>CM059194.1:39193094-39659708 GCA_030323885.1 Branchipolynoe longqiensis
ATATATATATATCTAGCAAATCTATCCATATATATATATAGCAAATCTATCCATATATATATAAGGCTATCCCACACCAGAATAATTTAACAATAAACACTATTCTATCACGCTACTAATAAATAATATCCAGAGCTGTGAATGATTTATATTCATATAATAACCTATATTGCATATATATGCAGTGATAGAAATAAACAACATTTTTTATTTGTCCATAAGATAAGTCTTGTGTGATTTTCACTTGTCCGTCTGAATTTTCACTTGTCTACAATACTTACCTTTATCTCAATTAACCTCCATGGTTATGGGAATAAAACTACACAAATAAATCAAAACAACAAAACAAATGTCATAAATAATGTGAATTACATTTAAAGATGATAACGGAAAGCAAACAAAATCATCAAATACATATTTTAGGCCCCAAATCATCACTTGTCCGATGGAAAAGCTCCGGCCATATTCTGCTTGTCCGTGCCTACTGTCGTTTGGCTCAGACAAGCAGATAAGCTGTTATTTCGAACGCTGATATGCAATATATATATTTATGTATATAGGTATTATGTATATATATGTATGTGTATATATATTCATACACATTATATATAGGGAGCGGGACGTAGCTCAGGCAGTAGAGTGTCCACCTGTGAAGGTGTGGGTCATCTTATCAATCCTGCTTAGTGGACTCATTTGCAGTCTGGGCTGTTTTCCATTCCAACCAGTAGACCACAACTGGTTCATCAAAAACTGTGGTATGTGCTGTCCTGTCTATGGGAAAGTGCATATATAAGACCCCTTGCTGCCTATCGGAAAGAGTAGCCTATGTGGCGGCAGTGGATTTCCTCTAAAGAAAGATGTCAGAATGACCAGATGTTTGACATCCATTAGCCGATGATATGAAAATCAATGTGCAATAGAGGCGTCGTTAAATAAAACACACTTTCATATTATATATAAGTACTATGGTATATTATTTCCGCACCGGGGCCGGGCGCAGCGCCCCTGGCGACTGATAATGGCGGGCTTTTTGGGTTGGCGTCGTCTGCCGCTTGAGGCCCATTGATTATTGAAAGGTCTGTGTCTGTGACGTAACTTTCGCATCCCGCCGATTAATCAGCGCCACCTAGCGGCGTTTGATAACACCATTTATCGTATGCCGCCACCCGCGCATTCCCGCCTATGCCGTAAAGGTCAATAAGTCCAGTTCTAGTCTACAAAACAAGTTTGGGTCTATATTTTACCTCCACTCACCAACATCCCTTCCCTATCTCTCTTTGCACCTCTCTCCCCCTCTCCCATTCTCCCCATCTCCCCCTCTCCCATTCTCCCCATCTCCCACTCTCCCATTCTCCCCATCTCCCACTCTCCTCCCCCTCTCCCCGTTTCCTCTCTCTGTCCCCGCTCTCCCTCTCTCTCTCTCCCTCTGTCGCTCTCCCGCTCTCCTCCCTCGGCCCCCTCTGCCCATCTCCCCTTCTCCCCCTCTCTCTACCCTCCCCCCCTCTCTCCCCTCCCCCCCCCCCCTCTCCGCTCCTTCTTCCGCTACACATTCTCCCCCTCCTTCTTCTCTACCCCTCTCCTCGCTCTACCCCCTAACCCCCTCTCCCCCTGTGTAGTCGGTGTGTGTGAATAGAGGGTGGGTGCAGAGTGGAGTGGGGCCCATGTGTAAGGTGTGTGTGTGAATAGACTGTGGTGTGGAGTCGCTGCTGGAACTGGTGTATCGGGTGTGTGTGTGGTGTGTTGTGTGATGTGGGATACGGGGTGAGTGTGGATGTTATGTGTGGTGTTGTGGGTGTGGGGTGTTTGAGGTTTGTTTGTTTGTTTGTTTGTTTGTTGTTGTGTTACTTCCTAGCAACATCTAAGGTCATATCAGGACGGGTACCGACTTGTGACAGTGCGCACTCATGGCGACTTTATAATGCTGGCTCACTGGGAAACCAGGCCGCCGGCACCATGACCTGGTATCCCACTCAGTCACATTATCCTGACACTGAGCACACCAGTGTTTGAGGTGAAAGTATGTGTGGTGTATTGTGTGGTGTGGAGAACCGGGTGAGTGTGTATGTTATGCGTTCGTGGTGGTATACTGTGGTGTGGGAGGTCTAGTATGAGTGTGGTGTCGTGTTTGTGGTGTATTGTGTGTGGGGTGAGGTATTGGGGTAAAATATGTGTGGTGTGTAGTGAGTGGGGTGTTGTAAGTGTGAGGTATTGGGTAAGAGGTGTGAGGTGGGTGGTGTGTGGTGAATGTTGGGTGTGCGTGTGGTGGGTGATGTGTGGGTTAATTGTGGGTGCTGGTTGGGTATCAGCCTAAGGGCCCAGTCCTTACACGCGGTATGCGGTATTCGGCATGCGGTATGCGAATGGCATGATTCCTTACACGCGGTATGTGGTATGCGGCACACAACTGGCTATATTTAAAAAATATAAATAAACAATTATTCTCCATACTGCTCTGTATATGACCAAATATTGCATTTATATCTATGTACCTTTTCGTACGTCACATGGGGGTTCCTACCTTTATTATAACCAAATTATAGATAAGTATTCATATTTCTGTGCATATGGTAGCATTTTTAGCTTTCCCCTAACCGTATGTCTCCCGGGTGCCCAGCTCACCATGTGTTTCCCCTCCTCACCCCTGTGTGAGACCATTCCGTAATGCTCAGTCGCCTCTCCTAGTGTTAAACTAATGGACACATCAGACTCAGGTTTCTATTCACACCCTGCGTGCCGCATACCGCATGCTGCACCGATCGCTACATGGACCGATCGGAAAATGCATTCGCATTCGCATTCACATACCACATACCGCATGTAAGGAATGTAGCCCATAGGTTTCAAGGCGTTTCGATTTTTTGTCGCATTCGCATTCGCATACCGCATACCACATACCGCATGTAAGGAATGTACCCTTTAGAGTGTGCGTGGTGAGTGTATGTGTGGTGTGTTCTGGTTGTGGGGTATCAGGATGTGGGGTATCAGGATGTGGGGTATCGGGGTGTTTGTGGTGTGTGTGGTGTGGGGTTGGGAGGACTGCTGGTGATGGAGTATCTGGTGAGTGTGTGTGTGGTGTGTGAGAGTGTGTGTGGTGTGTGAGAGTGTGTGTGGTGTGAGGTGTAAGTGTGAGGTTGGAAGGTATCTGGTGAGAGTTTGTGTGGTGTGTGAGAGTGTGTGAGAGTCTGTGAGAGTGTGTGAGAGTGTGTGTGGTGTGAGGGGTAGTTGTTGGGTTGGGAGGTCTGCTGGTGATCGGCTATCTGATGAGTGTGTGCTGTGTGTGTTAGCTGTGAGGTTGGGGTGTCTAGTGCTGGGGTTTATCTGCAGATGGTGTGTGCGTGGTGAAGTTGTGGGGTTGGTGTAGGTGTGTGGTGTGTGCGTGGTGTAGCTGTGGGTTGGGAAGTCCAATGCTGGGGTCTATCTGCTGATGGTGTATGGCAGTTGGGAAGCCTACTGCTGGGGTCTATCTGCTGATGGTGTGTGCCTGGTGTAGCTTTGGGGTTGGGAAGTCCACTGCTGGGGTATATCTGCTGATGGTGTGTGGTGTGTGCGTGGTGTAGCTGTGGGGTTGGGAAGTCCACTGCTGGGGTCTATCTGCTGATGGTGTGTGGTGTGTGCGTGGTGTAGCTGTGGGGTTGGGAAGTCCAATGCTGGGGTCTATCTGCTGATGGTGTATGCCTGGTGTAGCTATGGCATTGGGAAGTCTACTGCTGGGGTATATCTGCTGATGGTGTGTGGTGTGTGCGTGGTGTAGCTGTGGGGTTTGGAAGTCTACTGCTAGGGTCTATCTGCTGATGGAGTGTGGTGTGTGCGTGGTGTAGCTGTGGCGTTGGGAAGTCCAATGCTGGGGTCTATCTGCTGATGGTGTGTGGTGTGTGCATGGTGTAGCTGTGAGGTTGGGAAGTCTACTGCTGGGGTCTATCTGCTGATGGTGAGTGGTCTGTGGTGTGTGCTTGTGTGTGGTGTGCACGTGTGTATAACAGCCGTGGGTGCTGGAGATTATCAGAAGGTTAAACAATTCAGCTGTGGACCGTTGCATGCGGAAGGCTGTTGGAAATGGCGCCTAACTCGCAAATTTCCGTCGAGTGCAAATCATTTACGTAGTTTAGTTGGGAGTCGAGTGGCAGCAGGCCGGCTGGGCGTCATGAATAGATTAACCGCAGATAGGTGTGAAATGTCAGAGCCAGTGATGTAGTATTCACACCCCGAAATGTTCATGTGCAGGTATTCAAAAGTACGTGCCATGACCAAGGCAACTGTATATAAATATATATATATATGTATAATATATATACTATATATATACATACGTCCATATGCATCATGTGTATATAAAACAACCATGACCAGGTAAGCGTGGGCATTAACAAGCGCAGACCTACCGTGCGGAAGGTCGGGTGTTCAATTCCCAGTCCAGTCAAAAGAATGACGTACAAAATTGATACTTGTCACTTCCTAGCCAGGCGCTCAGCATTATTAGGATCGGGCAAGGACTGGTTGGCTTGGTGTCAGCTTAATATGCCTGTGTCGGATATCAGGTTATGGTGCTGGTGACCTGGTATCCCAGTAGGGCAGCACTATAAAGTCAACATGAGTGCACACTGTCACAAGTCTGTACCCATCCTGATATGACTTTAGATGTTGCCAAGATGCAAAACTCCAACAACCAACCAATATCATCAAACAACTATATGTGAACTGCTCAATCCCAAGATCATCGAGAAACTTTATGTGAACGGCTCATTCCCAAGATCATCGATCAACTATATATGAATTGCTCACCCCCAAGATCATCGAGCAACTTTATATGAACTGCTCCCTCCCTAGATTTCTGAGCAACTATATATGAACAATTCACTCCCACGATCTTTGATCTATCAACTGCTAACTCCCCAGAATTCTGAACATTATTATGAACTGCTCTCTCCCACAGTCTTATAAACTGCTCACTTAGTCATAGGGTTTAGGAACTGTTCACTACCAGATCTTTGAGATGCCCCAACTCCCTCCCACAATCAGACCACCATCTGTGAGCTGCTCACCACTAAGATATGCATGCAAAATGGGGCGGAATGTGTGGCGCCCTCCCGACCCACCTAGATAAATAAGCCATCCGTGTAGGTGTTGCTGAGAGGAGCGGGTGGTGGAAGTGATGGACGCGGGAGTCAGGGTTTCCACCAGAATATAATTTTAAGGTACGTAGAGTAGGGGAGGGGAGGGGGTATCTGGAGGATTTGTTGTCTCTGGCCCCTTGAAAAACCTTTAAAAAAGATTATCCCAAAAGAATTGACAGAGTACAGAGTCGTACCGTTAACAAATTTAAGGGTGTGGAATTTGATCTGTTCTACCCTCTGGGGAAAAAAACCCAGGAGTGGGAGTAGAGAGATGGGTCAGGTGGATCATTACACCCTCTCCTCCCTCCCCGCCCTGTGCATACCTCTAGCACCCCTACATCCCCCTTCTCCCATGCTCGACCTGCCAAGTCCCTGCCAGGAAGTCAGCCCTGCCCTGCCTCCCTTCCCTCCTCCCCCCACCCGCACCCCACCCACCCACACTTCCTCCAGCCGCCCATGGGTCGGGGGTGATCCACCCTGGAGCAAAGGGTATGAGGCTCCCCGGGTGAGGGTGGAGACTCGCCGGGGTTGTGTGGGTGTGTGTGTGTGGGGGGGGGGGGTGTAGGGGTCGGGGGGATGTTTGATTAGATAGCACCGATCTCTCTACTCTCACTACAGAACCAGTCACTGAATCTTGTCCCTCTCACCACGTCTATCCTTCTCAACTCAACTGCTCAAGGATTATCTCTCCGAACGTGGCTGTGGGAACAGATGGCAATTGGCCATTCAATTCGGCATATTTCATAAGTATCAGTGTCGTGTATGTCAATTATTAATCGCGTCCTGACATGACCGTAGTATGTTGCCCGGCCGTAAAACTCCAAGAACCGGGAAAACATCCAAGCAACCAATTCTTAATTATCATCTCAGGTGCTGAATGTCAACATTGGAAACACCGGTTCTCATCCTACCAGCAACGCATCCTGATATGACCTTAGATGTTGCCAGGAAGTGAAATCCCAACAAACAACAGACAGCCACAATCCCATCAGCAAAGTTAAGCCCAGCCACGTTGAGCTTCGTTAGTATTTGTATGGTTGACCACTTGGGAATACCAGGTGCCATAGACATTCTGGTACAGACTTAAGAACCTAAAACTCAGTATTAACTAAGTATTAAACATCCTGATACAGATTAATAGCTTACCAAATTAGAAGTGGGTAAGTATTGAACTTATAGATTTAGATCTATAGCTTACCAACTCAGGAATGGATTCGTATTGACATTCTGATAAGGCCCTGTCACATTACGATGCATCTCGCAAGCGTGGGGCCAACGCGTAAAATCACTTTTTTACCTTGAGAAGTGTCAACCTTTTCCACGTGGAGGGAAAAGTTGGACGTATACATACTGTATACATAGCGTATGGCCAATGTATGACCAACATATGGCTTACGTGCCTCCCGGCGAAAAACGCTTGAATTACTCTCACGGTACATTCGCAGAATGCCGATGAATGTTATATACGTTATTCGATCGCCAGAACTATGCCTCAAATGTTAAATACGTCAAGACATGCTGGGGAAGCGCTAAATGTACATTAGACGTACATTAGACCTACATTGTCAGTACGCAGACTATACATTCCCATTGCCTTTAATGTAGGTCAACATAGTGCAACATAGTGAACAATGTTTGTCAAAAGTACGTCTAACGTATACATAACATACGGCTGACGTAAAATCCACACGTTGTTGTACATCGAAAGTTTTGTGCATGCACAAAACTCTGCAACTCTTGCGACACCGTATCTCAATGGACGTCGACATACATTGATGTATACCAACGAGCGCCTAACGCATGTGTAACACATAATGACATATCCCACCGTAACGGCCAAAAATCACATGCGTCGACATACGTTGGTGTTATGCGTCATAATGTGACAGCCCCTATACTGATCTAACACTTACCAAATCAGGAGTGGATCACTAGTAAAAACCCTGATACAGATTTATAAAAAGAATTTACCAAATCAGGAATGGATAAGTATTAAACACCCCGATACAGATATATAAAAAGAGCTTACCAAATCAGGAATGGGTACGAAATCATGATCTTGAGACAGATCTCTAGGCTACGAAATCAGGACTGGATAATTATTGATTATAGCTGACCAAATTTGAAGTTAATAGGCATTGAACATCTTGATACAAATCTATAGCTTGCCAAATCAGGACTGGTTAAGTATTGACCATCTTGATACAAATGTAAAGCTTACTAAATCAGAAGTGGATAAGTATTGAACATCTTGATACAAATGTAAAACTTACCAAATCGGGACTGGATAAGTATTGAACATCTTGATAAAAATGTAAAGCTTATCAAATCAGAAGTGAATAAATATTGACCACCTTGATACAAATGTAAAGCTTACTAAATCAGGACTGGACAAGTGTTGAACATCTTGATACAAATGTACATCTCACCAATTCAGGACTGGATAAGTATTGGACATCTTGATGCAAATGTAAAGCTTACCAAATCAGGACTAGATAAGTATTGAGCAGCTTGATTCTGATTTATGGCTTACCAAATCAGAAATGTGGAAGTAGATCCAACAAAGAGAAAAGTTTGAATCCAGCTGAGAGTAGGAGCTGGTATACGCAGTTATACTTATAGACCTTGTGATTGTGTATTTTTCTTAGTAAAGTTATTCCGGGCGTTAAAGTTAATAGGCGGAACGCGGACATTGAATTGAAACAGATAAAAGGGTTTGTTTGTTGTTGTTTTACGTCCTAGCAACATCTAAGGCCATACCAGGACGGGTACCGACTTGTGACAGTGCGCAATCATGGCAACCTTATAGTGCTGCCCCACTGGAAGACCATGCTGCCAGCACCGTGACCTGATATCCCACTCAGTCACATTATCCTGACACTGAGCTAACCAGTCCTTGCCCTGTCCTAATAATGCTGAGTGCCAGGTTAGGAAGCGACAAGTATCGGTTTTTAAGTCATTGGTTTGACTCGACCAAGGTTCGAAGCCACGACCACAAGATCTACCAACACAGGAGACGGACGCCCATATAGAAGCGAGAATAATTCGCTTCCAGCTAGTAATGTGAGTGGGTATTCTCAATTTATAAACAATATTGGGATTGTGTAGAATTAGTGATTATTTAGAATCATTTGTATTGGTTACGCTATTCCAATTGACAGGGTCGATAAGTGGAACGTGAACGTTGAACTAGAATCGACAGGAATTGATAGTAGAATAGACAGCCATGTGTAAAAAAAAATTATTAAAAATATATTTTTTATTTTTATTTAAAGTTGCATAGTCCGATAGTCTTGAGTTTCTGACATTTTTCTGAGATAAGTGTATTAAAGTGATCATTATAATCTACCTTACTTTAGTTTGAAGTAACTTTTAATTGAAATCGTTAACTTTTGAGATATTTGAAATTAAAACTTGAAAATAATGTTGGCAGGCATGCCAAAACTCTGATACCATAGGCTTTCTGCAGTAACAGGTTCTATTAAATCGACTCAGCGTTCCGTTCAATGTGGCAACAAATACTTAATAAGTGCACCAGTATCTAAGTTAGATATGTAGAATCAAATCTAGATAATTGTTTTGAATTTGAAAAGTTGATGCTTCATCGGACTATGCAACTTTAAACCAAAAAAGAAGAAAAGGCTGCAGGGATGGGATTCGGCGAGATAATGCGAGATTTGCTAAACGTTTGAACTGAAGGGCACCTAGCATCATTATACACGTGATCTTTCTGAGTGTAGTTGACCCAGAACGAGACGCGGTTGATAAGCTCTCACCCCCCCCCCCCACCCCCACCCCCACCCCCACCCCCACCCCCACCCCCACACAAGCCTTGCCCCCCGGTGTATATACAACCTGTTATCACACGGTCGGGGCTCCCGAGAAAAGCACCCCTTAACAAGCCACCAGGTGGCGTACAGCTGCCGGACAACTGGATCAGGTCAGCCTGAGGTCACCGTGGGGGTCAGGCTGGGGGGTCAGGTCGAGGTCACAACGGTCTGCGGTTATCCTGTCAGTGAGTTCAAACAGTAAATGCATGAATGTGCGCGTACAAAATGGTTCACACACACCCACACACACCCCTCCTATATCCCACCCACTCTACTTTGATGAGTAAGCCTGATTTTTAGCTGACAGGACTCTAATATCATCTTCCCATTGAAATTTAAACAATTAACATTTCATTCCTGAAGGCATTGGTTCTGTGCAGTTTTTCAGTCAAGGCGTTTGGCTGGAATTTTCAGAGATGAAAGATCTCCGCGATTTCTCGGATTTCCGCGATTTTTTATATTTACCGATTAATATTAAATAGAATGCTAAGAAATCTGGAATTCTATGACAACAGTTTGTTTGTTTGAACCCTGTTCTTACATGACCTTAGAAATAGAAGTTAGATGTTGCGAGAACATACAACCCAAACAAGAACGTGTTACTAGTTAGATGTGGGCGATAATACAGTCACAATAAGAATAGTTGAAATCTGATTTCCGCCATTTCCGTGATTCCCTGACAGTGCTAATCCCATGGGCGAAAATCGGCGTTTCCGCGGAAATTTCCCGTCATTATAATATTAATAACCAAGGCTTGATTTCCGCAATATTTGTTGGACACCGCTTTCATCCCTGAATTTTACGTCCTGGCTATATCTAAGGTCATTTCAGAACGACTACCGACTTGTGACAGTACTTACTCATGGCGACTTTTATAAATGATAGTGCTGCGCCACTGAGAGACTAAGCCACTGGCAGCATGACCTGATATCCCACTCAGTCACATTATCCTGAAACTGAGCCAACCCGTCATTGCCCTATCCTAGTAATCCCAAGTGCCAGGCTAGGTAGCGACAAATTAAAATTTGGTAAGTCATTGGTTTGACTTGACCGGCATTCAAACTCCTAACCTTCCGCAGGAGAAGCCAGCGCTCTAACCGATTCGGCCACCGAGTCCGGTCAGTCAGTAAAGACAAGACGTAAACATGGCACTTCTTAAATCGCTTGGAAAATAAACCGCTACTTTAAGCGTCTGAAGGCTTTGGAGATGGTGCAAATATAGGTTCAACACAACGTGATGGCACGCGCAGGCCCAGTGGGCTGCCCGGAAACTCCCGGCTGTTAATCCCGGTTTAAAGAGCGGCTGACAGGTCGAGGAAACCTTACTTCTTTCTCCACAGCTATCAACTGTCATTTATACCTGACGGGATGGCCGAATGAGTTGAGCGTATATCTCCTGAATTGAATGATAGATCGTGGGATTCGAACCAACGGATTCGAAGCCTGGTCGAGTCAAAGCAATGATTTAATGTTGATAGTTGTTACTTACTTCATCGTCAGGCGCTCCGCATTATATTAGGACAGGGAAAGGACTGGTTGCATCGGTGGCAGGATAATGTGACTGATTGAGATTATCAGGTCATGGTGCTGGTGGCCTGGTTTCCTAGAGGGCCAGCACTATAAAGTCGCCTTAGATGTTGCCAGGACGTAAAACTCCAACAGCCAACTAACCACTGCTACCTTGGCATTCATAGGATAGGATAAAGACTGGTTAGCATGGTAAGGAATACATGTTGAAATCAGATCAGTGGGTCTTTAAAGGGTGACACACATCACGGTAAGAAATACATGTTAAAATCAGCCTAGCGAGACTTTAAAAGATGACACACATCATGGTAAGAAGTACATGTTAAAATCAGCCCAGTTGGTCTTTAAAGGGCGATACACATCGCAGTAAAAAATACATGTTAAAATCAGCACAGTGAGTCTTTAAAGGTTGACACACATCACATTAAGAAATACATGTTAAAATCAGCACAGTGGGTCTTTAAAGGGTGACACATATCAGTAAAAAATACATGTTAAAATCAGCACAGTGGGTCTTTAAAGGGTGACACCCAGCACGGTATGAAATACATGTTAAAATCAGCCAGTGGGTATTTAAAGGGTGACAAACATCGCGGTAAGAAATACATGTTGAAATCAGCACAGTGGGTCTTTAAAGGGTGACATACATCATGTTAATAAATACATGTCAAAATCAGCCCAGTGCGTCTTTAATAGGTGACACACATCACATTAAGAAATACATATTGAAATCAACACAGTGGGTCTTTAAACGGCGACACACATCGAATAAGAAATATACGTTGAAATCAGCCCAGTGGGTCTTTAAAGGGTGACACACATCGTGGTATAAAATATGTTAAAATCAGCACAGTGGGTCTTTAATGGGTGACACACATCGCGGTAAGAAATCCATGTTAAGATCAGTACAGTGGGTTTTTAAAGGGTGACACACATCACGTTAAGAAATACCTATTGAAATCAGCTTAGTGACATGTTGAAATCAGCTTAGTTATGCCTAGTACACACCTACCGTTTGTGCGCACCCACCTACCGTATACGATCTAAAACTGCCCGTTTCGCGCACAAAAATCGCTAGGTGTGCGCTCCCCGCGCACATCTAGCGATTGCGATTCGCGACTAAAAACTCAGTTTTAGGGCTAAAACGGGGCGATTACGATTGTGATTCGCGATTCGAAAAATGAATCAGCCCATTTTCAGTTTTAAGCGGGTCGGGTCGGGTCGAGTCGCGAGTTTTAGTGCGTGAATCGTATACGGTAGGTGTGTACCAGGCATTAGTCTTTAAACCACAACACACATCACAGTAAAAAAAAAAACACATATGTTGAAATATATAGTTCCACGTATCTTTAAAGGATGACATACATTCTGGTAACAAATGCATGTTGAAATCAGCTCAGTGAGTCTTTAAAGGCTGACACACATCGTGGCGCATATATTGCATTGGCGGCAATCATAAAGGACTTAACTAAGTGACGGAGTCAGTGAAGGATACAACACCGTTAAATAACGCACAGGAAGTGGCGACGATGCACGTCGGCAAAGCGGATTGCTTTCACGCAAATAGCTTCACAGCCCGACCAGGTGGGAAAGAAAGAAAGAAAGAAAAGCACAAAAGGAAAAAAAAAAAAAAAAAAAAAAATTAGAAGTAAAAGGGAAGGGGTAAATAAAAGGAAAACCCACGTAGACCGCGCACACAACTCGCTTTTGGGATACTACTGTATCGTCGCCTGGCTATATAGATAATTAGGTGCAAGCGCCAGCTGGATGTGGGTACAGCGCCTAAATGATATTCATAGCCTTGGGAAGATATTAAAGCGGGATAGTTCAGTTAAAGCATCAAATTCTACATATCCAGATACTTAGATACTGGTGCAGTTATTAAGCATGTGGTGCCACATGGACATGAAGACTACATCAATTGAATATAACCTGTTACTGCTGAAGCCTATTGTGTCAGAGTTATGACAAGTATGCCAACATTAATTCAGTATGTTTACACCTCAGCTATCTCAGAGACCAGGTGGGATGGCCGAATGAGTTAGAGCATCCGTCTCCCGTGTTGGTAGACCATGGGATCGTCGGTTCGAACCCTGGTCGAGTCAAACCGATGACTTACAAATTGATACTTGTCGCTTCCTAGCCAGGCGCTCGGCATTATTGGGATAGGGCAAGGACTGGTCGGCTCAGTGTCAGGATAATGTGACTGAGTGGGATATCAGGTCATGGTGCTGGTGGCCTGATCACCCAGTGGAGCAGCACTATAAAGTTGCCATGAGTGCGCACTGTCACAAGTCGGTACCCGTCCTGATATGACCTTAGATGTTGCTAGGACGTAAAACAACAAAAAACAAACAAACAACAAGCTATCTCAGAAGTTAGCGATTTTATATTGAAGTTACTTCACACTAAAGTAAGATAGCCTATAAGGACCAACCTAATATATTTATCTATTTAAAAAAAATAGAAACTAAAAACAATCGGACTATGCGACATTAGTGTAGGCTCTTTGCCAGCACAATTTCACTGCAATCCGATTCATCAAGAAATAATATAAAGAAACAATCCTATCAGTATCAAGTTTGGTCTTTACGAAACTTGCATTAATGGGGCAAAGTGAGTTTGAAGTATATGTCATATAGGGAAGGATAGGGCTGGGAGACGCCCTCATCCAAACACACCAGGTCCCAGCTGAGCCCCTCCTCAGGGACCAGACATCAGTACACTCGGAATAGACGTATTGTCGGGACAGTTGTTTATGTTAGTCTCGTGTGTCGGCCAACTCAGGATGCAGTAGTTTTAGGCTTCATTTAGGTCAGAGGCGTTTCACTTTAAATTCTGTTGTTGTTTGTTGTTTTGCATCCTAGAGCAACATTCAACGTCATATCATGATGGGTACTGACTTGTGACTGATAGTGCTGCCCCATGATAGCCTGATATCCCACACAATCACATTATCCTGATACTGTCCTGACCAGTCCTTGTACTATCCTATTAATGCCGAGCGCCAGGCTAGGTAGCACTAGCAGCAGGTATCGATTTTGTAAGTCATTGGTTTGATGCGACGGGGAATCGAACTCCCGACCTTCGGCACGGGAAGCTTGCGCTCTACCGATTCGGTCACCAGGTCCGATTTTTAAAACTGTAGATAAGGTGCAGTATGATGGCCAATGCAACATGGTGGTGGGGGGAGGGGGGTCGAAAAAAGAGAAGGGGGGCAGGGGAGGAGGGGAGAAATGGGAGAGGAAAGACAATATTTATCCTGTAAATACATGAGGGTGGCAATTAAAACAAGTAAACTGCGACAGGTGGAGAAATGAGGGTAGAGTCGTGAGAAAGGAGAGCACGTCTACAGGGCATGAGTAGCTTAAAATGGGAATTGTTTATCCTTATCCCAGCCTTGGGTAAGGATGTGTGCAGAAACTGACGTTGTGATGATATCTGTCTGTCTATCTATCTATCTATCTATCTATCTATCTATCTATCTATATATATATATATATATATATATATCTATCTTGCTAGCTATCTGGCTAGCTGGCTAGCTGTCTATCTATCTCATCATCATCATCATCATCATCATGCTGTCAGTCGCAATGCGACAAAAACTGCTTTCATTACTTAACCGCCGCTTTGTGCGGTTGTACATTTCATAAAAGCTGCTTGCAAAGTGTTGAAGTGCTCCTGGCTTTTGCAAGTTACTAGCGGCACTCTCTCAGGGAGAAAATAGAGGTCTCACACCGGCAAGAACATGTCAAGACAGGCGCACAACTATTTGTCCCTGCAGTGGCTGGTCAGGAGATGTTGGGAGTTCCATTCATCACCGCCCTTAATGCTGCCACGATAACATGGTTTTCTGTTAGGGTTTGCTCCCTTAGCCTTTGATTATATCAAGAATGGGAACTTGTACCACAAGGCAGTGGTTTTCAACTTTGCAAGGCAAGGGCATCAAACTCCCTGAGGTATTTTAGCACCTAAGGTATCCGAGGTACTGCATTACCCGCATACCATATATCTATCTATCTATCTGCATACCATGTCTATCTATGTATCTATATATCCATCAATCTATCAATCTATATATATATATATATATATAAATATATATAAATATATATATATATACATATATCCATATATCCATATATCCATATATATGCCCATATACATATATGTATCGACAGAGTGTCCCATCATTGAGAATCACTAAACTTCCAATGGAAACATTAAGTTGGAATGAATTTCAGGCGCTCACCAGACATTATTCAACTGGAAGCAGACGACAATTCCCCCCATTCTTGTGCGCATGACTGAGATGGTTGGTCGGCGCTCCCGCCTCTTGAGGTCAGATGCACTAAAAGCCAGGGGTAGCCGTCGTGGGATCGGCCAAAATTATACATAATTACACCCACCGTTTTGAGCCGGTGTAGCGGGTGTAGATGTGTGTGGTGGGGGTGGGGGAGGGATGGGGGTGTATGTGTGAGGCGGGGGAGGTTAGCGGAATCTTTAGCTAGGGGCGCCCGTACAGGTAGCTCGGGGGGAGGGGGTGTGGGGTAGGGGAGGGGATGTTTGTGGGGGTGGGGTGGGGGTGGCGGCTGCGTGGGGTTGAGGTTGGGGTGACTTGAAAAGCACAGCTTGAAATATTGGTCGCAATTGTTGTCAGTGGGCTAATTATGAAGGCCTTTGAACCGTGAGCAGGGGCAGGGAGCTCCCGGCAGTAGTCTGACTGCTGCCGGCAGCAGGGTGACGGCCTCCGGCAGCAGCGTGACGGCAGCCAGGCTACTTGATCCTCCGGGCAGCGCTGATCACCCCCTCCCCCGCTCCCAAACCCAAACCTCCATTTCCACCCCCAACCTCCACCTCCATTCAAACCCACACCCACACCCACACCCACAATCCCCCTGCGCCCGCCCCCCCCCCCCACTCCGCACATAATACCACATGCTCTCCCCATCCCCCACCTCTCCATACTCCCCACACAACACCTCACTCAACCCCTAACCACACACACACACCCACAAGCCCCCACCCACCCCTACGTCGCACACAATACCGATCCCCACATTCCCCACACAACACCTCACTCAGCCCCCCCACACACATACACACTCCCACTCACACACACCATCTCCCTCACTACACATGAGTGTGTTTTACCAATGATGCCATGCACCTATTTCACTCACCTGAGTATGTTTGACTAATTTTGCCATGCACTTATTTCACTCACATGAGCATGTTTGACTAATTCTTCCATGCACTTATTGTACTCACCTGAGTGTATTTTACCAATGTTGCTATACACTTATTTCACTCACCTGAGCATGTTTTCCTAATTGTTCTTGCACTTATTGTACTCACCTGAGTGTGTTTTACCAATGTTGCCATGCACTTATTTCACTAACCTGAGAGTGTTTTACTAATGTTGCCATACACTTATTTCACCCAGCAATCCGAACAAGTATAGCCACGGGAGGTAGTACGGACTCCATTGCACATCAATGTAAACATAATTATATCATTCACATTTGGCGTGTATGGTCTTAGATGTTGCTAGGACGGAAAACAACAAGAAACAAACAAATAGTGCACCCCTGTTTTTCTTTCCTCCATTTGCTGTCTACAACCACTGGACGGGATAGTCACATGGTTGGTTGGGATGTCCGCTTCCCATGCGTGATGGCATGGGTTTGATTCTCGGCAGAGTCACGCTAACTAGTTACACGATTGATACCTGCTGCTCCCTTGGGTACCGACTTGGGACAGTGTGCAGTCATAGCAACTTGATAGTGTTGCCCCACTGGGAGACCAGGCCACCAGCACCATGACCTGATATCCCACTCAGTCACATTATCCTGACCCTGAGCCAACCAGGCCTTGCCCTATGCTAATAATGCTGATACACCGTATGTAAAACCAGTAATGGCGTGTAGAACCGGATGGCAACAGTTTTAGGTATCCGTAGCTTAATTTCCCTCAAACAGTCGCAGTTGACAGTTGGCGAAGGTATGTTTGCCTGCCTCGTCCTTTGTTGTGGCAAAGTTAAATGGAGATAAGCTGAAGGAACGTAAGCCTATTCGCATGGTTAGCCGACACTTACTCCACTCCTCACCCCCCCACACCCCCATCCCCATTCTCACACACACACACACACACACACTTCCATCTCCCTTACCGGACGCGGTGGCCGAATCTGGTAGAGCGCAGGCCTCCCGTGCAGAAGGTCAGTAGTTCAATTGCTGGTCAAGTCAAACCAATGACTTACCAAATTGATACTTGTCCCTTCCTAGCCTGGCGCTCGGCATTAATAGGATATGGCAAGGACTGGATAGCTCAGTGTCAGGATAAGGTGACCGAGTGGATTATCGGGTCATGATACTAGTGGCCTGATTTGCAAATGGGGCAGCACTATAAAGTCGCCATGAGTACCCACTATCACAAGTCTGTACGTATCCTGATATGACCTTAGATGTTGTAAGGATGTAAAACTCCAACAACCAACCAACCATGCATCTCCCTTTAACAATTTCTCCAATCACCAATCTCCCATCTCCCATCCCCGACCTCACTCTCACCCACCCTGCATTATTAGCAGCCTTCCGTCCTGATAATGTGATATGACCTTAGATGTTGTCAGGATGTAAAACTCCAACAACCAACCAACCAACCATCCATCTCCCTTTAACAATTTCCCCAATCTCCAATCTCCCATCCCCGACCTCACTCTCACTCACCCTGCATTATTAGCAGCCTTCCGTCCTGATATGACCTTAGATGTTGGCAGGACGTCCAACTCCAACAACCAACCAATATTAACAATATATCACCAATAAGTATTCGACAACCATATCTCTATATATACATGTATATATATGCATTAAACCAAATTTCATGCGCGTAATCTATATATTATTTACATATGTCGTGTGGGGTGATGAAAATGGGAAATATTGCGCCTAGAGCGGGACTCGAACCCACATCTCTTTGCACTCCAGCCCAGTGTGCTAACCATTACACCACCTATGCTCCCTGATATCACCATACTACCTACGCCTACCTGGTATGTGGCTCCTTGCCTGAGAGGTCAGTGCAGACCACTACACATATATATGTGTATATATATATATATAATATAGGTGATTTTATTTCGTAACTTTCTACTCAAATAAATTTAGAAATATTAGCTTAGTTCTAGAAAATATATCTTAAAGCTACACAGTCCGATGAAAGCATCAAATTTTCGAAACCAAAGGAATTATCTAGATTTGATTATACGTACCTAAAGTCCCTGTCACACTACGACGTTTCCCACCAACGCGCGTCGATGTGTTGCCTTTTTGGTCGAAACGTCGGGACACGTCCGACACGTCCGGTACGTTACCGGCGCGTTACCAGCGCATTACCAGTGCATCGGTACACGTTGAGTGATAGCAATGTGTGAATGGACACGTCGGTGCGTGTCGGCGTGCATCGGGTCGCGCCGATCGTTTTGTGCTTGCACAAAACTTTCGGCGTGCCCCGATGGGATGGAGGGGGCGTTACGGACGCGTTAACAACACGTCGAAACCAGTTGCGGGCGCGCTGGCGGAACACTGGCAGACCATTGAGCAACGTCGCTTAACGTTGGCATTTTTTTCACCAAAATGCGACCGTTCCGTCGGCGCGTCTGCAACGTCCCATCGAGGGGTAGTGGGCACGCCATTGGCATTGCTCCAGCATTTCTCGGCGCATTGGACGTGTTGCCGGTGCGCGTGGATGTGTTGGCCGCGCGGTGTGGACGTGCTGCCGGCGCGTCCTGACGTTTTGCTGGCGGGTATGTACGCCCTGACACGGTACTAACACGCAACCAACACGCTACCGGCATGCCATCAACACGCTACAAGCATGCCAATAACGCGCTACCGACATGCTGCTGACCCGCTAGTAGCACACTACTCATCATCATCATGCTGTCGGTCGCGATGCGACAAAGACTGCTTTCATTACTTGACTGCCGCTCTCCATTTAGCTCTCTGCTGTGAGAGTTGTGTCCATGAGTCGGTCTTAATGTCTCTCAGCTTCAGGTTTCTCTTGATGGTATCTTTGAACCGGAGACGGGGGCGCCCTCTCTTTCTGTAGCCAAAAGACAGTTGAGAATAGAGGATCTGCTTTGGTAGCCTGTCTGATGACATCCTCATGAGGTGTCCAGTCCACCGGAGATTCTTTTTGATCAGAAGATCTTCCATAGAGGGCAGCCCCATCCGTTCGAGTATTTCCTTATTCGTCACTTTGTCCTTCCAGGTTAGCCTCATGATTGAACGCAGATGTCGCATCATGAAGGCATGCAGCTTTTTCACCTGCTCTCTGTACGCTGTCCAGGCCTCGGCTCCGTATAGTAGGGTGGATAGCACGATTGCGTGGTAGATCTTACCTTTGACCCGAATGGACACATGGTGGTTGTTCCAGAGTCTCTGGCGTAGTCGGCCGAAAGATGCGCTAGCCTTGGCCATCCTCCTCTGTATCTCAGCATCAATGCGTCCATCACTTGATATTGTGCATCCGAGATAGGTGAATTCCGGAACAGAGTTCAGCTTGTTTCCGTCAACCATGATCTCCTCCTCTCGGGTTCTTGTAGAGTTGGGTTGGTACAGCACCTCCATCTTCTTGATGTTAATTTTCAGGCCAAACTTCTTTGATGCATCGGAGAAAGCGTCCACTATTTTCTGGGTCTCTTCAGCAGAGTGGGCAACCAGTGCACTGTCATCTGTGAATAGTAGCTCTCTCACCAGTATCTGAGTAGTCTTGGTCTTCGCTCTGAAGTGTGCGACATTGAATAGGTCAGCGCTCTGTCTGGACTGTATATAGATGCCATCCCCCATGTCTCGGAAAGCCTCGTCTAGCATTGCTGATAGGAAGATGGAGAAGAGCGTGGGGGCCAGTACACAACCTTGCTTGACCCCATTGGTAACCCCAAACGATTCCGAGACTTCCCCTCCAGCACTAACGTTCGCCATCATTCCTGTATGTAGAGCCTCGATCATAGTTGTGAACTTCTCTGGGCATCCGTACTTCCTCAGTAGCTGCCATAGCCCGGTCCTTCCGACTGTATCAAATGCCTTAGTGAAATCGACAAATACCATGTACAGTGGTCGGTCCTGCTCAATGCACTTTTCTTGTAGCTGTCGGAGACAAAATATCATATCCACAGTGCTCCGGTTACCTCTGAAGCCACACTGTGACTCTGGAACTACACCAGGTGTTATGTGAATAGATAGTCTGTTGAGTAGGATCCTGGCGAAGATCTTCCCTGCTATGGAAAGAAGAGAGATTCCTCTATAGTTCCCACAGTCTGTTCGATCACCTTTCTTGTAGATGGTTACAATGCTGGCATCCTTCCATGCTTGGGGTACAGAACCCTCCTCCCAGGCATTGGTGATTAGTTGGTGCAGTCTTTTGAGCAGATTGTCTCCTCCATGCTTCCATACCTCGGCAGGAATTCCATCACCCCCAGGTGCTTTGCCATCTTTCAGGCTGGCGATTGCTCTAGCCATCTCATCCATGGTTGGAATCTCATCGAGGCATGTTTTGGTAATGCGCTGCTGGATGTTGTTCAGAGCTTCGTGATCTATGTCACCAGGGACGTTGAGTAGCTTCTGGAAGTGTTCGCTCCATCTTGCCACAACTCTCTTGCTGTCGGAAAAGGTCTCCGTTCCATCTGTTGATTTCAGGTGAACAGCTCCCTTCTTCACGGGTCCCCACACTTCCTTCAGTCCGCTGTAGAAGCCCTTCATGTTGTTTCTGTCTGCAGCTCTCTGCAGCTCCTCTGCCTTCATTTCCCACCAGTCTGACTTCAATGCACGGGTGCATTTTTGTAGCAATCTGCAGGCATCTTTGTATGCTGCAGTGGTGGATCTAGTGTTCCTGGTCTGCAACACTCTCGTGGTGGGCTTGGTCTCTTCTGCTCATAAGATTCTGTAGCTCCTGATTGTTGGGGTCGAACCAGTCCTGATGTTTTCTGTCTGGCTTGACGAGATAAGTTTTAGCTGTGTTGTATACAACCTGCTGCAACGCTGCCCAGTCCTCATCTGGTGTTGGGCTTTCCTTCTCCTCCCATTGTGCGAGAGCGCTGTCCATCTCCCGCTTGAAGCTCTCCCTGTGACTGATGGTACTTAATTTTGCTGTGTTGAGCTTTGTCGGTTTATTTGTCCCTTGCCTGTTGTGTTTTTCTCTCGTATTCTGAATGCCACTTTTGACCTTAGCATCTGGTGATCGGTCCAGCAGTTAGCTCCACGCATGGCTCGAGTACTGTGGATGTCCATCTTATCCCGGCACCTTGTGATGATGAAGTCGATCATATGCCAGTGCCTGGAACGAGGATGCATCCAAGTGGTCTTGCGTTCATCCTTCTGCTTGAACATGGTGTTTTGTTACTATCAGTTCGAACTCAGAGCACAAAGCCAGTAGGAGCTCACCATTGGAGTTGCATTTCCCGATTCCATGTTTGCCCATGACCAAGGGCCACAAGGGCCACTTGTCATTGTCTCTTCCTATCCTTGCATTGAAGTCTCCTATCAGCAGTAGCTTATCCGTGTGAGGGATGTCACTGAGCGTACTTGCCAGCTGGTTGTAGAAGGCCTCCTTGTTATCATCTGGGTTTGTCATTGTTGGAGCGTACACACTGATAATTGTAGCAAAGTTGTCCTTGCTCAAAGGTAGTCTCATCGTCATGATTCTGTCACTTACTGGCCGTGGCATTTCTGTCAGCTTTGTGACGATGTCCTTTTTGATAGCAAAGCCCACTCCTGCCTCCCTTCTCTCTCCTTCGGGTTTGCCACTCCAGAAGAAAGAGTATTCCAGGTCATTGAGACTACCAGACTCTGAGAACCTTGTTTCGCATAGGGCGGCAATGTCGATGTTGTATTTTGCCAGTTCCATTGCTACTAGTGCCGTACGTCTTTCTGGTCGGTCAGCTTCTTCTCGGTCGAGAAGAGTCCTGACGTTCCATTGGGCAATTGTCAGTAGTTGTGTTGTGTTGCGTTGTGTTCCTCCTAGCTGATTTTCCGCTGTCGACGGAAGATGAGCTCGAGCAGCGCGGTCCTTGATAACCCGGGCGACGACCGAGCCGGTATGGTGTTTTGTGCGGTTGTACATTTCATGAAAGCTGCCTGCAAAAGTGTTGAAGTGCTGCTGGCTTTTGCAAGTTACCAGCGGCACTCTCTCGGGGAGCAAATAGAGGTTTCACACCGGCAAGAACATGTCAAGACAGGCGCAAATCTATTTGTCCCTGCAGTGGCTGGTCGGGAGATGTTGGGAGTTCCATACATCAACCGCCCTTGATGCTGCCACAGTGACATGGTTTTCTGGTTAGGGTTTGCTCCCTTAGCCTTCGGTTCTGTCAAGGACCTGTACCACAAGGCAGTGGTTTAGAACTCTGCAAGGCAGGGGCGTCAAACTCCCTGAGGTATTGCTATACCTGCATACCAGCACACTACTAGCACGCCAATAATGCGCCAATAGCGCGCCACCAACTCGCCACTAACACGCTGCGCCCCGTCAAACTTTCTCCCAAAACGACGAAGAGTTGGACGTGTGTCGACGGGTTGCAAATATTTTGCGCATTGCCGGCCCGCCAGTGAGAAACATCGTAGTGTGACAGGGCCTTTAGTTTGACACCAGTGCATTTATTAAGCATTTCTCGCCGCTTAGATGGGAACATTAAGTCAATTTTATAGAAGATGTTACTGCTAAAGCATTTGGTGTAAGATTTTGAGATGTTTACCGAATTGATTCTCTCTAAAAAGTTAGTAATTCAAAATAACAGGTACTAGCAACTAAAGTAAGGAAACAGTATAACACTTATCTTAATATAGTTATCTAAAAAAAGTAACAGAAACTCAAAACCATCAGAGTATGCAACATTAAATATAGATGTTAAATGACTGTACATATTTGCTTTAATCTCCACAGGACTGAGTTATATTTTTGGCGAAGCTCGCAATAGACTAGATCGTCATTCCGACTGCGCATGCGCTGAAACCGGCGTCGAGAGCAAAGTAAAGGCGTCCGGCCATTGAGGGTGCCGATACGTGTAGGGCAAAACTTCCATTTTATTCCAAATTAATAGAAATACATAACAATTTGGCATAAACATGGATGCACACATGCAATATAATGATCTGATGAATATATCCAAGACAAAACTAGCCATAGTTAAACATTTTCAGCTAAGAAACATACAATTCCACACAAAACAATCAGTCACTTTAAAGCTGATATCCACATCACCATTATTAATTCTTGTTGTAAATATTAAAATGCCAAATGTGTCAAAAGACACTTGTTTCAGGAAAATATATAACCAATATCTGATTAACCCTACTCATTCTCTAGTTCGACATATGTCATTAACCATAGGATATAAATAAAAACATGAATACAATAAGTAAAACTGGCACTGGCTATGGCTCTCACACTAGTCTGAGTGCCTAGATTTGTCTAAATCTAAATATGTATGGCATAAGATGTGCTGATTAGATTGATGCTGGATAAAAGGTTAATATCTTAATCTATTATATATATTTTTTTCGTTGCTATTCTATATTTCAAACAAGAGCTGAGATGAGCTGAAACTAGCACATTTCATAGCTACACGCAGTGTATTAGCATGCCCACATGTGCTTCTCGCGGGTTTGTTTTTCTTCCACGCATCCCATAATGCACCGCAACGCTGGAATGACGAACCCGTCTATTGATAGTCTGTGATGGAGGGTGGGGGTAGAGTAAGGGAGACTTGCCCTACCAGACCAGCTCATCAAAATATACACCTCCTTCCACATAATGGGGCAGAGTAATGGCCCGCAATGCTTTGCCACTGTGACTAATGTGGCTAATTGTTTAAAGTGTTTTATTGTCTGTAAAGACATAATTGGAAGGTCATGGTTTGCTGGTTCAAGTGTAATAATAGGTGTGTCTCCCGATGTGACCGCATAAGGTAAACATATAATGGGGCGGCCTTTGTACTTATATATCCATATAGTGGAACCCCGTTATAATGCGCCCCAATTTGACGCGAATTCTGTTATCACGTGATGATTCATTGGACCCAGAATTCTTTAATTCAAAGGCAGTTCGGTAGATTTAGCGAGATCCTTTAGGGATTTATTAGCCCTTTAGCCATTTAGTGATTTAACGCGACCCTGGTGTTTTCGCAATAACATTTTATGGATCCCAATGATCATGTTATAATGGGGTATCACTGTATATATGTATGTATATATATATACGTTTGTTGTTTGTTGTTGTTTTACGTCCTAGCAACATCCAAGGTCCTATCAGTATGGGTACCGACTTGTGACACTCATGGCGATTTTATAGTGCTGCCCCACTGGGAAATCAGGCCACCGGCACCATGATCCGATATCCCACTCAGTCACATTATCCTGACACCGAGCTAACCAGCCCTTGCCCTATCCTAATAATGCTGAACACCAGGCTAGGAAGCGACAAGTATCAATTTTTAAGTCATTGGTTTGACTCGACCGGGAATCAAACTCGCGAACTCCCGATCTTCCGCACGCGAGGCCTGTGCTCTACCGATTCGGCCACCACGCCCGGTATATATATATATATATATATATATATATATATATATATATATATATATATATATATATATCTATATATATATCGACTTCCCAAAGGTGTGTGCATTTACAGGTATGCTATTTAGCTGGATATTTTTACGAGCAGTACTTTCTTTTGCACACTGCCCCCATCTACAGGGTTCCTGGTCTAAATATGACCATTAGTGGAAATCCAACACTCCAACACATGTTTCTTCCCCTTCTCTCACTGGGCGCCGTGTCCGAATCGGTAGAGCGCGGACCTCGCAAGCGGGAGATCGGGGGTTCGGTTCCCGGTCGAGTCAAACCAATGACTTATATAATTTATACTTGTCGCTTCCTAGCCTGGCCCTCGGATTTAATAGGATACGGTATTGACTGGTTAGTTCAGTGTCAGGATAATGTGATTGAGTGCGATATCGGGGGCATGGGGCCAGTGGGCAGCACTATAAAGTTGCCATGAGTGTAGACTGTGACAAGTCGGTACCCATCCTGATATTACCTTAGATGTTGCCAGGACGTAAAACTCCAAAAACTAACCAACCAATAGACTACATCACGGTTCCGACTGTGCATGCGCTGAAAACGTCCATTGAGTTTGCCGATACGCGCATTGAACAACGTCAGTTTTATTCATAATTAATAGAAATCCAAAACCCTAACCTTATCAATTTAATATAGTCTTTTTGGTAAACATGTTTTCTATATGTGTTCCAAGCGGTGTGTGCCTAGGTGGTGTGGTTTTATCAATATTTTACTTTTTCTGTATGGAGATTACTCACTGCCATTGACAATGCATTGAGTACTCTGGCTATGGCTCTAACACTAGTCTGAGTGCCTAGATCTTTCTAAATCTAAATGCGCATGGCATATGATGTGCTGATTATATTGATGTAAATGCAATGCTCGATAAAAGATTAATATCTTAATTTATTATATATATTTTTTTAGTTAGTATTCTATTTTTCAAACAAGAGCTGAGATGAGCTGAAACTAGCACATTTCATAGCTGCACCCAGTGTATTAGCATGTGCCATGTGCTTTTTGGGGGGGGGGTTGTTTTGCTCTGACCCATCCCACAATGCACCGCGCCGCTGGAACCGTGATGTAGTCTATCTTACCCCTTCTCTCTCCGTTGCTGCTGACACAGTAATATAGCCCAGTGGATAGTAGTACTGTTGGAGACTGGGTGGTGGCGCCACCGGTAGCGTTTTGTAGATAATCCGGTATTAACTGAGAAGATATCCACAGGCCAGAGAGAGAGAGCTAGGGGAGATTAATATATAGTCCAAGCTGATTGGAGGATGATAAATAGCAGGAGAACCTTCTAATTATTTATATTTGCATAATTCTTATACATCATATACACACATACCTGTGCACCCTCGGTATTCTTCCCTATTTCTTATGGAATCGGATAGTGAATACGAAAATACAGATTTGTTTGTTTCGTTAAGGAATCGCCGGTCTCAAAATACTTGTGGCATAGAATGAATACTACTTAAGTCAGTCGTTGTCTTTTTTGTTCTGGGATGCATGGAAGGAGAGGTTGCTTGTGGATATTATGTAATGCACTAATTGTTATTTTTTTCATCTTAAACTGTTCCTGCATTTCATTCATTAATACGGGAAATATTTGGTTGGTTGTTGGAGTTTTATGTCCTGGCAACAACTAAGGTCATATCAGGGCAGGTACCAAACTTCTGACAGTGTGCCCTCATGGTGACTTCATAGTGCTGCCCCCCTGGGAAATCAGGCCGCAGGCACCATGACCCGATATCCCACTCAGTCACATTCTCCTGACACTGAACTAACCGCTCCTTGCCCTATCCGATTAATGCCGAGAACCAGGCTAAAAAGCGATAAGTATCAATTTCATAAGTCATTTGTTTGACTCGACTGGGAACCGAACTCTCGATCTCCCGCAGGCGAGGCCCACGTGCTACCGATAATAATGAAAGCTGCCATATCGGGTGCACAGGTATGTAAATATATATATGTGTATATATATATATATATATATATATATATATGTGGATATATATATAAGGAGAGAGATTGTGATATATATACAATCATATATTCAGTAAAACCTCTCTAACCGACCACCTCCACAGATCGACCATTCCCCTATATCGATCGCTTTATTTGGATCCCAACGAT
This sequence comes from Branchipolynoe longqiensis, assembly GCA_030323885.1. Taxonomy (NCBI): domain Eukaryota; kingdom Metazoa; phylum Annelida; class Polychaeta; order Phyllodocida; family Polynoidae; genus Branchipolynoe; species Branchipolynoe longqiensis. The sequence continues at coordinate 39,219,327 of CM059194.1, forward strand.
GCCATTGTAAGGATATTCTAACCCCCTAAACAGACCACCTCCCTAAATGGACCACTTCAAGTCGGTCCCATGGTCGGTCGATTTAGAGAGGTTTTACTGGACATTGAAATGAAGAAAAACTAACTTTCAAATGCCACCTTTGCAATGTTTGCATACAGGTGAGTCTGCAGCGATCCTCCCAGAACGGGGTAGTCAAATCACAGAATAATGACTTACGCTATCTAATTACCTTGTACTTTGTAGAGTACCTCCATTGCATCTCATGACACACCACGTGTTATGTTAAAATCTTGCCCGCAACGTCTCGGAATACTCCCCCCCCCCCCACCCCCACACACACACCCATACACACACCCTTCCCCTTAATTTTGAACATACAACTTAACCCACTTCCTCAGGAATATCCCCACCTCCACCCCCTCCCCATCTCTAACCCCACCCCCACCCCCACCCCCACACACACACCACCAACCCCCACCCGCACCCCCACCACCTTAACTACCCCTGCTCCCAAACCCCGAACCCACATATACACTTACACAAACCCCATTTATGCTCTGCTTTAGCTAAACAGATGGTTAACCATTACACTACCCAGCCTCCCTGATGCAATCACCCTATCCATGCGTATCTGTCTATCCGGCTCCTTGCCTGGGAGGTTAGTTAGTGCAGACCACTACACTTATCCCCCCGGAATTGTAAGTCTTTTAAATGGTTTATAACCGTAAGTCATTTAATTCTTACAATTACATACATACGGGCACATGTGGTTGTGCATTTAATAAGAAAAATACAATGCCAAGAGGGCCCCAAAAAACTAACATAGACTACTAAACGTACCAACAGACTATCTATCTGCTACTGAAATGCAGACAATCAAATAACTTATCAGCAGCTACTGCTTGCTAAGACAACACCAACACTACAGTTGGCCAGCATTGAAAACAAACCTGGGTACCCAGGCTTACATGATATGGACAGTATAAATACAGCCTCAATAAAAAAATATTTAAAAAAAAAAATGGAGTGGGCTGCACACAATGCAGCACATTCCACTTCCTCATCACTACGTACAAACCAGATGTGATCGTTTCAATGGCTGGAAGACCAGTTGTTCGGCGCTGACAAAATATGTGTTCAGATCAATAAAATATTTACAAAAAAAACCTAAAAGACTTAGAACACTGAGCAGTTGCAAGTTGTCTGTGTTATCGGACATTGTCGATGCAGTTAACGCCAGGCATTGCACGCACCACACACACACAAACACTCACAAACATACACTCACCTACACTCACACACACTCACACACAGACTCACCCTCATTCCACGAGTCCCGCATTATCACGTCTCCGCGTTATTCAAGCGCATAAAGGTGGAATTCCATGCACCCTGTTTGTTACACTACATTTTGTGTATGTTCACAATGTGTAGGTTAAGGCCATGGCATCCTGCTTGCCAACTGTCTTTGTGGTGGTGCAATGTTTCTATTGTATATGACACTCTTGTATTTGAATGAAAACACCAGGGCTTCCTCAGATCATGTTCTCGCTTCCCCCACTACACACACACACACATACTTCCCCACCCACCTTCCCTTCTTTCGCCCCACACTCCCGAAGTCACAGAGTTAGTCCTCTATATAGTGGCATATGGGATTAGGATGGTATATTAACTTCCTTACACAATAGTTGTTAGGATGGTGTATTAACTTCCTTACACAATAGTTGTTCGGTTATGCACGACATATGTGTGCCATCTACAGTGCAATGTGCAATCAATAGTACAATGTATTAAATATCATCATCATCATCATCATCATCATGCTGTCGGTCGTGATGCAACAAAGACTGCTTTCATTACTTGACTGCTGCTCACCATTTGTGGTTGTATATTTTATGAAAGCTGCCTGCAAAAGTGTTGAAGTGCTGCTGGCTTTTGCAAGTTACCAGCGGCACTCTCTCGGGTAGAAAATAGAGGTTTCACATCGGCAAGAACATGTCAAGACAAGCGCAAAACTAGTTGTCCCTGCAGTTGTTGGTCGGAAGATGTTGGAAGTTCCATACATCAACCACCCTTAATGCTGCCACAGTGACATGGTTTTCTGTTTAGGGTTTGCTCTCATAGCCTTCGGTTCTGTCAAGAACCTGTACCACAAGGCAGTGGTTTACAACTCTGCAGGGCAGGGGCGTCAAACTCCCGTCAAACTCATATTCATCATAATAATCATCATCATCGTCATCATTATCATCAATCCCATAACCATGAGGGTCATTGGGGCACCAGAGATGACATTGCAACCAGTTTTCTCCAGTGTTCCCTGTTCTCCATTGCCCTCTGGGACTTGCTGAACTCCAGGTCCGGCCATTCCGTGATGTTGTCTCCACACCTCTTCCTTTGTCCGCCTTGTCTTCTTCCCGCTTTCATTATCGAATAAAAGGAGTACAAACAGCAGAGAAGCATGGTTAGATATGAAAGGTACACTCCATCACAAAATCATATAGGCGTGAGAACTTAACATAACATAATTAATTCAGAACTGCTATTTTTCTTTAGGTTAATGATCATGTATATATTCAGTGAATAAAGGTGGGTCTTTTTCGTCGCTAAGGGACAACCTCTTGCCATATGTCATGAGAATTGAATGGAACCAATAACAGCAGGTGTAGCCATGCAGCTGTTAAACATTCTGACTGATCACCAGGGGCAATGTAACATCCATAACGAGGCTCGCTCATATATATGCAGTAGCAGCTGTTTTTTAAATGTGTCTTTGTTGAATAATAAATCGGTTATAAGTGTAATTGACGCATAAATTGAGTCCGTTAATACAGTGTCTTTGTGCCTGGTGGGACGACAGAATGAACCCACATTAGTGCCGCATAAATGTAATTCCAAGGGAAATAAAAACTATCAGGATATGACTATTATGAGTACCAAATGATTCATATGAATAAAATTCATTTACGCCCCCCCCCCCACACACAAAAAACTAAGTTGCAGTTTTTGTAATAATCTTTAGATGGATATATTAGTTTCATCGTTATAATCTACGTTAATTAGTGTGAAGTGGGTTTTATTGTAAATGTCTAACTTTGGTGATATTTGAAGTACAAACATGAACATTTAGTTTGTACATGCACAAATAAATTATACCCACTGTAGGCTTCTATTAAGTTTACATTTACTTTGTATTCTCTTCTAAGTTATATGGATGAACAAATGCTGAATTAGTGCACCAGTATCTAAGTCGAATATGTAGGATAAATTACAGGAGGGCTAGTAATACTTAGATCCCAGCCGAGTCAAGCGAATGACTTATAAAATTGATACTTGTCATTTCCTAGCTACTAATAGGATAGGACAAGGACTGGTTAGCACTATGTCTCTGTGGCGGAGTGGTTAGAGTGTCAGACCTTTTTCTAGGTCGGATTCCTAATCTGAAGGTTGGTGGTTCAATTCCCTATGCCCCCATCTCTGCCAATTTGGATTTCCACCGCTGCGTATAACTTACAGCATCACCAAAGGCCAGTTGCTCCCATACCATGTCTATGTGGTGTGGGAGTTTAAAAATCCCTGAGGTTGGTAAAAGTGTAGGCGCAGGCTTTCTATCGACAAACTGTCTAATGATGAAAAGAAGTCTTATCAGACTTATCCATGATAGGCAGTATAAATCTTGAAGAAAGATGATGTGACTGGGTGGGATATTGTGTCATGGTGCTGGCAGCCTGGTCTCCAAGTGGGGCAGTACCTTCTATTAAATAGCCATGAGTGCACACTGTCACAAGTCAATACCCGTCCTGATATGACCTTAGATGTTAGGATGTAAAACTCAAACCAAATCTAAGGAAACAGACTGATCGCAGGTGAGCTGAGATGAAGAGCTAGCTATCAACAACAGGGATTGGGTGATATTTGACAATATGACCTTAGATCTTAGGATGTAAAACTCAAACCAAATCTAAGGAAATAGATTGATCGCAGGTGAGCTGAGATGAAGAGCTAGCTATCAACAACAGGGATTGGGTGATATGGGACAATATGACCTTAGCTGTTAGGATGTAAAACTCAAACCAAATCTAAGGAAACAGACTGATCGCAGGTGAGCTGAGATGAAGAGCTAGCTATCAACAACAGGGATTTGGTGATATGGGACAATTCTTTCAAATAGAGAAAGAATTAATGCAGTATATATAGATAGCTACACAACAAATGAAAGTGATAACACAAGGGGAAGTACAAGACTATTACTGTCTGGCGGCGAAAACAAATCATTAGATTTAACTGGTATGGGCAGCATAACTACACCTAGATAAAGGATTCACCCGGTACTCAGTACACGGGTGAATTCCAACCCTATATAAAAACGGTCGAAAATGCAGATCAATGAAATGAGAGCCTAATTTCACAATGTAAGAAGCAACAATTATTCTTTACATATGTCTTATTATTAGCCCGCTACCTTTGAATTGAAAAATATAATATAATATCTAGTTTAATAAGATTTAAAAGTGAAATCGACGGCGTTCTATGGCCGCCATCTTGTCTTTTTGCATTCTCTTCCATTTCACCAACTCTGTGCCGATATAAGTATCCATTTGATACTGGAGGCAGGCATTCTACTCCCTGTTCCATACTAAAGCTATTTTCGCCCGTATTTAGACTACATTGTCGTTCACCTTTGTACTACAAGTACCGGGTGAATCTTTTATCTAAACTACACCCATCACACAGAAAAAAGTAATAGCTAGTTCTTTTCCGGGTTGGTTGGTTGGGCGTTGGAGTTTTATGTCCTGGCAACATCTAAGGTAAAATCAGGACAGAGAGATATTGGGGCACGCTGCTTGCAGCCTGGTCTCCCAGTGGGGTAACGCTAGTATTAAATTGCCATGAATGTATACTGTCATAAGTCGGTATTTGTCCTGATATGACGTTAGATAGTGTTAGGGCGTAAAACAACAACAACCGGGTAGTAATAGCTAGTTTTGCCTCGTAGACATGCGCATGGAAGTCCAGCTTTAAATGGCGGTTCCCTTTCGGGTGTCGGTGGGAAGGACTCATTGTGACCACCCTTTTACGGGAGGTGGCGGGAGGAGGGGCGGGCGAGGCGGGGAATGGGTGGACGGGGAACAGGGGGTACAAGGACGGGGGAGGGGGGAAATGGGTGGACGGGGGACAGGGGGGCAAGGACGGGGGAAGGGGGTGGGGGGTGAGCGATGCCTGCAGGGGAGCCTTGCCCGAGTTCGGCACTGTTGATATTGTCTAGCGCGCCTCCAAAAGCAGAACGGTGGCATATCAATTATCCTGCCCTGTAGGTTTCGGTAAGAAGGGAACCGGAGCGCCCACTGGGTCGGCGTCTTCGCTGATGTGCAATTATAATACCGGGCGCTATAATGCGCCCCACTGTTTGGCGATGGGCGACACACAAACAGGTCTGCGCGATGTGAGGAAGATGTGGGGGCGTGGGTGGTGGATGTGTGGGTGGGGGTGGCGGTGTGTGTGTGTGTGGCAGGGTGGGGGTGGAGGGTGTGGGGTGGGGGTGAGGGTGGGGGAGTTACTATCCTTTAGACGCACCCACCTCCACAAACCCCACCCTCTTATTACGCTGTACAAGCAGATTCATCCGACAGGTGGCGTGGTAAGCTGCCTTTTACAAACACACCTGGGTGTTCCTAAGTATGCTTTACCTGGATGTCTTAGGGCGACTTTAATATAAAAGACCCCTTGCTGCTTATCGGAAAGAGTAGCATATGTGCCGGAAGCGGGTTTACTCAAAATAAATATGTCAGAATGACCATATGTTTGATATCCAATAGCCGATGATAAAAATCAATGTGCTCTGGAGGCATATCTAACTTAGATAGTAACACACTTATTTAACATTTGTATAGAAGAGAATAATATGTCAATTTAATAGAAGCTATTCCTGCTGAAGGCTAGGGGGGGCAGAGTTTTGACGTGCTTGCCAACATTATTTTATGGATAGTTGCAATTCAAACATCTCAAAAGTTAGCCATTTAAAATAACAGTTACTTCAAACTAAAGTGAGGTAGATTATGACAATCTCCCTACTATATTTATCTCAAAAAGTGACAAAAATCAAAAACATCGGCCTGATGCAACTTTAATATGCATTTACTGCTACAAAGAAGGCGCCATATGTATTACGCATTTGTAACAGTTTAATCCAATTAAATACGGCAATGGTTGCCTCTGTGAACATAACTTTGAAGAGTTCAGTGCAGATTGATAATACTTATATTTTGTTTAACTTATAAGACATATAAGTATTTTTAATTTTATATTATATTATATAATATAAGTGTATACCTGTATTTGATGATGTCACCTAAAAGCGTTGGCTTCTCATGCAGGAGCTCGTGAGTTCGAATCCCGGCTGCGTCGAAATCAGTTTGTTAGATCGCCGGACAGTGTAGGAGATGGCAGGGCAGTGTGTGGGCTGGGGGGGGGGGGGGGGGCAGGGTGTTGAGATGGCAGTGTGGGACGAGGGGGGCGTGCAGTGTCTGAAGTGACAAGACAGTTTGGGGGGAGGGAAGGGGCGAGAGAGAGAAAGGAGAAGTATGAGAAGGGAGAACAGGGGTTGGCCATCTTCACTTTTGTAAAGGGGTGCGCATTTTCCAGTCACAATGGAGACAGTTTGAAAGAGACAACCTGAGATTGTTAACCAACTTCCATCATATAAACTTACAATGCACATTGAGTGTGTTAACACAACACCCACCATACAGACACAGGAGAGAAGTGCCATCCGAGTATGCTGTTCTCGGTTGGTATACAAAGTTGCAACTTGAGAATACAAGCGAAGAGCTTGCAATTCACCCTGTGTATGCTAGTGAATAGGTTTCTATCCGAAGTGATTTTTTGCAACAAAACCTCCATATGTCTGTGAACAGGTTAAAATACAACCTATGTATATTATCAAGCAGGTTCCTATGCAACCTATGTATGGTAGCAAATATTTTGCAACACAATTTGAGTATACATGTATTACTGAATAGGTTGCAATGCAACTTGATTATGTTACAAAGTATATTGCAAAACCAATTTGAGTATGTTACTGAATATGTTGCAATGCAACCTGAGTATGTTACTGAATATGTTGCAACACAATCTGAGTATATTACTGAATAGGTTGCAATAGGCAACACAATGAGTCGTTGACTCAGTGTCAGGATAATGTGACTGAGTGGGATATCAGGTCATGGTACTGGCGGCCTGATCTCCCAGTGGGGCAGCACTATAACGTCACCATGAGTGTGCACTGTCACAAGTCGGCACCCATCCTGATATGACCTTAGATGTTGCCAGGATGTAAAACTCCAACAACCAACCAACCATGCAATGTTGCCATACAACGCGCAGAGTGCTAGCCAATTGTCACCATACAAGATCGAAGTCCTAACAATCAATGTATAGCACCGAATTGAATTTCATCGCGACTGGGCGGGTAGGGGTGGGGGTGGGGTGGTGGGTGGGGTGGTGGGTGGGATTGTGGGGGTGAGTTCGGGTAAGGTGGTGGTAGGGGGTGGCGTTGGATGTGGACAGGTGAGTCGGGTGTATGTGAGGGTGTGTGAGGGTGTGTGGGTGATGGGGTGTGAGTAAAACTTAGAAGGGTGTGTGTGGGTGAGTGTGTGAGTGTATTTGATGGTGGGAGGTGTGTGAGTGTATGCGTGTGTGAGGGTGTGTGGGGCTGTATGAGTGAGTGTGTGTGAGTGTGTGTAAGTGTGCATGAGTGTGTGTGAGGGAGTGTGGTGGGTTGTGAGTGGGGGTGTGAGTGTGTGGGTATGAGTGAGTGTGTCTGTGAGTGGGTGAGTGGCTGTGGGTGAGTGCATGAGTGTGTGTGGGTGGGTGTGATGGTGTGTGAGTATATGTGTGTGAGTGTGCGTGAGTGTCTGTAAGTGTGTATGAGTGTGATGGTGTGTGTGCGTGTGTGTGTGAGTGTATGTGGTGGTGTGTAAGTGTGTATGAGTGTGTGTATGTCAGTGTGTATGAGTGTATGTGATGGTGTGTGAGGTGTGTGAGGATGTGTGTGAGGGTGTGTGAGGGTGTATGAGTGTGTGTAAGTGTGCATGAGAGTGTATAAGTATGTGTGAGTGTGTTAGTGTGTTAGTGTGTTAGTTTGTTGCCAGTGTGTGCGTGTGTGTGCGTGTGTGTGAGTGCCTGTGAGTGTGTGAATATGTGTGAAGGTGTGTGGAAGTGATTTAGTTTAGTCAAGGGTGTCGCGCTCTCACCCCGGGTTCACGCCGATCTGGCCGGAAGGACGGCTCAAAAGTGAGAACACCGTCAGCCGGGGAGAGTGCCGGTTAGGTGCCGGCACACCCGGCACTCGGTACCACACACACACACACACACAAGATGCCGGTCTTGGTGCATAGACTTCAGGGGCCTAGCTGGGGTTTGTTTCTTTGTTGTTTCACGTCCTAGCAACATCTAAGGTCATATCAGGACGGGTACCGACTTGTGACATCATGGTGACTTTATAGTGATGCCCCAATGGGAAACCAGGCCACCAGCACCATGACCTGATATCCCACTCAGTCACATTATCCTGACACTGAACCAACCAGTCCTTGCCCTATCCTAGTAATGCCGAGTGGCAGTCTAGGAAGCGACAAGTATCAATTTTTAAGTCATTGGCTTGACTGGACCAGAATTCAAAACCCACAAACTGATGGGTTTGGATCTCCCAATCTCCCAAAACAGGAGATGGACACTCAACTCATTCGGCCATCCCATCTGGTCACACATACATATATGACAACCCGCACCCTTCCACTACCCACATATATACACATACACGCACACTCACACACAGCCCCCCACACACATACACACCCACACACACTCTACACATATATACACTTACACACTCAGAGTCATACACACCGATACATACATATGTACATACATCCACATATATGCATATATATATATATAAACAGTCACACACCCACATGTATACACATTTGCACATGCACCAGGGTAATATGACTGAGTGGGAGAAATCAAGTCATGGTGCCAGCAGCATGGTAGCCCGATGGGGCAGCACTATGAAGTCACCATGAATGTGCACTGTCACAAGTCGGTACCCGTCCTGATTTTACTTTAAATGTTGCCAGGACCTAACACTCCAACAAGCAAGCAGTCAAGATACCACTGCAGGCAAGGCTCAGAGCTAATGAGGTCGCACTGGAAATCTGTCCTGAAATTCCACATCCCCATCACCATGTACAAACCAAATGTGATCTCTCCAACGGCTGGAAGACCAGTGCCTCGGCGCTGACAAAATATGTATTCAGACGAATAAAATATTTACCTTTTTTTTTTTTTTTTTTAAATTGTCACAAACCCTGGCAATCGCCTATAAAGAAAATCCGCTAAAACCCAGAAACCAAGATTGTGTGTACCCACCGCACTAAGACTCCAAAATCTGATAAAGGCAGAAAGTTCTCTAAAACAAAGCAGTTACCTAGATTTTATCCTATAGACACTGGTGCACTCATTAAACATGTATTGCTGCTTTAACCTGACATGACCTCATATGTTGATGGGATGCAAAACCCCAATCACGCACTCACCCAGTACACATTCAGTGAGGATGGACTCTGTATGCTTTAAAACGGGTAACCAAAACTATGTCTGACATTTCAGTCTGCACACCAAAATTAATATAGGATGATTTAACAGCAAATATCTTCAATATTAACCATTTAAATGTGCATAGTCCGATGGTTTTGGGTTTCTGTCTCTTTTTTTTAGATAAATATATTAGTTTGATGGTTATAATCTACCATATGATGGTTATAATCTACGCATTAGTTTGAAGCAACTTTTATTTTAAATGGCTAACTTTGGAGATATTTGAAGTGCAAACATGCAACATTAATTTTGGCAAGCACGCCAAAACTCTTGACACCATAGACTTCTGCAGTAACATATTCTATTAAATTGACTCGGCATTCTCTTCAATGTGGCAACACATGCTTAATAAGTGCATCAGTATCTAAGTTAGATATACAGTATCTACGTTAGATATACAGTATCTAAGTTAGATATAGATATTAGATCAAATCTAGATACTTGTTTTGGTTTTGAAAATGTTATGCTTTTATCGGACTATGCAACTTTGCGACAAACGTAACCAAAAATAACCATTTAAGATAAAGTAAGGTGAAGGCGATTATACCGATCAATTTAATATGTTTATTTTAATAAATCGCGCACACCTTCAAAGCCGATTATGCAAATTTAAAATCTGTGTGATTCGAAAATCTGGCCGGTTTACAGCCAACACAAATACAAATACAAGTCCATTCTTTCCCGGGTGTCTGGCAGGCATTATATACAGAATCCATCCTCCCTGAATGTGCATTGGGTGAGTGCGTGATTGGGGGTTTGCATCCTATCAAGACAGATTAAGATTGAAGAGTGAGCATGCGCATTAAACTTCATAATATATTCATCAAAAGCTATCTCTCAATCCCAGGACAATGGTAGCTTTGATGTACAACAGGTGCAGTGGTGGTTCTGCTCTATGGATACTGGAAATATGAGCAAAAATAGAATATAATTACTGAAATGAAGATGTAAATTGTGTCACAATTTACATCTTCGTTTCAGTAATTATATTCGATTTTTGCTCATAGTTTCAGTATCCATAGATATATATTTTCACAATTTACATCTTCGTTTCAGTAATTATATGTATATATATGTAGTGGTCTGCACTGACCTCTCAGGCAAGTAACCACATAGACAGGTAGGCGTGGGGAGTGTATTGATATCAGGGAGCCTAGGTGGTGTAATGGTTAGCACACTGGCCCGGAATGCAAAGAGATGTGGGTTCGAGTCCCGCTCTAGGCACAATATTTCCCATTTTCATCACCCCCACGACACTGGTTGCCGTGATCAGGATCCTGTACAAGCTACGCGCTGTATGGTTGTTGAACCTACCCTGTGTATGTATGTGTTAGTGCATTGCCTGTATGTATGTAATTGTAAGCATTAAAAGACTTACAATTCCAGGGGGACGAGTGTAGTGGTCTGCACTGACCTCTCAGGCAAGTAACCACATAGACAGGTAGGCGTGGGGAGTGTATTGATATCAGGGAGCCTAGGTGGTGTAATGGTTAGCACACTGGCCCGGAATGCAAAGAGATGTGGGTTCGAGTCCCGCTCTAGGCGCAGTATTTCCCATTTCCATCACCCCCACGACATATATATATATATATATATATATATATATATATATATATATATATATCTGTTATAAGAATATTCCCCTCGAATATGAGCCAGCTTGAGAAAGCCAGTTCAAAGAATTCGCCTATGCAATGGAAAAGTGTTTTGAATTATATAATTTAAAAAGAACCTAAACAAAGAAAATGTTGCACCAAGAAATTAGAGAAAAGAAAGAGAAGGTGCATCACGTGGTTTGTGGAGACTCATTTTAAAGTAGGGCCATTGTAACGTTCTGGGTATAAAGCGTTCCCCTATCCATTGTGCACACAGTCGGGGTGTTGATTTCCAAAAAGTGCCTCCCAGTCAAGAATAGTTAATATATATATATATATATATATATATATATATATATATATATATGTGCTCTATAATCTATTATGGGAATACAAACAAGGACACGACCACCTATATTAGTTACTACATCCTGTACTGTCATGTGATTAGTTACTCCTACTGTACTAGTGTCATTGAGTTAGTACTACCTACTGTGCTGCTGCCTAGTCTAGTTCCTTCATCCTCCACTAGTCTGCCACCTGTGTGTGGCTCCTGACCGCCCGGATACCAGCTGCGTCTGGTCACTGCTGCTGCCAGACCCGCTCGGACTGTCGGATTTATATATATATATATATATATATATATATATATATATATATATATATATATATATATACACGTCTTTTTCAATGGGAGCGAGACGATTAATTGCCCGAATATTACATTTGTCAAATTTGAATGATGTTCGTTTGGGTTCTACGTCCTAGCAACATCTAAGCTCATACAATAGCAGGACGGGTACCAACCTATGCCAGTATGTACCAATGGCAACTTTATAGTGCTGGCTCACTGGAATACCAAAGCCCCAGCACTATTACCCGATATCCTACTCAGTTATATGTTATCCTGATACTGAGCAAACCATTCCTTGCCATATCCTATTAATATCGAGCGCCAAGCTGACTAGTACCAACAAGTATATTTAATATGTGTGCTAGCATTTAAGTTGGATATGTAGAATCAAATTTACATAACAGTTTTGGTTTTAAAAATTTGATATTTTCATCGGACTATGCAGGTTTAACTATTTCGAAATTGGACAATCTTTAGTGAAACACTCCGTCCTTCCATCTTCCCATCCCATTCCATTCTAAGCCCCCCCCCTCCCCCACACCCACACCTACTCACAAACATCAACATACCTACACACACTCACGTATCATGAACGGCAGCCGGAAGAACGCACAAACATAACCATCTCAGGTGAGAATTATTTCAAAGAGCTGCTTGACAAATATAACAATAACACAAACACATCCAGCAAAAACAAACACAACAAACAACAAAAACAACAGACAGATAAAACGCCGGGAGAAGACCATTCGACGTTGTCTGCTCTGACGCAATGTCGTCTGCTCACAACGAAATTTACTAAATATTTAGATTTGTTCATACACTTGCCTACTTGGACGCACATACATATATATATATGCTATCTAACTTCTAAGGACATTTTTGTGAACAATACCATATTCCATATCAGGTTTTAATTAACTATATTATACTACATTAATACATATATACGACAGTAGTATTATTACTATGTACTAGTAGTTCTCCTATTTGCCACGGCGGCGCCACCTGCGAGTGGAACTCTAACATGCCATTGCCACTCATGCACTCTGTTATAATTTTAGATTGGTTGGTTGTTAGAGTTTTACGTCCTAGCAACATCTAAGGTCATATCAGGACGGGTACCGACTTGTAACAATGTGCACTCATGGCGACTTTATAGTGCTCCCAGTACCACACTGAGACACCGGGCTGCCAGCAGCATGACCTGATATCGCACTCAATCACATTATCTTGACATTGAGCCAACCAGTCCTTGCCATATTCTGAAAAAGCCGAGCACCTGGCTAGCAAGCGACAAGTATACATTTGGTAAGTCATTGGTTTGATTCACCGGGAATTGAACTTTTGCATGGCAGGGATGCGCTCTGGCAAAACTAAATTGTATTTGATTTGCTATATCAGTATATGTCCTCTGGCGATCCTATCGGAGATTTTGAAAGCTATCCACATCCGATATCCATATATCATATATATATCATATATATATAATTTATATGGAGAGGTGGTATTATCGGAGGTGGAAGGGTTAAGCTTGACGGCAATGGCCGACGCCTCATGCATGAACTGATCTCACCTCTACTTAAATTGCCGTGGCTTATCCTCCGGCCGAGATGAGGGTGGTGGTGCTGGTGTGGTGGTGGTGGTGGTGGGGTGGTGTGGTGGTGAGGTGGTGTGGTGGTGTGGTGATGTGGTGGTTTGGTGGTGAGGTGGTGTGGTGATGATGGGGTGGTGATGATGGTGTGATGATGATGGTGTGGTGGTGATGGTGGTGTGGTGGTGGTCGGGTGGTGATGGTGATGGTCGTGGGATGGTGATGGTCGTGTTGGTGGTGGTCAGGTGGTGATGGTGATGGTGGTGGGATGGTGATGGTGGTGTGGTGGAGGTGGTGTGGCGATGGGTGGACATGTGTTGCAAACTCCCTTCAATTAAAAAACAGTAAAACCTCTCTAAACGACCACCTTCAGAGATCGACCACTGCCCTATATCGATTACTTTATTTGGGTCCCAACAATACCATTGTAACCATATTATAACTCCTTAAACCGACCACCTCCCTAAATGGACCACTTAAAGTCGGTTCCGGGGGTCGGTCGATTTAGAGAGGTTTTACTGTATATCTAAAACTATATTTTGAATTCAAGAAAATTAAGCGCATTTTAAATTAGTGGAAATGGGCCGGACAATTATAGAATGATCGCATTAGTAATTATTGTTGTCTTTATTGTTTTTAAGCAAAGAAAAGTGCTGGACATAATTATTTCCGCCGGCAAAGACGCTGTTGCGATTCGCAGAATAATGGCCGGTGCACACCTACCATTTACGATTCGCGCACTAAAACTCGCGACGAGCTTAAGACTGAGAACGGGCCGATTCATTTTTCGAATCGCGAATCGTATGCGTAAGCAAGCAGTTTTAGCCCTGAAAAGTCGCGAATCGCAATCGGTAGGTGTGCGCGGGGGCGCACACCTAGCGATTTTTGTGCGCGAAACCGGAGGTGTGCGCGCACAAACGGGGCACCGGCCATAACCCCCCACCCCACACCCACACACCCCCACACACTCCACACACACAACGCATGACACCCACCACCAACCGCTTTATTTTTTTCCCAAACAGCCAAGTGATGGGATGTATGAGAGGGGTTTGAGGAAGAGGGAGAAGGGGATGAGGATGAGGAGGAGAGGGAGGTTGCAGGAGGAAGGGGGGAGGGTGCCACGCCGTGAAGTTATTAGGGAGACGCGGCGACCATGGGAGGAATGCGGGAGGGAGGGGGGAGGGGGAGGGAGGATGGAGGGGGGGGGGGGATAGGGAGGGGGAGGGAGGGGAGAGGGATGGGGATCGAAGGGGAGGAGTGGGGTGGAGGGAGGTGAGAGTGGGGGGGGGGGGGAGGGAGGGAGGGGTATGGAGAGGGAGGGAAGGAGGGAGGGGGGAAGGAAGGGGCTGAAGTTTTGGCGATGATCAAACAAGCTTAGTCCCTGATTCTTTGTTCAAACCGCGCCCCCTGGCGGCCGGCTTGGTTAGTATGCACGGCGCCGGGCAGGGAGTCATCTGGCGTGACCCAAGACGAAATAAGAGGCTTAGACCAGTCCCAAATTTTGCAACCTACCTCTCCACAGACCCCATCCCATAGAGCGTCGCAATTGCTCTGACTCTCTCACACTCATACATATATATATATATATATATATATATATATATATATATATATATATACATATGCGTATGTATACACTTACAATACACATGTATATACTACATATGAAGAGTTCAGGCACAAAACCCTGCAAACGGTAATCCAAAAATGCAGTTTAAATAAGACATTTGTATCTGAAATTTATTTTAATTCTAACTAATTCCACTTTTCATATGCTAACATGATTATGGAGCAATGAACAAGAAGGTGGGAATGCAAAAATATATACTTTTTGAAGTTTTGATTCCAATATTTATATCAATTTTTGGATTGCGTGGTTACGGGGTTTTGCGCCTGAACTCGTCATATATGCATATATACACATAACACATTTATACATATAATATATATACACAGAGATATATATATATATATATATATATATACATATATACATATATACATGTATGCACCCGTCCTGATATGACCTTAGATGTTGCTAGGACGTAAAACAACAACAAACAAACAACAAACATACAGAAATAGAGAGAGGCAGAGACCATGCATTCAGTTTTTCGGATGCTGCACCACCGGAAGTGATTGACCGGATATACGTGTTATTATAAAAGTGTTCTCTCAATTGTCCTTCCGCTAATGGCTCTTAAATCGAATTGTGTCGCGAAACTAATATCCCCACGTCTTTTGTTTTGTTCCTTTTTGTTCCTTGAACAAAAATAGGTTTTGGAATTAATTCTTCATAAAGCCGTCAAAATGAATAATGTGGTGCATATTAAAGTTGCGTAGTCCGAATGGTTTTGAGTTTTCAACCATTTTCTCAGATAAACACATTAGGATGATTGTGATAATCTACTTTACTCTAGTTTGTAATAACTTCTATTTTAAATGTCTACCTTTCGAGATGGGTATGCGGGTAATGCAGTCCCTATCTGCTAAAATACCTCAGGGAGTTTGACGCCCCTGCCTTGCAAAGTTATAAACCACTGCCTTGTGGTACAGGTTCTTGATAGAACCAAAGGCTAAGGAAGCAAACCCTAACAGAAAACCATGCTTCCATGGCAGCATTAAGGGCAGTGATGAAGGGAACTCCCAACATCTCCCGGCCAGCTACTGCAGGGACAAATAGTTTGCGCCTGTCTTGACGTGTTCTTGCCGGTGTGAGACCTCTATTTGCTCCCCGAGAGAGTGCTGCTAGTAACTTGCAAAAGCTAGCAGCACTTCAACACTTTGCAAGCAGCTTTTATGAAATGCACAACCGCACGAAATAGCGGTGGTTAAGAAATAAAAGCAGTCTTTGTCGCATTGCGACCGACAGCATGATGATGATGATGACCTTTCGAGATATTTGGAGATATTTGAAGGGAAACCATGGAACATTAATTTTGGAATGCGCGTACAAATTCTGCTACCATAGCCTTCAGCAGTAATCTGGTAACAAGTTCTATTAGATTTACAGAGTATCTCATGATATCTAGGAGCATGTGCTTAATAAGTATACCAGTATCTAAGTTAGATAAGTAGGATCACATCTAGTAAGTGTTTTGGTTTTGAAAATGTGATGCTTTCATCGGACTATGCAGCTTTAGCGACGGGGTTGCCAACAATCTGGGTAATTCCAGGAATCGTAAAAAATTGAATTCCCATAGAATTCACTTTTCTCACATCGATGGTTGGTTGGTTGTTGGAGCTTTACGTCCTGACAACATCTAAGGTCATATCAGGAAGAGTGGTGACTTATGACAGTACACACTCATGGTGACTTCATAGTGCTGCACCACTGGGAGACCAGGCCCCAGCACCATGACCTGATATCCCACTCAGTCACATTATCCTGACACTGAGCCAACCAGTTATTGCCCTATCCTAATAATGTTGAGTGCCTGACTAGGAAGCAACATGTATCAATTGTTATAAGTCATTGGTTTGACTCGACCAGGGTTCGAATCCCATGATGTACCAAAATGGGAGACGGACACTCAACTCATTCGGACATCCTGACTGTGACATCGAAGATGGGAAATTAGAATGGTGGGGGGGGGGGGGGGGGGGCGGGCACGGGGGGCGAGGGGGGAGGGGCTTTATCGAACATGGACAGGTACACGATAACGAGGTAATAATGTAAGCCATATTATGCTCCTGTCGTGTTGCCATGGACACCACTTCTAAATGAACGCCCGGTGTGTGTCAAGTGTTAAAGTTGCTTAATCCGGTGGTTTTGAGTTTCTGCCATAGTTTATAATTAAATCAATACATTAGATTGATCGGTATATTCCACTTCACTTTCCTTTAATGGGGTCACCTTGATTTTAAGAAATGGATTACTTTGGATGTATTTAAAGAGGCGCCATATCAAATAAATGTGAAATGTGCTATGCCCGCCAAAGTGCCGGACATCACAGAAGTGCATGACTTGCAGCAATGATAGGCTCTATTAGTATTAACTTGAATTAGTATTCCTTATTTGCAGCAATACATGTTTACAAAGTACACGAGTATTCATATTGGATAAGTAGTATGCACAATGTAGGCAAATATTTTGGTTTCTACGATTCGATAAGGAATGCCACCGAAAAGGAGAGCAGGTAAAAAAAGTCTTTATTGTGAATAGACAGTAGTGTTCAGGCCCAACCCTATCAAGAAAACTAACAAGCAGTAGTAGGGTGAGTGGCTGGGTGGGAAAAGTATGCATGTCATTCGCTCGCCAAGAAGTGAGATGACATTGGTGAACCAGGGACAGTGACAGGAGAGCTGCAAAAACATTCTGGCCAATCGGGTGGATGGAAGGTGGACTCTTCCATCCACTCAAACAAGAGTCCAAGGCATCGCAGATCATCATCATCATCATCATGCTGTCGGTCGTGATGCGACAAAGACTGATTTCATTACTTGACTACCGCTCTCCATTTAGCATTTCATGAAAGCTGCCTGCAAAAGTGCTGCTGGCTTTTGCAAGTTACCAGCGGCACTCTCTTGGAGAGCAAATAGAGGTTTCACACTGGCAAGAATATGTCAAGACAGGTGCAAAACTATTTGTCCCTGCAGTGGCTGGTCGGGAGATGTTGGGAGTTCCATACATCAACCGCCCTTAGTGCTGCCACAGTGACATGGTTTTCTGTTTAGGGTTTGCTCCCTTAGCCTTCAGTTCGGTCAAGAACCTGTACTACAAGGCAGTGGTTTACAACTCTGCAGGGCAGGGGCGCCAAACTCCCTGAGGTATTGCAATACCTGCAATACCTGCATACCCAGATAGGGGTGGGAAAATGTGTCATTCCCACCAAATCAAACACAACACAAGCACTGTGAACAATTCTATCGCTTCGTCATATTAGGCGACTTTAATTGTTTAGCAGGGGTCTGCACCTTGATTTGGTGGGTTGATTGGTTGTTGGAGTTTCACGTCCTTGCAACATCTATGGTCCTATCAGGAGAGGTCCCGACTTGTGACATTGTACACTCATGGTGAATTTATAGTGCTGTCCCACTGGGAAATCAGGCCACTGGCATGATATAACCGATTATCCCACTCAGTCACATTATCCTGACACAGGGCTCACCAGTTCTTGCCCTATCCTATTAATTCCGAGCGGCAGGCTAGGAAGTGACAAGTATCAATTTTATAAGTCATTGTGTAAAGTCCTCAGCTGGAATCTGTGGTTTGTGTAGGCAGGCTATAATGAAATCAATACAGGCAAGAAGAGAAAGGAAGAGTATAAACAATGAAAGTAGAGAGAGAGACAATGCCCTCAGGTTTATTATTATATAGTGGTACATGGATCTGGTATGGCATACCACCTGATCATATTCTCCAATGAGAATCAAGCATTTACAGTTCCATCAATGAACATCAAGCATTCCTATGTCACCATGGCTACCATGATCTGCCCACCACCACTATGCGTGTGGCTGCTTGGCCACCACCTGCCTGAGCTGAGTGTGTGGTGATCCGTGTCTAACATATTGGGGAGGGGGTAGTGAGTAGAGTTCCAAGTGCCCCTTACACACTATCTCTAGTGCCTCTTTCACACTATCTACCTAATACACAATGACTATTGACCATGAATAAAGTATCACCAGCAATTACGTAAATACATTCATGCACCTGGCACTATATACCATTTACCATTATAGACCATTTGCATTCCCCCACCAATGCGTTTTATCAGAATATTTTACAATTGGTTTGACTTGACCGGGAACCACACTCCTGGTCACCCACACGCGAGGCCCACCCTCTAATGATTCGTTCACCGCACCAGTTTGTTTTGGTGGGAGGAGAGCGGCTGTGTCTGTCCCACATAATAGGACTGGTGTTAGCAACATCTAGCAGGCTCACATTGGCGGAAAACATTGCAGGAGGTAAGCCTGACTCAGAGCTGCCTATTAATAGCTGCATAACCTACACAACTACTACCTCCCACACACTACTATCTCACAATACTTGAATTTGTGCCAAGTCACCTCGAGCTTTTACAACCGACCTTGCGCAAACAGACACTCATACAGACCTTCAGGCAACGCTGAACTATGTCCGGTATTTTCCAGATGGGAAAGATATTACTCCATAAGAATAATACCATGGTTGTACAATCACTAAGCTTCAGTAAATATATACTCATATGTCCTTTTTATTTTAACAAGCTTTAGATTAAGAGATAGTATAATCGTTTTTGCATACGTATAATGTGAGGAATTTTGAATTCCTATGTGTTTTGGAAAGTCTTGGGGCGTTTTGGAAATTGAGAAAAACTATTTTGTCATGACCATTCAAGTTTTGGAAGAATGATGGAAATCATTGCGGTACATTTTGTACTAACCCTGGGTATATATATATATATATATATATATATATATATATATTTATATATATATATATATATATATATATATATATATATATAAATGCTGATTAATTAGTAAATTATATGAAATACATGGTCATGTTTAACATTATGTTATATATAATATAATTTTGAGGGATTGTTGTTTGTTTGTTTTGTTGCTTTGTTGGGGGCTTTCCATCCTAGCAACATCTAAGGTCATATCAGTATGGGTGCCTATTTGTGACAGGGCACCCCTATGATGATGACCTTATAGTACTGCTCTACTGGAAAACTAGGACACTGCCACCATGACACAATATCCCACTGAGTCACATTGTCCTGTTACTACTCAAACCAGTCCCTGCCCTATCCTAGTAATCCCAAATGCCAGGCTAGGTAGCGACAGGTGTTCATTTTGTAAGTCATTGATTTGACTCGGCAGGGATTCGAACACCTGACCACCAAAATGGGAATCCATCTTACCTATTCAGCCATCCTGTCCTGTCCAGTCAGGCATTATTAAAATGTATGGAATACTTGGTTATGCAACATATATAGATATATTTTTTTTTTGTACATTAGTTGTTTAAGCAGGGGAAATTGCAGTCGCAGGCGATTGGTCTTCCTCATTCCACTGCTCCTTGCCCTATCCTAATAATGCCGAGCACCTGGCTAGGAAGCGACAAGTATCAATTTTTAAGTCATTGGTTTGAATCGACCAGGATTCGAACCCACGATCTACCACACGGGAGACGGACGCTCTAACTCATTTGGCCATCCCGTCTGATATTAATATATATATATATCGCTATTAAATATATTTAACTAAATTCGATATCTTTTATGAAAGCTATATTTAGAGACCCATACTGAGTTACGTAATTACCTTCTCTCTACGTTGTCTTGCCTTAGGTGAAGCCACTTCAACATTGGCTTTTCCTGATTGGACAAGTAGCTTTGTTTTTTTACTCCCAGTTAATTATGGAGAACGGATGCAATAATTGAAACGACATTGTCTGCCTGTGTTACATGCACAGGTGAAGCAGTTGTCCAATCTTCGCTCACTTCCACCAGGGGCGGTGGCCGAATCGGTAGAGCGCAGGCATCCCGGTTGAGTCAAACCACTGACTTACAAAATTGATACTTGTCGCTTCCTAGCCTGGTGCACGACAGTAATAGGATAGCGCAAGGACTGGTTGGCTCAGAGTCAGGATAATGTGACTGAGTGGGATATCGGATCATGGTGCCAGCGGCCTGATTTCCCAGTGAGGCAGTATTATAAAGTTGCCATGAGTGTGTGCTGTCACAAGTTGGTACCTGTCCTGATATGACCTTAGATGGTGCCAGGACGTAAAACTCCATCAACCAACCAATCCTTTACTACCTGCGCAATAGCAATGGGAACTGGTATTGCACTCTGTAAGATGTCCTAACATAGCATTAGACATGTCCTCTTCACAAGATATCCCAAGATATCACAAGAAGTGTTTTGCCCCACCGATTAAAGTTGCATAGTCCGATGGTTTTAATTTCTGTACTTTTTCTGAGATAAATATATTAGATCGATCACTAGTATCTACTTTACATTAGTTCAAAGTTACTTTTATTTTAAATGGTAGACTATTGAGATATTTTGAGTGCAAACATGTAAAATTAGTTTTGGCAAGCTTGCCATAACTCTGGCACCATAGACTTCTACAGTAACAGGTTCTGTTAAATTGACTCAGTATTGCCTCCTATGCAGAAGCAAATGCTTAATAAGTGCATCAGTATTTAAGTTAGATATGTAAATTCAAATCTAGATAATTAGTTTTCTTTTGAAAATTTGATATTTCATCGGACTATGCAGCTTTATAGTTGCATATAGTCCATGACCCAAACCAGATATTGCTACCGTTCGATGGTTTTGAGTTTCTGTCACTTTTCTGAGATAAATATATTAAGCTGATTCTTATAATCTGCCTTACTTTAGTTTGAAGTAACTTTTATTTTAATTGGCTAACTTTTGATATAGTGCCTGGTATGGTCCAGTAACACCTGGTGGTGGGATCTAACTTTGTTATGCCTGGTACACACCTCCCGTATAGGATTCACGCACTAAAACTGACTGCGTTTCACAACCCGACCCGTCCCGTTTCGCGACGTAAAACTGGCCGATTCATTTTTCGAATGTCTTGCGATTAGAGTTTTAAGCCCTAAAACTGAGTTTTAAGTCGCGAATCGCAACGCTCTGGTGTGCTAGGAGGTTGCACACCTAATGACTAAAACTCAAACTTAGTCGCGAAACGGGCAGTTTTAAGTCGTATACGGGAGGTGTGTACCGGGCATAAGTCTCTATATTGTGTGTATGTATCTCCCCTCACTCTCCAACCGGATGTGGTCGCTGAATCGAGAGAGCGCAGGCTTCCTATTTGGAAGGTCAGGAATTCGTATCCCAACCGAGTTAAACCAATCACTTTTCAAATTGATACTTGTCGCTAGGTAGCCTGGTGGTCGGTATTAATAGGATAGGACAAGGTCTAGTTAGGACAGTATCAGGATAATGTGACTAAGTGGGATCTCAGGTCATGGTGCTGGCGGCCTGGTCTCCCAGTAGGGTAGCACTATAAAGTAACCATGGGTGCACACTGTCACAAGTCGGTAAAATCCTGATATGACCTTAGATGTTGCTAGGATGTAAAACAACAAACAAACCACTCTTCCTCCTCCTGCACCCTTCAGCCTTCCTCCTCCCACTCACTATAACCTAGGCAGCTGGTACCAACTTTTTACAGTGCACACTCATAGTGACTTTATAGTGCTGCCCCACTGAGAAATCAGGCTGCCAGCACCATGACCTGATATCCCACTCAGTCACATTATCCTGACACTGAGCTACCCAGTCCTTGCCCTATCCTATTAATCAAGAGTGCCCGGCTAGGAAGCGACAAGTATCAATTTTGTAAGTCATTGGTTTGACTCACCTGGGAACCGGACTCCCGATCTCCCACACGTAAGGCCTGCACTCGACCGTATCGGCCACTGCGTCCGGTCGACGACAAATGGAAACCAAACGTCGCATTTGTGATGGCTGAAGCCTTGACTACATAGTACAATAAGCCACGAAAACGCCAGCTCTGCCGGCTGCCCGTCACGGTCCAGTTAACATGTGTCCACCACTGCGGCCCTATTATCTTCTGTATTCGTTGCAAAACTAGGCTGTGATATAATTTAGATCGATTCAAGCCGTTGGCTTAGAATGCGGTTGGCAATATCTTTTTGCCAGCGGCGAGTCGACCCCTTTGGGCCGGGGAAGAGGCGGGGCTGGCAGAGAGAATGGGAGCTGGAAGGTCACGTGACGGTGCAGAACCTTTGTGAGGTTTATATATATGTGGACACCTCGTGTTCATTTTTGCTCACTTGCGCGCAAATCACCGTTTTCCAAGTCGCTAGTGGCACAAATAAACAAGAAAACGAAACGCTCTGCCGGTGAGCAGACCAGTGTTTTTTGTTTGTTGGAGTTTTACAGCCTGGAAACCTCTAAGGTTATATCAGGATGGGTACCGACTTGTCCGGTGCACTCGTGGCAACTTAATAGTGCTGCCCCACTGGGATATCCCATTCAGTCACATAGTATGGATACTGAGACAACCAGTCATTGCCCTATCCTAAAGATTTTGAGTGCCTGGCTAGGAAGTGACAAGTATAAATTGTGTAAGCGATTGGTTTGACTCAACCAAGGGTCGACCCAATGGGTTCGAATCCCACGATATCCCAAAACGGGAGACAAACGCTCATCTCATTTGGCCATCCCATCACAATCAGATAAACTACACAAATGACGTCGTAGTAAAAATAACACTTGCATAATATATTATGTTACACAACCTATGTATCATTGACTGTAGCTGTCAGGAGGGTGAGTAGTGAGGTTGCCTGTGTAATCTGGGCTTCGAGTGTGTACACATTAGGACATAAGTTACGGTTGTGGGTACAGAACTTGTTTGTGAGTCATTGCGGTATAAGATCTTCAAGGAGAGGCCCAGACTTGAGGTCAGGAAACATTCATTTTTCTTTCGAGTGACAGATCCATGGAAGGGTCTTCCCGAGAAAGCACCAACAGTAGTAGATAAAGGATTCACCCGGTACTTGCAGTACACGAATGAATACCAACCCTATATAAAAACGGTTGAAAAGCGGGTTAATGAATTGAGAGCCTAATTTCACAATCTAAGAAGCAACAATTATTCTTTACACATTTACTACCTTTGAGTTGAAAAATATAATATAATATCTAGTTTAATAAGATTAAAAGTGAAATCGACGGCGTTCTGTGGCCGCCATCTTGTCTTTTTGCATTCTCTCCCATTTCACCAAGTCTGTGCCGATATAAGTAACCATTTGACACTGGAGGCAGGCATTCTACTTGCTGTTCCATACTAAAGCTATTTTCGCGCGTATTTACAGTACGTTGTCGTTCACCCATGTACTACAAGTATGGGGTGAATCTTTTATCTACTACGGTAGAAGCATTTCAGAGAAGGCTGAACAAACATTGAAGAAGCCACCTACAATTATATGACTTCAGTGCTCAGTCCACCTCCATATGTGTGCAAAAAAATAGTGTTTTTTTTTAGCATAATAAGCTGGCATTAGATACCCAATAGGGCCTCGATCAGCCAGAAGAGAATCTGTAAGTTAATTTGTAAGTATCCTTACATGCCTGACTTGCTGCTTATACGTGGTTTCAGATATAAATTCATATATATATACTCACCTGTAGTCCTGGTGTAGTTCGCTCCAGGGCTGGGAAGGATGAGTCTAATTCCTAGTTTATAGGTTGTGTGGACATGTTGTCCATTCTCCAGAAGTCCAGCTACTTAGCCCCCGCTTGGTCTACCCAGTGGTCCTGGCCAACTGCCCTTTATCACACGGGGCACTCATGCACCTAAGAGTCTTGTAGGCACGGCAGGCTCGTGCCTATAAGAGTACCTGGGGTAACCCCTGCCTCAGCCTGCTTCAATACTGGGCCCTACCTAGGCCGCCACAATACTATTATTTCCCAGTGGGGCACCACTATAAAGTCACCATGAGTGCACACCGTCACAAGTCGGTAGCCGTCCTGATATGACCTTAGATGTTGCTAGGACATAAAACAACAACAAACAAACAGAATTGTGCTGTATGTTAACCTGAATACAAAACACAATACCAACAATGTTCTAGACACCATTTGAAGACAGCCCAATATATCGAACAACTATTACAAATGACACATACTAATACATAGAACTAAACCGCCTACAATCCTGTCTAAATGATTTATACCAAAATACACTATTGACTCTTCATCGCATTATAGCACAGAACAAAAGGTCAACAGCAGGTGCATGTCGAGTGAGTGTGTGTGCGCGTGTGTGTTTCCGGGCCACAACAACACACACACACATATATATATATATATATATATATATATATATATATATATATACATATATATATATATATGATATATATATATGTGTATATCATGCGCCTAGCCTTATGCATTATTTGGAGGCACACATTTTTACAAAACCTTATTTAAAGCTAAATAGTCCAATGAAAGCATACACTTTTCGAAGCCCATATATCTATTTTAGACACTGGGGCACTAATTAAACGGTAAGTGTTACATACAAGGAATGGTAAGTCAATTCAATAGAACCTGTCACTGCTGAAGTCTGTGATGATATATAACATTTTAGCAGTTTAGTATGCACACCTAAATTAATTGTGTATGTTTCAGTTCAAATATCTCCAAAGTTAACCCGAGGCATTAACAAAATTGGGAAGTGAACTAAAGTAGATTATAATGATGAACCTAATAGATTTAACTAAAAGAATATGCAGTAACTCAAAATACCGACTTTACTTTACTTATATATACTCTATATATAACTATATCATGCAACTAAGTAAACTAAGCATTATTTAGGTCGCGGCACATTTACATTTGATTAATCGTATATGCCGATATTGAATTGCGCTGTACTGGGCGCGGTGGCTTTTTTTTTTAATCGGTAAAGCGCGGGCCTGGTGTGCGGAAGGTCGGGAGTTCGGTTCCCGATCGAGTCAAACCAAAGACTTTAAAATTGATACTTGTTGCTTCCTAGCCTGGCGCTCGGCATTAATGGGATAGGGCAGGGACTGGTTAGCTCAGTGTCAGGATAATATGACTGAGTGGGATATCGGGTCATGGTGCTGCTGGCCTGATTCCCAGTGGGGCAGCACTATAAAGTCGCCATGAGTGCACACTGTCATAAGTCGGTACCCATCCTGATATGACCTTAGATGTTGCTAGGACATACAACAACAACAAACAAACAGAATTGTGCTGTATGTTAACCTTAATACAAAACACAATACCAACAATGTTCTACACACCATTTGAAGACAGTCCAATAAATCGAACAACTATTACAAATGATGCGTACTAATACATAGAACTAGACTGCCTACATTCCTGTCTAAATGATTTATACCAAAATACACTATCGACTCTTGGTAGCATTATAGCACAGAACAAAAGGTCAAGAGCAGCTGTGTGCAGGGTGAGTGTGTGGGCGTGTGTGTGTATGTGTGCGTGTGTGTTTCCGGGCCACAACAACAGACACTTAGCTTTAAAATAAAACACTATTGTTCCCTCTCGACCCAGAACCTGTAATTTTAATGGAAAAATACCTCTTTCGGGATCAGTGGCTCTGAAAGGAATCAAACAGTGTGACCACACATAATGGCGCCGGGTCGGGTAATAGTAACCCTTGGCCTCCCCCGCGCCTCATGGCGGCGTGGCCGGCTGCTGGGGGGTGCGGGGGGGGGGAGGGGTGTAGGGGGCAAGGGGTTAATGGCTGGTAAGGCGCATTGATCACACTCACCTGTGAGGTGGATCCAATCTCTTTAATCCCGGCCTAATTTACGGTGTAAATACACTGACCGATATCGGTGAGAGCTACTTTGGTTGGTTTGAGCGTGTCGCAAGTGTCGTGAGTGTCGTGAGTGTTGTCAGTGTTGCGGGCGTCGCGACCCTCGCAAGTGTCGCAAGTGTCGTTAGATGGATTCTTTATGTGAAGATACATAGAAAAATCTGGCGATCTATTTATTCCACATGCCCGAATCTGACATTACTTTATTTATATCTTGTCATACGCAATTACTATTTAAATAAGTGAACATGTTATCCTCTATTGGTCAGAATTGTTTGAAATCTGGTACCCTTGAAGTAATGCATCATCATTCTAATTAGATAAAGGATTCACCCTGTACTTCCAGTACAGGGGTGAAAACCAACCCATTAGAAAAGCTGGCGAAGAATTTCAACATGCTGGGTTAATTAACTGAGCTGGTAAATTCTTAATTTAAGAAGCACAATATATTCTTTATGTATGTCTTCATATTTACCCGCTACTTTTGAGTTGGAAAATATAATAAAACATATACTTTAATGCAATTTAAAAGTGAAATCGACGGCATTCTCTGGCCGCCATCTTGTCTTTTTGCATTCTCTCCCATTTCACCAACTCTGTGTTGATATAAGTAACCATTTGACACTGGTGCCAGGCATTCTACTTCGCGTTCCATACTAAAGCTATTTTCGCCCGTATTTAGACGACGTTGTTGTTCACCCCTCTACTGTAAGTATGGGGTGAATCTTGTATCTACATTCTAATATGAGTTTGCCCTTTTATAAATGTGTCTATGCACACAAGGTAGAAAGGCAACATTTCATTAGAGTGATATAGCTCTCTGGAATATGCATTTACCTTGGTCTTCGCATCATTCAATGAACATCTCAGCAGGTTTTGAGCCTCGAAACCAATATCAGGCAATAACTGCATGAGATGTATACACATCACATACACAAGCTGTCTATGAAACCGTATGCAGGTGTTTTCCTTTTAATGGTTTTTGTTTGTTTGTTAAATTTTATGGGTGGATATTTCTTTTCGGTCTAAGGGTTCGCTCGAGACCGATCCATCATTAGCGATGGCGGGGCAAACGACAGTAGACACTGGAGGAGGCTGGTGTACCAGGATGCTGGATGAGGTGGGTGGATTAGGTGAGCAGGGTCCAGTTCTAGGATGGCACTGGAAATTGGGAGTGACTGTACTGTGTGTGGTTGTTTGTGTGAGTGTACTGAGTAAAGGGTGGACCTGAGCGCTTTTGGTGATACCCCAGTCACACTATTGCTTGCGACCAATTCGTGACCACTTTGCGACCACAAACATTAGCTGGTCGCAAAGAGGTCACGCAATGGTTGCAAGTCATCACAAAGTAATCCCAAAGTGGTCATTAGCGTCACTGACCTAATTGCGACCAAAATGTTCACAAGGTTGCAGCTACGACCAAAATGGTCGCAATGTGGTCGCAAGCGGTCATAAGCCATATTGTGACTGGGTCTTTAAAAGGGTTAGTGTGGGTGCGCTCTAGAGAGGAGATATGTGAGTTACTGGTTTGGGTTGGTGTACTGGGTAACAGTTGGTGTTACTGTACTGGGTTATGATTGCTGTTAGCATATTGGTTATTGGTTGGTGTTAGCATATGGGTCAAGGGTTAGTGTTAGCCTACTGGGAAAGGGTGGGTTTTGGGGTTCTGGGTAAGGGTTGGTCTTGGGATACTGGCTAATGCTAAGATTCCTTCTACGCGGTATGCGGTATGCAGCATGCGGTATGTGGTATGCGAATGGGAGGATTCCTTCTACGCGGTAAGCGGCAAGAGTTTCCGCACCACCACCACTACCAGATGTTTCCACTCAGCACCCCTGTGTGTGACCGTTCCGTAATGGTCAGTCGCCTCTCCTAGTCTAAAACTAATGGACACGTGCGACTGAGGTTTCTATTCGCATGCCGCATGCCGCACCAATCGCTACAGGGACCGATCGAGTTGTCGCATTCGCATTCGCATTCACATACCGTGTGTAAGGAATGTAGCCCATAGGCTTCAAGGCGTTTCGATTTTTGTCGCATTCGCATTCGCATACCGCATACCGCATACCGCATACCGCGTGTAAGGAATCTTAGCTTAAGGGTTGGTGTCAGTGTACTGGGTAGCAACTGATGTTACCATATTGGGTAAGCATTGGTGTTGGTGTGCTGGGTTTGGGTTGGTGTCAGTGTACTGGGTAACAATTGGTGTTAACATATTGGGTAAGCATTGGTATTGGTGTTCTGGATTACGGTTCTTCTTGCAGGTATTACTATTAGGTTTAACTTGGGTGAATGTACTGAGTAATCACCACAGACTTGGTTGGCTCTCAGTCTCAGCTACAGTCTCTAGTAACTGTGGATAATGACCAATTTGAGGGTTATCCTGACGAATCACGTGACCGCTGTGTGGGAGTGTGTTGAATGGCGGCACTGATGTGGCTGGGACAGGCAGGTGTGACATTTCACTTATTCCATCACAGTTTCCGCCGGAGGGAGTTAAGGGTCCGGTGTCGGCATGCATACAGCTGTTAACAATGCAAACCTCTATGTGTCTTATACATTGCAGCAAGTGGAGTGACTCAAACACCTCAGGTCAATTACGGTCAGGTTTTGTTGTGTGTTCTTTTTTAAATGTCTAGGCTGGCTTCATGTAGAAAACAAAACTCACATAAGAGATATATAAACAAATAAATGACAACCTTCATTTGATAATTATGATAGTATCTTTTTTCTTATGTCTATGCTGGCTTCATTTAGAAAACAACACACATAAAAAGTATGGAAAGCCTGTAGATGGCAACCTTCATTTGAGAATTCTACCAGTATTTAAAAAAGGAATATGTAGGCTGGCTTCATGTAGAAAACAGCACACATAAAAGGTATGTAAGGCAAGTAGGTGGGAAGCTTCATTTGATAATTACACCTGTATTCTTTTTAAATGTCTAGGCTGGCTTTATGTAGAAAACAATCATATTCCATTCAATCTTTAGGCAAAAACAAAAAGACTCATAAGCACTAGCCTTGAGAATCAGCGACAATTGTCTACAGACATATTTGGACATGGAATTGATATTTGCCGCTACCTAATCTGGCGCTTGGTCTTACAGGCAAGGACCACTTAACTCCATATCAAGATAATGTGACTGAGTGGGAAATCAGGTCATGGTGCCAACAGCCTGATCTCCCTGTGGCACAGCACTAATAAGCCACCATTAGGTGCACTGTTACAAGTCAATGCCCATCATACTATGACCTTAGATATCCCCCAGAATGTAAAACCTACAACAAACCAACAAACAAATTGCACATGTCGGCCAGTGTCTTACTGGCATTAAGCCATCGTGACTCAAACCCTCAGCTAAGTATAAAACCAGAAAAGTAGGGGAAACACAACTCCACTCAGATTGTGTGAATTTCTGTGTGTGTGTGAGGGGGCGGGTGAAGGTGGGTGGGTGTGTGGTGGGTAAGTGAGGGGTGGGGAAGGAGTGTGTGTGTGTGTGGTGGGGGGTAATTTTTAACAGCAGTGATGGTGATCCCTGGAGGTGGTGTTGGCTAGGGTTGTCATGGCGGTGAGTGGTGGAGTGGGAGTGGGAGTGGTCGGTGGTGCGCGGTAGGGGGCGTGTGTGTGTTTGTGGGGGGGGGGGGGGGGTTAGTAGTGGCAGGAGGGCCTTAGTGTAGGCCTTCAAAGTGCAGACCCGCCTCGGGCACGGCCTAACTTATTGGTAGTAATCTGACCCAGTCCTCGCTGGCAATTACTGGCTGCCCGTTAAAAGCCATCGCTTTGAATTATAATAACTGCTGTCGCAGAGGCAATCACCACTGCGCATGTGCGTCATAACAACCAGACTGACGGCATTTTCTCTTCTCTTTTCTTCTATCTATGGTTTTATCATATGCCGTTGTATTAAAGTTGCCTAGTTCGATGGTTTTGAGTTTCTGTCATTTTCTGAGATAATGAACGATAAGTAGCTTTTTATTTTAAATGGTTGGCTTATGAGATATTTGGAGTGCAAACATGCTAAAAAATTAATTTTGGCAATCATGTTACAATTTTGTAGAATGTAGGCTTCTGCAGTAACATGTTCTATTAAATTGGATCAATATATTGTCTTCTATGGGGGAACAAAATGTTCAATAAGTGCACGAATATCTAAGTTATATTTGTATGTTTGTTTGTTTGTTTGGATATATGTGTGTAGAATCAAATCTAGATAATTGTTTTTGGTTTTGAAAATTTGATGTTTTCATCGGACTATGCAGGACCTTTTTCGACTATGCAGCACAGGAAAACCGCAGGGTTTTTTATCATCAGTTTAAGTCATACACAAAGTAGTTCCATGTTCTTTTAGCAGATTGTCAGTTTGGGGCTTGTTTTGACAAGATATTGTTTCATAGATATCTGCTGAAATCAGGCAAAATGAAGTCATTAGACTTTTGTTATATTATTACTTGTTTCGGGTATAGATTAAATACACTATTCGAATGTGGAATTCAGAAGAGTAGGACACAATACTTGTTAGCACTAATAGCAGTGTGGATGAACGGAGTGAATATTACAGATGTGAATATTATACTGAGGTGAATATTATTATTACCGAGGGGTGAATGTTATACATGCCGATTCACTAATGCCTAGTACACACCTACCGTTTGTCCGCACTCACCTACCGTATACGATCTAAAACTGCCCGTTTCACGCACAAAAATCGCTAGGTGTGCGCTCCCCATGCACACCTAGCGATTGCCATTCGCGAATAAAAACCCAGTTTTAGGGCTAAACCGGGCCGATTATGATTGCGATTCGCGATTCGAAAAATGAATCGGCCCGTTTTCAGTTTTAAGCGGGTCGGGTCGAGTCGTGAGTTTTAGTGCGTAAATCGTATACGGTAGGTGTGTACCAGGCATTACTTTTTAAATAGCAACGATAGCAGATTGGGGGTCTCTTTCTATCGTAGGTTTGACCCTCAACCGAGTCAAGCAAACTGATTGATAAATATGGTGCCTGTCAGTATCTGACCCGGTACGCGCGGCATTGCCAGCATGGAGAAAGGACCCATTGGGTTTAGGGTCAGGATAATGTGACTGAGTGGAGTATCGAGCCAGGATACTGGCTGAACAGCATCTTAGTGATGTAATGCCAGAAAATCACTAGGCTTTTCGCTTTATCACAAGTCGGTAATTTTTTTATTTTCACATTAAAAATCAACCCAACCCAACAGATCTCTTTGAATTATAATAACTATTGGTGACTGGTTAGCTCAGAGTCAGGATAATGTGACTGAGTGGGATATCGGGTCATTGTACTGGCGGCCTGGTTTCCCAGTGTGGCAGCACTATAATGTCACCATGAGTACACAGTGTCACGAGTCGGTACCCATCCTGATATGACCTTAGATGCTGCCAGGACGTAAAACTCCAACAACCAACTAATAACTAGTGGCAATGGGAAAATCAGCACTGCGCATGCGCGTCCTAGTACCAACAAGACTGGATGCATCCCGCTCTACTCTCAGATGTTGTTAGGCTATAAAACCCCAATGCGACCTACTTTGTGAAATGGGTCAGTGTGGGCTGCAGTGTAGCTAGTGTTTGCTGTTATGGCCATCTCCTAACTGGTAATTTGCGTTACAGGCTGTAAAGTGGTGGTTGTGGTGCTGGCTGGGGCGGTGTACCACCAAGGCGACTCATTATTCCTGGTCATTATCTGGTCTTCAAAGAAAACCTGCAGGGTAGGGACGGTTTTGGAGGGGGACTGGAACAAAGAAATCGCTAACCTGAAATTGCTGCTCGAAATCGCAAATCTAAAAATTTTCGACCGATGTTACCAAACTAAAATGTTTGAGTAAAATCTTCAATTGAAAGCGCAGAACGATATGGCCGACCGACATTGCTGACTCAAAATGGCTGACTGAATTTGGTGACATGAAATCACTGATGAAAAAACTAATCTGAAATTACAAACCCGAAATGGCCGAACGACATCGCCGACTGAAATAGCTGACCAAAATCGCCGAGCTGAGCCAACCAATATTGCTGAGTAAAATCGCCGACAATAATCGGTGATCTGAAATCGTCGACCGGAAATCGTTGACCAAAAAATGTCCCACTAAAATCGCCGATCCAGATTGTCCTCCGAAATCGCTGACCAATATCATCTGAAATAACAGGGTGAAATTTGCAACTGAAATCAGCAACCCAATATCAGCAACCAGAAATCGTTATTTAAAGCTGCATAGTCCGATGAAAACATCAAATTTTCAACACCAAAACACTTCGCTCGATTTGATTCTACATATTCAACTTAGAAACTGGTGCACTTATTAAGCATTTGTTTCTGCAGCGAAGGCCATAAGTTAATTAATAGAAACCATTACTACTGAAGTCTATGGTATCAGAGTTTTGGCGTGCTTGCCATAATTATTTTGGCATGTTTTGACGTCAAATGTCTCCAAACTTACCCATTTATAATTAAAGTTACTTCAAACTAAAGTAAAGTAGATTATAACGATTAGTATAATAATATTTATCTCCGAAAATAGCAAAAACTCAAAAGCATCGGACTATACAACTTTAAGTTGCCAACATTTTTCAACGGTATAAATTTCTTGCTTGATTTTGAGAGTGTTTTGCGATTGAAAAAATAGCAGGTAACACTAATTGTAATAGAAACAAAGTTTAGTCAAATCTAAGTAGCAATATCAATGGTTGTCAATGTGTATGATATATATATATATATGTCGATGGTTCAAGGGTGAAGTGGAGTGGTGGGGATTTAATTTAGATACAGTGTATATAGGCCACTTTACAGCTGCCACCACTTTTAAACTAATTTTGATTAATTATATATATATATATTTTTTTTTTTACAGTTGGAAATACCCACCGCTCCCGTCCACCCACATTAAAGCTGCATAGTCCGATGAAAACATAACATTTTCAAAACAATCGTCTAGATTTGATTCGACATATCTAACTTAGATGCTGGTGCACTTATTAAACATTTGTCATCACATATAAGGGGACACTGAGTCAATTAATATAACCTGTTACTGCAGAAGCCTATGGTGATAGAGTTTTGGCAAGCTTGCCAAAATTAATTTAGCATGTTTCCATTTCAAATATCTCAAAAGTTAGCGATTTAAAATACAAGTTACTCCAAACTAAAGTAAGGTAGATTATAATGAACAACCTCATATGTTTATCTGAGAAAATGAGAGAAACTCAAAACCATCGGACTGTGATGGCCAAAAAGATGGGGAAGGGGGGGGGTGGGGGTTAGAAGGGTGGGGAGGGGGAGGTGCTGGTCTCCCACCGAGTCTTCTCCCATTATCCTTGTAGTCCACCGAGAAATTCATATAATAATGTCTTCCCCTTCGTCTAAATTCCGCAAAGAGCCAGTATGTGTATGTATGTGTGTGTGTGTGTGTGTGTGTGTGTGTGTGTGTGTGTGTGTGTGCCGGGAGCTGTGTCCACAGACCGTGCCTGATTATAGCTGTGGCGCGAAAGAAAGCGAGACTTTTCAATTGTCGTCTGCTGTGGCTAATTGTCGTCTGCGGAGAGTTAAAAGGACAGAACACCCAACAAAGGTATCCTATTTCCGTCGGAGTTTATATTTCCAAAGATTTGCGACCGGACGGTGTGGCCTGAATAGGTAGAGCTCAGGCTTCCTGTACGGAAGGTCAGGAGTTCGAAAACGGTCCTTTGTCCAACTGCATTTAAATTAAATGTCCACTGATATAAAGGTCTCTGTGGCGAAAGCTGACGTCATTAAAGAAATACTTGATCAAAATAGTATGGTCCTCGAGTGCCTCTGCTCTCTAGGTATTGAATTTGTCATTGTTTCGGCCAATGTTCATTCTAGAGAAAATTGGGATATTGGGCCTCGAACCTTATGACTCATATTCGGTAATAACTGCTTAGGATATATATATATATAGATATGTATGTATGTATGTATGTATGTATGTATGTATGTATGTATGTATGTATGTATGTATGTATGTATGTATGTATGTAGGTCTTTGTGTAGATATATCGAATTTCCTCTATTAATAACTGAATGATTATTGATTTTTAGCTGGAACCTGAGAGAAGGGATTTGCGATTCGAGGAAGTCGCCTAATCCTTTGATGAATTCAATTCTCAATGAAAATGATTTATTCATTAAATTTACATATGATTCAGCACAACTACAAATAAGACCCATTCATACTATAGGCAGTGGGAAATCCCTGTGTACATAAGAATACATGTTTGTTCAAGTAAAGGGCGCATTCCATATAGGCGTAATGCGAATGCGAATGCGACAAAAAATTGAAATGCCTTGAAACCTATGAGCTACATTTCATACACGCGTAATGCGTAATGCGAATGCGAATGCGAAAGAAATCCATTATCCTGATCGCTCCATGTAGCGATCGGTGCGTAATGCGTAATGCGTAAAGGTGGTGCGAATAGAAAAGTATCAGTCGCATTTGTCCATTGATATAAGGCTGGAGGAGGCGACTGATAATTACGGACAGCCGGGACAAGGTGGTGCGAACAGAAAAGCATCAGTCGCATTTGTCCATTGATATAAGGCTGGAGGAGGCGACTGATAATTACGGACAGCCGGTCTTCATGAGAAATATGAAGAATGGGACGGTGCAAACATGTAGGTTTATGCGGCGGACCTGTTAGGAAGCAGTCTTCAAGGTGGTGCAAATAGAAAATGATCAGTCGCATTTGTCCATTGATATAAGGCTGGAGGAGGCGACTGATAATTACGGACAGCCAGTCTTCATGAGAAATATGAAGAATGGGACGGTGCAAACATGTAGGTTTATGCGGCGGACCTGTTAGGAAGCAGTCTTCATGAGAAATATGAAGAATGGGACAGTGCAAACATGTAGGTTTATGCGGCGGACCTGTTAGGAAGCAGTCTTCATGAGAAATATGAAGAATGGGACGGTGCAAACATGTAGGTTTATGCGGCGGACCTGTTAGGAAGCAGTCTTCATGAGAAATATGAAGAATGGGACGGTGCAAACATGGCTCAGTTTAGCTTGTTTCGAGGGATGTTAGGACCATCCCAAATATGAATACTTATGTACTTTTTATATACTTCACTGAATACTTATGTACTTTTTATATACTTCACTGAATCAAAGGTTGTCTTGTCTGTCTGTCTCTGTCTGTATGAATGATGAATGAATGAATGAATGTATCACTTGCTATCCGGACTGCACTCTCTCCACACCTCTCTCTATCACCTCTCCGCCGGCCTGGCTCCTCCTCGATATGTCTGAAAAGAGTTCCAGGAGGGGGAGCCCGCTGGCATTTTCACTTTCTACTCTCACTCTGTCCATGTCTATGGCTCGCTGGACGGTCACCATAGAGCAAATAGACACGGTCCTTTGACTCAACTCTCCTCATTTCTCTTTCCTATATTCTGCACATTTCGATTTCTCCCAGGCACACTTCTTCCCCTGACCAGGCTAGTTGTGTTCTTGGGTGGTGCCCTTCACCTTTACTATTTCTCTGTCTTGTTCTTTGCTGGAACGACCGCTGCTCCCACCTTTTCCCGCCTTCCTCAAACCCCTCCTGCTGACCGGATTCAAGTGCTACACTACACTACACACACCTACAGCTCAACTACACCCTGGAACGAAGAGATTCGCTGCCGGCCATGAAGTTAAGTCTTCAACCACAGATTGGGCCGATTTATCGGAGCCTCTCTACCCAATGTTGCAGTTCTGCAACCAGTAACCGTCGTAAGGTTACAAACACCCCAATCACACACTCACACACACTTCACTGAATGACAGATAGATAGCCACATGTACTTTTGATATACTTCACTGCATAACGCATAACGCAATACGCATTACGCGTATATGGAATGATGGCATTCGCATAACGCATAACGCATTACGCGTATATGGAATGCGCCCTTAAGGCATTTATTGTGGATGAGAGGCGACTGGGTTTCGAAGTAGGGTTAGATAGATTATGATATATATGATATATATCTTAAATGCAATGTCTGACCCCTTGTGTATATATATATATATATATATATATATATATATATATATATATATATATATATATATATATATATATATATACATATATAAGATGTATATATATATTTATATATAGAGCTTAAATTGTTCCAGACGAGATCAGATTTACCTGAGTGGCGCCTTTATAGGGGCAACCCCTCATCTCTTCCCCGTACATTATATATATATATGCATATGCATGTAAACAGAAATACTTATATACATAAGCGCGCATCTATATGTATAAATGTAGACCCCTATATGACAATGTGCAGTGTTCGGCCGTCCTTCTAATTACTATTCTACAGAGACGTGACATCCGGGAAGGGGCCCGACTTACCACCCCCTCCCCCTCCTCCCTCCGTACCCCCCGTACCCCCTCCTCTCTCCGCCCCCCTGTCCCTCCCCCTCCCCTACCACCCTCCCGTCCCGCCTCCCCTCCCCTCCCCCCTTCCCCACCCCCTCCCCTCCCTCCCCCTCCTCCCTCCGTCTCCCATCCTCCCTCCGCCCCCTGCCCCCTCCCCATCCCCTCCCCCTTCCCCTCCCCCCCCCCTCTTGCCTGCCTTTCCCCTCCCCCTCTCCCCCCCCCCTCATCCTCCCCCCTCATCCTCCCCCTCCTCTCCCCACCACATCACCATTATACATCTGGCAGCAGCTACTTTTTTTTTAAAGACAGGACAAACAGTGCTGAGAATGCCCCCTCCCCTCCTTTATGAATTACCACCACTCGACGCACTTTGATTTACGTTTCATTTTATTTTAAAATATGTGTCTTACAGTTCATACCTAACGACAAGGGGAGATATTAAAATAAAACAATAATAATAAAGAATC
Organism: Branchipolynoe longqiensis; assembly: GCA_030323885.1. Classification (NCBI taxonomy): domain Eukaryota; kingdom Metazoa; phylum Annelida; class Polychaeta; order Phyllodocida; family Polynoidae; genus Branchipolynoe; species Branchipolynoe longqiensis. The sequence continues at coordinate 39,257,014 of CM059194.1, forward strand.
ACAAGGGGATAGAATCGATTATAAACACGGTAGATGCACACGCATGCGTTGAACCTTTAACCTTTGGAGGGAGCAGCTAGGATTTAGCCATTCATAATCCAGAAGGAACAATAATGTCTTTTCCCCTCCCTTCTCCCCCCTCCCCTCCCTCCTTCTCCCCTCCCCTCTCTCTTCCCTCCTCCCTCCTCCCATCCCCTTTACCCCCTTCCACCACATCTCCCCCTTCCCCCTCCTCCTCCGCTCCATACCCCCTCCCCTCTCCCCCACTCCTATCACTCTCCTTCCACCAGAAACCTCTCTCCCCGCCCTGTCTCATTCTTTTCTTTCAGTATTACCCCCTATCTCCCACCTCCCTACCTTCCCATTCCTTCCCCTTCCTTCCCCTTCCTTCCCCTTCCTTCCCCTCCTGTATTATTCTACCTCAATCCTCTCCTGTCCTCTTCCCCTCTCTTCCCCCAGTCCCCCTCTTCCTCCATATCACCTGGGAGCCCTTCCTTTCTAACCCATTCCCTTCCCTTCAAACAGCGTCTTCTCTCCTTCCCCCACAGTTCCGCTCTCTTCCTCTCCCCTGCCCTCCATCCCTCCCATCCCTGTTGCCGCCCTCTCCTTTCCTCGTTACTCTCTCTCCTTTCTTCCAAGTTCCACTCTTTACCCCCTCTCTTATCCTCCATTCCCTCCATCCACCTTTTCCTCCCTCTCCTTCATCCCTTCTTCGTCTTCCTTCAGGTCCCTTCCTCTCTCCCCTCCTCTTCCTCTCACCTTCCTTCCTCTTCCTTATCCTCTCATCCCGTCCATTCCTTTCTCCTCATCCGCTCCCTTCCATTATCCCATTCACTCCCGACCGCCACCTCCCCTCATCCCTTCCCCCCATCTCCTCCGCTTCCACCCCCCCGCCCCCCATGTTATCCTCTATAAACTGGAACTGTTGCCTACTTGCGAACCCTCAAATGTCGTCTGCTACTCGGTGCACCCCGAAAATCAACTGGAACCCATTCCTCCAGACGTCTACTTCATTGACAAAGTGGGAAGTGGATGTTATTAAGTAAATAACAACGCTTTCTCTCTTTTTCTTCTTCCACACTATTTCCACTGAAGAGCAGACGACATTTTAGTATGGGCAGACGACAAGATAGAAGTGAGAGATATGGGCGTATGGGTGGACGCAGTGACCCGTGACACTCCCGTCAACCCCCCCCCCCTTTCCTCCCGCCATCACCCCCCCCCCCCCACCCACTCACCTCACCCCTCTTTTCAGAATATTGACATTTCAACTTTTGTGAGAAATCGGGTATTTGGAGATGTACTAGCTGTGAAAACAAAGTGCTGTGACCAGGGGTCAGTTGGCGTCCTGGGGCCGTATGCAGGAGTCAGTGTTAGCGAGGAATAACGGTGTTTGGCGCGAATACCGGTTTAGCGGCGAAAAATGGTATGTACGAGTCAGTGTTAGGCCTAACACCAAAGGCTTAACCGGTGTTACCTTACCCCTAAAAAATATTAGGTTTAGCGAGTTTATTAGGCCCAAATCTATTCAATGCTGTCATATTTAACAGAATTACATACGCAATAAGTGAAATTTTATCAATTTAACCCTAAATTGGAAGCGTTATTAAGGCTACCGCCGCATTGGCAGCGATATTAATAGTTATATTTTCGAATCGACGAACGTAAAGTAAACAAATCGCCGCCGTCGCGACCGCCGCGTCGACGTTGACATCCATACTGGCCGACGTCTACGCATTGGCGGCAATGTATTAGCGATTTGTTTACTTTACGCTCGTCGATTCGAAAATATAAATATTAATATCGCCGCCCTTACGGAGGCAGCGTTAATATTGCTTCGAATTTAGGGTTAATTTCCTCAAATTTCACTTATTGCGTATTTAATTCTGTTAAATATGATAGCATTTAATAGATTTAAGCCTAATATATGGGTACAGACGCAGAGGGAGACAAATCTATAAATAAATTCACGTTTAGCTATAATGAAAGTGTTACGCGCTCCTGCATCCGACTTGACACAGGTCCCGACTTCGGTGATAGCTAAACGGTAACAGGCTTTAACACCAAACCCCGCTAACACTGACTCCTGCATACTGGCCCTGGTGTAGAACCCTCATGTGACGTTTTACACACACATAGCAGCAATGGTGGCGCCACCTAGGCGTTCTAAATACAAAATAATGACAATTACACACCTATTTGTTAAGACGAGGCCAGTTTTCTTTTTAAAATCTTGGAATGATTAAAGTATTATATTCGACCAGCTGTGCTTGCGACTTATTACATACTATAGATAATTCTACGGTGTCTTTTTATTTAAGGAGCAGGATGTAGCTCAGGCAGTAGAGTGGCCACATGTGGAGGTTTGGGTCATCCGATCGATCCTGCTCAGTGGACACATTTGCCGTTTGGGCTATTTTCTGTTTCAACCTGTGGTCCACAACTGGTTCATCAAAGGCTGTGTTATGGGATGTCCTGTCAGTGGGAAAGTGCAAATAAAAGACCCATTGCTGCTTATCGATAAGAGTAGCCTGTGCGGTGGCAGCGGGATTCCTCCAAAGAAATATGTCAGAATAACCATATGTTTGACGTCCAATAGGCAATGATAAAAATGATAGTCAGGTTCTGAGTTCACAAAGTTGATGTCCATGCATCGACTAGTCAGGTTCCTAGTTGGCGAAGTCGATGTCCACACAGCGATTACTCAGGTTCCGAGTTGGTAAATTGATGGCCAGACAGGCACTAGTCAGGTTCCTAGTTGGCGAAGTCGATGTCCACACAGCGATTACTCAGGTGCCGAGTTGGTAAATTGATGGCCAGACAGGCACTAGTCAGGTTCCTAGTTGGCGAAGTCGATGTCCACACAGCCATTAGTCAGGTTCCGAGTTGGTAAATTGATGGCCAGACAGGCACTAGTCAGGTTCCGAGTTGGTAAATTGATGGCCAGACAGGCACTAGGCAGGTCCCGGGTTGCCAAAGTTGATATTCAGGCAAACACTAGTCAGGTTCCGCGTTGGCGAAGTTGATGATGTCTACACAGCCACTAGCCCGGCCCCTGGCCATGCCTGAGATTGGGTGAAGCACACCGTGGCATCGTTTTCTGCTACAGATAGAAACACGAATTGGTGTTTTATTTTAAAGTTGATTGGTTGTAGGAGTTTTACGTCTTGGAAACATCTAAGGTCATATCACGATGGGTACCGACTTGTGACAGTGCACACACGTGGCTATTTTAATAAAATAGCCACGTGTGCACTATAGCATTTTTATAGTGCTGTCCCACGGGAAATCATACTTCCAGCACCATGACCTGATACCCCACTTAGTCACAGTATTCTGACACTGAGCTAACCAGTCCTTGCCCTCTACTGCCCTATCCTATTAATGTCGAGCGCCAAGCTAGGAAGTGACAATCAGTATCACTTTTGTAAGTCGCTGGTTTGATTGGACTGGGAATCGAACTACCGATCTCCCACACGGTCACCGCGACTGGTTTATTTTAAAGTAGAATAGATGCTAGCATAATTTCATTAAATAAACATTTAGAAACAAACACATCGCAAGATCCCACATGTATGTCATTATAATCACACACATATATATATATATATATATATATATATATATATTTGTGTGTACACATGTGTGTAAACACATGTGTGTAATTATATACATATACAGTATAACCCTGTTAAACCAAACTTGAAGGGACCCTAGAAATTTGTTTGGATTAACCGATCATTGGTTTAACCAAGCTTTGACTTTGACTTGACTTTGGCAAAAACGGGGGTGCATTATGAATGTACAATGTATGTGGACACTATGATTATTGTTTTTTTTATGTATATACAGTTTAACTCCATTAAACCAACCCTGGTTAAATCAAACGGTCGATTAATCCAAACTTTTTTCGGCGACCTGGCAAAATACTACCATTTATCATAAAAAGAAGTCCCAGATGACCTTAAAACCACATGAAAGTTTGGTTTAACTGTACCGGAAGTGGCCTGGGGCTGACAATTTTCTTTGGATTAACCGATACTTTTGGATCTACCAACTTTGGTTTAACCAACTTTTTTATATGATAAATGGTAGTATTTTGCCGGGCCGCCGAAAAAAGTTTGGATTAACCGATCGTTTGGTCTAACTGAGCTTGGTTTAACGGAGTTGTACTGTATATATATATATATATATATATATATATATATATATATATATATATATATATATATATATATATATATTATAGGAGGTGAGAGAGCAGACGACAATCTTGTAGTAAATGGAGACAGCGTGGCGTTCCCCTTGTTCCCATGGCACCGCCACCGGCAGCCCTGTACGCGGGCTGAAATTTCATCTACGGGTCGAGCTAATTGAGAAATGTTTGAACTCTGCGAGGTCAGGCCAGAAAGGCGCGTCTGTGTGTGTGTGTGTGTGTGAGTGGTGGGGGAGTGCGGAGTGGGGGAGGGGACTGTTCACCCTGAAGTTAGCTCGTTGTGCGGGCAGGAAGGCAGGCGCCATATGTGTTCAATTTAATTGTGCCGTCTTCTAACGTCATGACATGGGGAGCACTCCGCCTCCCCTAAGGGGTGAAGCTTTAACAATTAAGTCTACAACCACAAACACGCACATAGAGCACATTATTTACAAAGAACCCCACCAAAATACACACACACAAAATAACAACCACAAAAAACGGAGACAGAAATAATTCACAAATACATCACGACATGATACATCACATACCATGTGATTTCCCCAACATTACTTAATCGACCACAATAAAGAGTTATTGACCGATATGGGCTTTTATGCCCGATGACCTCTAGGACTAGTATGAGTGTGCTTTCGTCGAAACTGAAGACGATATCGATGCATATTCAAATATTATATTAGGGTAACAATGGGTTTATTAAATGCTGCTAACATTGAAAGGGTATCAGTTTTAACCACTAGAGGATCTATTCCTATATAGTTTCATATTTTAATAGACGGGGGAGAATTTTAGACAGAACTCATATCTGACACGGTCGACTTTGATATTAGGTTTATTTGACTGCATTTGATCTGCAGCATTGCAATGGACATGGACGATATACTTTCGACAATATTGAAACATTTACTGAAAGTATATATATGCACTACATGCTAGGTTTTCAGCGGTACAGTGAGTGTGCATAACGGTCGCTGAGGCGTGGGCGAGTAGGTGGCGCCATGTAGTGAGCTGAGAGGTTGTAGTACTAGTAGATGACCTAATGGATATAGGTAACCAGATGATGACTTAGTGGCTGGGGAGTAGATGGGATCTTCCGGCTTGGTATACTCATATAATGGTTTATACAATATATATATATATTTTACCTCGGTATACAGCCTCAGGCTAGCCTCAGGCTAGGGAGAGGTAAGCACATCCGGTCCAGCAATTAGCATAAAAAACTCACGACCGGAGGACGCTCGTGAGTTGCTCCAGTTGGATTTATCTACAACAAGCTAATAACTGTAAGTAATCGTGATTATTTTGGTTAAGCTTGTTTATGATGCACTATCGCATCTAGATTGGAAAGTTCAGAACTTTCGTACGTCCAGTTTGGACAAGATTAGCATTTTAAAAATTGAATCGGATAGAACAAAGGATTCCTTTGTCTTGGTTCCGTGGTTCGATTAAACCCGCTTTGTACGGGTAGAGATGTTGGCACCGTCACATCTCCTGTGGAGATTCCTTCGGACCCTAATAGAGGGTGTTGTTGGGGATGATCCTGGGTTTCTTTTATAGACTCCCCTTTTGATGAGGCGTTTTCTCCGAGTTTCGTAGCATTTTCTCTCACTTGCTGGCGCAGTAGCCGCGGGTGGGAGAAGTGTACGCGACAGAGAGATGGGAGGTTCTAGAAGCCTACCCCACGTACGGTTGGTTTCGATACCCAAAACCTACGGAAAACTTAGCTTACCACGCCTGTATTGAGAACGGTGTAAATACGTTACTCTTTACCAATAAGATCCTCAACCCAGGTTCCCTGGCGTCACTTTGGTGTTCAGTTGAGTTGATTCCGGTTACTAAGTTTCCTTTTTTGGTTACAGGCTACCGATGGCTACGAAGCGAAACAAACCGCCGCCCGCCGCTGCGGAGGGACGCGTGCCTACCGGCTACGATACGTCACCGGATCGGACAGCTCCGCCGTCCCCACTACAGGGGGCACATATGCTCTCAGATAGAGAGAGTGAGGACGACGAGGTGTTCCCAGGCGATTTGACCTTACAGGTCAATAGGCTAGTGGAGCAAAAGATGAAGGAGCTCCACAGCAAGGACCAACAATTCCCGCCAGCTGACTCAGACTGGCAGGATGTCTCTGATTTCGAAGAGACGGATTCGGCAGCTGAGCCCCCGCGCCCTAAGGCCAAAAAGCGGAAACCGGCTAGCTCCTCTGGTGATGATTACACCAAAGCCACCAAGGGCAAGAAAGTTAAGAAGCCAAAGAAGAAAAGTAAGAAGAAGAAGAAAGATTCTTCTTCCGATTCATCGTCCGACTCGTCAACTACTGAGTCGGACTCAGACACGGAAAGGGCTGGCCTTTATGCCAAGCTGGGAGGCAAGATTCGTAAGCGCTGCCCGATCCAAAAGGGAAAGAAAGTCAAAACAACGACTATGATGCGCGAGACTATAAAGGGACATTTTAACACCTTTAAGCCAGCTGAGGTGATCAACAAAATCACTGAGCAAATTTCCGGGATAAAAGGTATCCCGGATAGTGTAGTGAAAGAGATGGACGCTGGGATCCATCTGAATGAGGAGAAGAAGCGCTTCGAGACTGCTCTGTTTACCGTTCACAAAGCGGTGTTAGGGGTCCTCGCCTCAGTCGTTCCGGTAGCTAACCGGATGCAAACTGAGAACAAGTTCTCCTCACTGGCCAGAGGCATGGATAAGGGCATGGCCCTCCTCACAGCTGCCAGTAACTTCTTGAGCTACCGTAGATACGAAAACGTTTTCAAAGCGGTCACCACACAAGCTGGAAAGGAAGTCGCCAGATCTAAGAAGGTCATGGATAACGATGGCAAGGAGTACACTCTCTTTTTGCCGCCCAAACCCATCAAGGGCAAACCTTTGGATAAAGGTAAAATGTTTGGTGGCCAACTTCCATACCTCTTCAAGGAGGTCGAGACGGAAGCCAAGAGTGGTCGTAACCTTGAGCCGGCCAAGAAAGCCGACTCGTCAAGATATCGTCGCCCCCGAGGGGATTTTCGTCCTCGACGAGGAGCCAGAGCTGGCAGGTCCGGCCCGTCCTACGGCTATCAGCCCAGAGGCAGAGGTCGGGGAGACAGGCAAGGTTGGAACGACGGCAACCGCCCGTTCAGGAAGGAGTTTGCCCCGAAACAATCCTTCCCACGCCCAGGCAACAAATAGACATTGCTACACAAACCCAACTTCCTAAGTTGGTGGCGGAATCTACACAAACAGATGTAAGCGAATTTTGTGCGGGGAACATTCTTAATTGTATTTCTTCTTGGTACGAAATCACTACTGACGTTAACATTTTAGATATTGTTACCGGTGTTAAGATTCCATTTACTGAAATCCCGTTACAACAACGGGTACCTTTCCCATATAGATTTAATGAGTTGGAGAAACGAGCATTATCAGAACAAGTTGCACTTTTTGAATCTAAAGGTATCATTGAAGAGGTGGCTCACACCCCAGGAGAATTTATCTCTAATATATTTTCAAGGCCAAAGCCAAATGGCGATATTCGCATGATTTTAGATTTAACTAAGTTGAACGTACTCGTAGAATATCAACATTTCAAAATGTTTTCCCTGGACACTGCCAGAGACTTGGTTACAGAGAATGCTTGGATGGCTAGTGTTGATTTACAAGATGCATATTATACTGTCCCGATATTTGAAGGACACCGCAAATTCTTAAGATTTATTTGGGAAGATAGACTTTTTCAATTTACATGTATGCCAAATGGCTTAGCATGCGCTCCACGCTTGTTTACTAAATTATTGAAACCAGTTTTTTTCGGTCATGGCAAATAAGGGTCATACTATGTTCCCTTACATTGATGATTCTTTCATTGTTTCACAATCTTTTGATGACTGTCAACACGCTGTTGACGATTTATGTTCCCTTCTGACAACATTAGGTTTTTATTTGAATCATAACAAGTCAGTTTTTGTCCCCACAACTGAACTCAAATGTTTAGGCTTTATTATTAACACACGCTGTATGACTGTTTCACTCCCCGATAACAAGCTGACTAAGTTTCACGATACGGCGTCTCACTTGGTCGCCTTAAGTAGGCCAAAGATAAGACAGGTCGCGGTGCTAGTTGGCATACTTATTGCTTACGCCCTGGCTATTCTATATGGTAAAGCCCACATAAAATCTTTGGAAATAGATAAGAACTTAGGGTTGGCTCGTACTAAAGGCAATCTTGAAAGGAAAATGTTTATTTCAGAAGATGGAATGAAAGACATTAACTGGTGGTTTAATAATATTCAAAACTCCCCCAATCCTATACGGATGAATGAACCCAACACAGTAGTGACTACTGATGCTTCATTAGAAGGTTGGGGGGCACATTGCGATTCCATAGCAACAGGGGGACGTTGGTTGAAAGAAGAAAATTCAGATCACATTAATGTTTTAGAGCTACGAGCTATTTATTTAGGCCTTGCTAGTTTAGTTAAGGTACCACGTAAACACGTCCGTATTTTAACGGATAATACAACGGCAATGGCATATGTACGAAACATGGGTGGGACAAAGTCCAGGCCATGTAATGCGATGGCTAGAAAAATTTGGGAATGGGCCCAAATGAATAAAGTTTGGCTAACGGTAGCATATATTCCCGGAACGCAAAATACCTTAGCAGATCATAAAAGTCGACATTTTTATGACCATTTGGAATGGTCCCTTAATCCAGACATTTTCACCACAGTGTGCCAAAAGTGGGGCCAACCTGAAGTTGACTTGTTTGCTTCACGAAACAATTGTAAAATTGACAAATATGTGTCGTGGCATCCAGAACCTGATGCCTGGCATATAGATGCTTTTTCTATCACATGGGAGAATAAATTTTATTATATCTTCCCCCCATTCAGCTTGATCAGCCGGGTAAGCCGAAAGATAAAGATGGACAAAGCACACGCAATATTAATCGTTCCCAACTGGGACACGCAACCTTGGCTACCGGGCATACAGGCAGCCGCCAAAGATTGCCTCCGATTCCGAAGATCACCAGGCAATCTGACACACCAAGGCCCTCTAAAACAAAGAGGGGACGTGTCCACAACACCGTTGTTGGCATTCCTTTTTTAAATAAATATTTAGAACAATTCAGTTTAGATAAAATTACACAACAAAGACTTGTCGCAGATGCTTGGCGTAAAGGTACAGTTTAAATGTATACCACATATTTGAAAAAGTGGGGTGTTTATTGTTTAATTAAGAAAGTCAAACCCATGAATCCTACTATTTCCCAAGTTGGTAAATTTCTCCGAGGGTTAGAGGACCAAGGCTTAGGGTTTGGATCTATTAATGCTGCTCGCTGTGCTTTATCCGTCATCCTTCCACGGATAAATAATGAGACATTTGGGAAACACCATGTTATTCATTGGATTGTAAGATCGATTTATCAACGAAACCCACCCAAACCGAAGTACAGTCGCTTCTGGGATGTTTCGGTAGTGTTTGATTTGCTAAGACAGTGGCCTCATAATAGGCTTTTAGATCTCAAACAATTAGGGTTTAAGGTAGCGTTGCTCTTATTATTAGTAACAGGACATAGGGGACAAACTATTGTTGCCCTATCACTAGATGGCCTAGAGATAGATAGAAATGAGGCCACATTTGATTTGTCAAAGCTGTTAAAATCTAACAGATTAGGTGACCCTTTGTCTACTATTAGTGTAAGTAGTTTCAAAGAAGACCCAAAACTTTGTGTTGTATCAGCCATTAGGGCCTATATATCCAAGACCAAGGACTTGAGAACTTCAAGACAGTTGTTAGTGAGCTTTATTAAGCCACACAAGGGCATTTCGCGAGATACTCTAGCGAGATGGACAATTAGTATGTTGAAATTGGCAGGCGTTGACACGGACAAATATGCCTCACACTCAACAAGAGGTGCTATGGTGTCTAAGGCGCGACTGCTTGGCATCTCTGTCAAGCGGATCCTGGCCAATGCAGGATGGAAAACAGCACGATCGTTTGCAACCCACTACAACAAACGATTAGAAAAGTCGAGCACACTAGCCCGACAGCTGCTACAAGACTAGATCGGCATTAGGTGAGAATACACTTCGATTTCACCAAAAATGTTATCTTGCTGATTGATGATAATGTATGTTTAACAATTATTATTGACTTGTGACATAAGAATACAGGATAAATGAGATTACGTAAACCTCTCCCTAGCCTGAGGCTAGCCTGAGGCTGTATACCGAGGTAAAATAGATTAGTTAGACGAATCTTACCTGGGTATAGATGATGGATAACTGTTGTTTTACCGAGGTATAAGCCTCGGATAGACGTGGGCTAGGGCCCTCCCGCCACACCCTTCCACGTCTATTCGTTTGCTTATACCAAGAAAACTTTGCAGTTTAGTACCATTGTCACCATTGATGTACTTTTAGATTATTTGTTTCATTTATCCTGATTAAGTAGGTAAAGATTGCTGGACCGGATGTGCTTACCTCTCCCTAGCCCACGTCTATCCGAGGCTTATACCTCGGTAAAACAACAGTTATCCATCATCTATACCCAGGTAAGATTCGTCTAACTAATCTATATATAAATATATATATATATATATATATATATATCAAGTGCGCAAACCTGGGGATACATGTATATATCCGCTCCACCTTGACTGGTACTATTTCCAGAAACTCTGAGGCCTCTGGCCCATATCGGACAATAAATGCTTGATATGTGTGTAGGAGAAAAGATTGTCCAATGCGACTGACACTTGTCAACATCTGGTGGAGGTGAGACGAGCTGAAGGTGGCACCACTGGTAAAGTGTTGAGTCTTACAGAGCATAGCAATATAATAATAATTCCATTACATATCTTTATACTCGCATAGTACATCATATCTATATATATATATATATATATATGTATATACATATATATATATATGTATATGTGTATATACAGTAAAACCTCTAGAAATCGACCGACCTTGGGACCGACTTGATGTGGTCCATTTAGGGAGGTGGTCGGTTTAGGGAGTTGAAATATGGTTAAAATGATATCGTTGGGACCCAAATAAAGCGATCGATATAGGGGAGTAGTCAATCTGTGGAGGTGGTCGGTTAGGGAGGATTTACTGTATACATATATATATATATATATATATATATATAATATCAGGAGAATATCTTTAGTATTTTTACATCAATCTGAGCTTGATAGTGAAGGGCAGGGGGGCATATTTAAGTTCACACTTGTGAGATTAAACAACTGCCTTGATTGTGTTTTTGCAGCGCTGTAATTTCACTGAAAATGATGGACGATGATCTAATGGCTTAGGCCGGAAATTCCCCCATTTAGAAAAAGAAATAAAAATAAAATAAACAAACAGCAAAGAAAAACACAAGCAATAAACGTCATAAATCTGCTACATTTTTTAACTCGATATGCAGCTAATGATGATTCAATGTCAGAAGTATGTCTGCATCTGGTTAGCAGAAAATATGTGACAAAAATAAAGGAAATAACTGAAGACAAATATATGTTTTTTAAACAAATTAAAAAGAAGGGGAAAAACACTAAACCTCACCGTGTCGGGGGAGAAACACACCATGTACTTGTTCAGTACACACGCAGAATTATCCCCTAGTCTTAAATACAAATAGCCAGCGGGAGGGGGAGGGGAACAAAAAAAAATAATGATAATGGAAGAAAGAAAAACAATAACAAAACAAGCAAAATACCGCCTTGTGGTAATTGACTGTGGCGCCACCACACAACAGGACGCCTAATTATAGTTATAGCGGAAACAAGGCACGAGGTAATAAAAGAGTGCCGACACTCGGCGCCGCGATCAGCGTTTAAAATAGCAGCTCTGGTGGCGCCACCTGGGCGTGGAGGCGCCCCGAAGCCATGTCCGAAGCCACGGCTGCGCGCGCACCCGCGCCGAGTGTTAATTGATTGATGCATTTAGTTTCTTTTATTGCGCGCTTAGACCTGCGGAGTGTTAGTGGGTGGGTGGGAGGGAGGGAGGGGGGGGGGTTGTGTGTGGATGGGTGGGTGGGGTGGAGGGATGGTCGGGAGGTGAATAGGTGGGTGGTGGGTGAGAGGGTGGGGGGGAGGGAGGGTGTCTGGGTTGGAGGGATGGTGGGAAGGATGGTAGGTGGGAGGGTTGGTAGGGTTGTTTGTTGGAGTTTTATGTCCTGGCAAAATCTAAGGTCATATCAGGACGGGTACTGACTTGTGCCAATGGGCACTCATGGTGACTTTATAGTGCCTGCCCCACTGGGAGATTAGGCCACCAGCACCATGACTTGATATCCCACTCAGTCCTATTATCCTGATACTAAGCAAAGGACTCCTTGCCCTATCCTAATAATGCCGAATGCCTGGCTAGGATTAAAGTAGGAAGCGACACTTATCAATTCTGTAGTGCTTTGACTCAGCCAGGATTCAAACTCCCGACCTTCCGCAGAGGAAGCTTACGCTCTACCGTTTGGGCCACTGTGTCTGGTGAGAGTAATTGAAGACTTGTCTAATTGCCCGTCAGATAAGAAGTAATGTTCAGATGCGGTGTGTAGCTATGCAGCACCAGTATTACTAATAGTGCTTCCCGTTCAGGCTTGTTGAGAATGTTGGTTGGTTGTTGGAATTTTACGTCCTAGCAACATCTAAGCTCATATCAGGACGGGTAGCGACTTGTGACAGTGAGCACTCATGGTGACTTTATAGTGCTGCCTCACTGGGAAATCAGGCCGCCAGCACCATGACCCAATATCGCACTCAGTCACATTATCCTGACACTGAGCTAACCAGTCTATTGATAGGAGGTGAACTCTGAGAAGAGCAGATGTTCAGTAATACCAGCGCACCAAGCACCATATGATATCTAAGGTGCAACAGAATCCCCGAATGCTAATTGGGTGGAAGCTAAAGCAGATGGCCACCTTGGAAATCAATCGGCTTCCACTGGTGATTGGCGACAGCATACAGGCATTTGTCTGATGGTGTTGGATGGAAAGGAGGATGGAGTGACCAAATACCAAACCAGATGTATGAGGCCACATGCGCACATTGATGCAGTGTTCGCAATTCCATGTGCAGTCATGCGTGAATCATCATGTGATGCTCATGATTAGGATGGGGATGAAGCCATTATGAAAGCCAAACATGGTGATAAAAATAGAACTGAAAATGCTGCATTGTGGGAAGCACAAGCAGGACTTCACATACCATATTGGACGGCTGCCCCAGCATCAGCAACTCAGCCAAAGAAAAATTAAACCAGAAAAAGTGTAGAAGTGTGAAACCAGACCTGCAACCAGTGAGGAAGCCAGATCTTTAATATGCAAGACACTTTTCAAAATTGAACCCACATATACAAATTTGTGCAAAGACGGATATAGCGCTACACAGTGGAAATCTCCCACAGATGCACTTGATGCCAAATTAGGGAACCAATACTTCATTCCTTCCTCCAGCACGCCTTGAATGTCGTCTGTCCCCCCGCCCAAACACATGCAGATTGTCAGCAATCACCACCAGAGGCCGATTGATTTCCATGGCAGCCACGTGCTTCGGCTGCCACCCAATTAAGTCAGCACAAAACAGGAAGCCCAGTTGCGGCGCGCACATTAAATAGGCAGAATTTAAAACAAATATTTGATTCCTGGAGACAGATGGACGTGCGATGAGTCTTGTGTGGGAGGGGGGAGGGGGATGTGGGGGATGTGGGTGTTGAGGGAGGTGAGTAGCCAGTTAGCGCGTTTTCACCACGACTGAGGTGTGAGAAGAGTTCTACTGGTGCTGATGACGTCTTCAACCCATTCACCACTAAGGCGGCTATAAACCGGACAGTGTTTTCCCTTGCGTTCCATTAATTAGACGTCTGCTCCCCGCCTTCTTTCTACCAGCAGACGAGATTTACGCTCAGGTACCGGAAACCCGCCCGTTGATTTCCAATAGGGACATGGTAGGCTTTAAATTTACTTCCCTCAACAACAACAACAAATAAAAATAAAATAAAAAGCAGACGACAATTAGTCAGCGCAGACGATAAAGTGGCGGTGTCTTCTGTGGCGAAAGGCGCAAGTGTTGGATGCGCGCGATGATGTGCTCTGAATGAAAGTAACCCAATTAGCCACTGCCAATCCCAACCCCAACCCCTACTCCTACCACCACCACCACCTCCACACACACACAGACACCCACACACCTCCCCATCGAACCACCGGTCTCATGACGGATGTACCCAGCGTGTTGCCTCACTAACAATTAACCTCAAAGTCCCACCGAATATTTCAATACAAAAATATTTAAAATATAAGAGAAGTCATATCCCTGCGTTCATTGTATAACCCGGTGCAATTCGCCTTCGTGAGATGTAGATTCAATATGTATTTGGTCAAATTTGAACAGAGTTCTGGATAACAATTAACAGCAACAGTAATTTATAATAACTCTGAAAAGGAAACTAAGATATTTGTTGATGTGGGTTGGCGAAATGTTTGATGAGCGTGCCTTTGCACTAAGAGGAGGTGTGTGTCTGGGAGGGGATGAGGAAGGGGTGGGGGGAGGGGAGGGGGGCAGTTGTGCTAGTGCCAACTCGGTTACGCAGACAATTGCCGACAAAAGAAAACAGAGGCTAACGCCTCGCTCAGCCCTGCCATCCCTTACCTCGTTTTAATTGCAGCCTGTCATGCATTCAATCTAGTATTCATCCGAGGAGAAATGAAAGGTAAGAAGAGGAAGAAAAGGAAGAACAAAAAAAGAAAGCAAACCTCAAAAAACGCAAATAGAGCTGAAGGGAAATTTGCATAAGCAAGCGAACGTTGTTTTTGTGTTTGTTTTTTGTGTGTATATATTTTTTTTATTATTGTTCCTCATTTGTTCATTGCGCCTGCAGAGCGTTTGTAAATTCCAAGCGATGGTGTGAAAGTGATCTATCGCTTTAATTTCATAAAGCGGTATAAATATTCATGCGCGTCTCGATGGAATTATTGAAATTACAAGGCGCGTAAAAATTCATTAGCATTTAACTCATTCTCCATCGTGGGACTTGGCAGAGGGAAGCAAGCAAGTTTGGAGAGAGGAGGTTTAGAAATGTGTGTGTGTGTGTGGAGGGGGGGTATGTTCTTATGTTGGTGTGTAAGGGGAAGTGGAAGTGCATGTGTTGGTGTGTGGGGGATAAATTGTTTGTGTTAGTGTTCCAGGGACATACATTTGTATGTTCGGCGTGTGTGTGTCGGGGGGCTTGTTGTCGTGTGCTGTGGGATGGGATAAATTGTGTGTTGGTGTGTGTGTGCGGGGAGGTAGGCTCTGTATTGGTGTGTGTGAGAGATACATTGTTTGTGTTGGTATGTGAGGGAGATAAGATGATTGTGGTGGTATGTTGGGGAGAACGGGTGTGTTGGTGTGTGGGGAGGAGATAGTATTTGTGTTGGTGTGTTTGGAGGAGACAGGCTTTGTGTTGGTGTGTGGGGAGGCGACAGGCTTTGTGTTGGTGTGTGGGGAGGATACAGTCTTTGTCTTGGTGTGTGGGGAGGAGACAGTCTTTGTCTTGGTGTGTGGGGAAGAGACAGTCTTTGTGTTGGTATGTGGGGAAAAGGTATCTGTATTAATCTGGTGGTGAAAGTGTGTGTTGGGGTGTTAGAGGTAGAGAACATTCTATTGGTGTATGTATGGATAGAGAATATGAGTGTGTCAGTGTATGTGAGGGGAAGAGAAAGTGTGTGTGTTGGTGTCTTGTATGGAGAGAACATGCTTGTGTCGGTGTTTTAGAGGAAGAAAATATGTTCGTATCGGTGTGTGTGGCGGTGGGGGGATGTGTATGTATTGGTGTGTTAGCGGGAGCGATAAAGTGTGTTGGTATGTTTGTGGAGAAAGTGTGTGTGTTGGTGTGTTACAGGAAGAGAACATGTTTGTGTTTTAGAGGGAGAGAAAATGTGTGTATTGGTGTGTGTGTGGAAAGAGAAAGGGTGTTGGTGTGGGTGCGGGGAGTGAGTAAAAGAATGAACACACACACACAAATAATGGGGACCCTCTTGGCGTCGAAATTAAAAACAATAAGAACTTTAAAACTATTAGTTCCTCCGAGACGCGGCTAAGGGAATTAATCTTTCTTGGTTCATTATTATCGGGGACAGGCTCCGGATTAAGCGACTCGCGATGAATATTCATTTAATACGCGCGCCATCTCATTGTCTCGCCCATATTGACAGCTGTGTAATTGGGTAAATAGTCACCCCCACAAAAAAGTAAGGCTTTGTCAAGTCACGTGTCAATTAACAGCGACATATTGCCTTCTTTGATTTTGTTTAGTTTAGTTTTAATGCCAACAAAAATAAGAAACCCCCAACGATAAATCATTGGTCTGATAACTCCAACACTCATCACTAAATTAGCACTTTAAAAAAACTAAATTTTAATTCCTTTTCTGGTTGTTGGGTTGAGCTTGGTTATCGGAGATTTGCCAGCTTTTCTACGCAAACTTCTGGTATGGTGCTGAGACAAGGTGCTGGTTTCAAATGTTTATTATATATTCCTCTCTCAGTTTGGACAGTTTGGACGGACCATGACAATTCAATTAATAGCGGGATTTCTCCCGCACTCATTTGATTCTGTATTTGATCATTCCTTGACAATTTGGGGGTATTCTAATCCTGTATTTGACAATTCCTTGACAATTTGGGAATAATCTAATTGTGTATTTGACAATTCTGGATAACCAATCTACTTTTGTACTACCTTGTTGAGTTATTTGTAACATCATGTGATATATATATATATATATATATATATATATATATATATATATATTATGTGCGGCATAGGAATTATGCGAGTATAAATACCGGAAGTGGTCTAAACCTCCCATGCGCAGTCACCGACTGCATTGCTCTGACTCTCCCTGCTCGACTGGTGTCGCCTCCTAGGTGCATTCACCTCAATAAACGTTGATATATGTCTGTACTAGTCTCTCCCTGAAATCTTTTTACATTTTGCATTAACGTATAATGTATTGGACACATTTTAAATACCATATACTGTTACAAATCTCCGTCCTGATATGACCTTAGATGTTGCTAGGAACCCAAACAAGAACAATGTTGAAAACCTGGTGGGTTACTTGGATAATGTGATGCGTAATAATACACACAAAGGTCACTTTAGAAAAGTACACTCTATATCATTATTGTGCAAAAAATTGATTAAATATGCATTTATAGATATGTGATGTATAATGAATTATACACGTATAAATTCTAATGAGAAATGTCCTATTCTGATTCCCTACTGCGCATTTGTGGAGTGCCCCCCCCCCCCCCCCCCCACCCCCTCTGTAGGGGAGTGAATGTATACAGCTGGCCCCCCTACGAGGTTTTTCTTTGTTTTAGGGCCAGGGCTAATAATCTCTATACCAGAGATTGAAAGACTCAACCACTAACTCTCTTTCTCTTGGTTCATTTGTACCGACCAATTATATATACATAGAGACAGACAGAGACAGAGAGACATATAGAGGTAATTATATTGCTGGGAAATGACAATGCATATATCATAGATAGCACTGCGAATGTCTGAATATGGGTGTGTTGGTCAAATCTGTTAATCCCCTCTTGAGGGGAACTACCTTAGAAGCTAGTTTCAACTCTCCGGTCAGTCACGTGTCTATTTGTGTATTTGTGTATTATGTATTCTCATAAGACGGGTGGGTTTGTCCTGTCAGATATCTGGGTTTTGACAGCTGAATCTGGGGGTAAACATGGTGGGTGGTGGTGATGGTTGAGATGCGGGGTCATCGATGCTTGTGTGTGTGTGTGTGTGTGTGTGTGTGGGTGTGTATGGGGAGGTGGGTGGGTGAGTGGGTGCTTAGTGAAATAAAATTACTCCCATGAGAGGACCCCACCCCACCCCACAACACACACAGAAGCCCCCCGAGGGGAAGTGGTGGGGGTGGAGGCCGACGCCGTGGGGAGGGCAAACGAAAAGAAAAAACATCAGTAAAAACATAACAAAAAAACAACACACAACTATTTGTCACCTACAGACCTTGGTCTCGGGAGTGCATTTATGTCCGGGTGTGAACGTAGGACAAACAGCCGTGACGCACGCATTAACACCTGAATGTCTGCCCCCGGGGGCAGCCTCCCCCCACCCACCCTCCCTTCTGCTGCACGCTGCCACTCACCCCCAGCTCCACTCCAATCCCCACCCTATCTCCCCTTCTCCTTCCCTCCCTCCTCTCTCCCTCTCCACCCTCTCCCCTCCTCTCCCATCCCATTTCCCCTCCGCTTTCACCTCCACATCCCCATCCTATTCCCGAGACCCCTTCCCCTCCCTCTCCCTTGCCCTCTCCCCTCCTCGCCCCTCCCCTTTCCCCTCCACCTCCCCATCCTGTCCCCCATACCCCTTCCCCTCCCTCTCCCTCGCCCCCATCCCTCGCCCCTCCCCTTCCCCTGCCTTCCCCCTCCCCGTCTCTCCCCTTCCCTTCCTATCCCTCTCCCCGTACTCTCCGCCTTCCCGTTCCATTATCTGGCCCCCTCCCCGTCCCCTCCCCTTCCTCTCCCCTCCCTCTCCCTTCCCTCTCCCCTCCCATTCCCGTCCCCTCCCGGTCCCCTCCCCTTCCTCTCCCCTCCCTCTCCCCTCCCATTCCCGTCCCCTCCCGCCCCTCCCCTTTCCCCGTCCCGCTCCCTTTCACCACTCCCCTCACCTTTGCCCCTCCCCTCTCCACCTCCCCACCCCTCCCTCTTCCTGCCCCCTCCCTCTTCCCGTCCGCGGCCCCTCCCAGTCCCTCCCCTCCTCACAGCCCTCCCCTACCCCCCCCCCCCTCTCCGCACCTCCAGCTCAACCTCCACCTCCTCTACAATTTCCCCTCCGTCCTACCCCTCCCCAGTCCCGCTACCGTCACAAGTCGGTATCCATACTATTATGACCTTAGATGTTGGCATGATGTAAACCCCAACACAACAAATCCACAAAGAAAGCATATCCACAGACCCACACACCTACCCATACCCACACACACATATCCAGACACACTTATACACATCCACACACACACAATCAATTCCACACCCACCTGCTGGCTGAAGGTCCTCATTGCCCCCACACCCATACACCCACCTCACCATCCCCACATCCTGCCCACCCACATCCACACACCTACTCTATGGTCCCCCCCCCCCACACCCACCCACACCAACGCTCCCGCATCCAGCAGGTGCTCCGCCGGGTGGAAACTGACTGGAGTCACTCCCCCCCCCCCCGATGCTCAGGGAGGTGGCTTGCACCCACATTCACACTGGCACACCCACACCCACAAACACCCACAAACACCCCACACACACATAAACACCCACACCCACACCCTAAAAGCACAACATGCGTGCGAAAAGAAGAGGTCAGAAATAATACCAGGACACAAAAGCCACCAAAAACATGTTGCCACACACCTGGACACACCCTTCCCACCCCTCACACAGACACACCCGCCACCAAGTGGAGAAGTGTGTATGTGTCTATTTCCAGTCTTTCTGATGTAAACTAAAGTCAGTAATCAAATATCCATTTTAAAATATGTAGCTCATTACTGTAAACTAAAAGAAGAGTTATTGGCTAAACAGGTGCATTGTGGGTATCGGTGCGTTTGTGTGTTCAATTTGTGATAATAAGAGAAATAGGTGTTTAATAATAGCCGCGTTAATTGAAGTTTGCCTAAAATATTAAAAATAAATGTGATGAGAGAGGTATCCACAAAGTGTAGAGGGCGGAAATCACTAGGTGGGGATGTCACACATTATCTACGCGCTGGGTTTATTTAAGCGATGGCATTAAAGTTGCATCGTCCGATGTTTTTGAGTTTTTGTCATTTTCTGAGATAAATATATTAGGTTGATAGTTATAATCTACCTTACTTTAGTTTGAAGTAACTTTTTTTTTAATTGCTAAGTTTTGAGATATTTGAAGTGCAACCATACAAAACTGACTCGACCAGGGTTCGAACCTGTGAGCTCGAATCCCACGATCTACCAAAACGAGAGACGGACTTTCCACTCATTCGGCCAACATGTCTGGTCGAGGTGAGTGAGGTGAGTGAAAGGTGAGTGAGAGGGGAGTGAGTGGGTGTCAGACAGGGAGGTGAGGGAGAGTTGAGTGAGAGTGGAGTGAGAGGAGAGTGAGAGTTCTGTGCTTGCAAAAATACAAAACAACAACAAGAAAAGTCTGCCAGTGCTTATTGCCTGTCGCCGCCATCATCTGTGGTATTTTGGGTGGGAGTTGTGTGTGTATATATCACTTGTGTGTGTATGGGTGTATTGCAGGTAGTTGCAATACCTAAGGGAGTTTGATGCCCCTGCCCTGCAGAGTTGTAAACCACTGTCTTGTGGTACAGGTTCTTGACAGAACCGAAAGCTAAGGGAGCAAACCCTAAACAGAAAACCATGTCACTGTGGCAGCATCAAGGGCGGTTAATGTATGGAACTCCCATCTCCCGACCAGCCACTGCAGGGACAAATAGTTTTGCGCCTGTCTGGACATGTTCTTGCCGGTGTGAGACCTCTATTTGCTCCCCGAGAGAGTGCCACTGGTAACTTGCAAAAGCCAGCAGTACTTCAACACTTTTGCAGGCAGCTTTCATGAAATGTACAACCGCACAAAACACCATACCGACTCGGTCGTCGCCTGGGTTACCAAGGACCGCGCTGCTCGATCTCATCTTCAGTCGACAGTGGAAAATCAGCTAAGAAGAAGAACACAACACAACTATTGACAATTGCTCAATGGAACGTCAGGACTCTCCTCGACCGAGAAGCAGCTGACCGACCAGAAAGACGCACGGCACTAGTAACAATGGAACTAACAAAATACAACATCAACATCGCCGCCCTATGCGAAACAAGGTTCTCAGAGTCTGGTAGTCTAAATGAATTGGAATACTCTTTCTTCTGGAGTGGCAAACCCGAAGGAGAGAGAAGGGAGGCCGGAGTGGCCTTTGCTATCAAAAAGGACATTTTCACAAAGCTGACAGAAATGCCATGGCCAGTAAGTGAATGAATCATGATGATGAGACTACCTTTGAGCAAGGACAACTTCGCTACAATTATCAGTGTGTACGATCCAACAATGACAAACCCAGATGATAACAAGTAGGCCTTCTACAACCAGGTGGCAAGTATGCTCAGTGGCATCCCTCATACCTATAAGCTACTGCTGATAGGAGACTTCAATGCAAGGATAGGAAGAGACAACGACAAGTGGCCCTTGGTCATGGGCAAACATGGGCTCGGCAAACACAACTCCAATGGCGAGCTTCTACTGGCTCTGTGCTCTGAGTTCGAACTGATAGTCACAAACACCACATTCAAGCAGAAGGATGAATGCAAGACCACTTGCAAAAGTGGCCTTCAGAATATGACAAAAGGACAACAGGCAAGGGACAAGTAAACCGACGAAGCTCAACACAGCAAAACTAAGTAGCATCAGCCATAGGGAGAGCTTCGAGCAGGAGATGGACAGCACTCTCGCCCAATGGGAGAAGGAAAGCTCAACACCAGACCAGGAATGGGCAGCTTTGCAGCAGGTCATATACAACACAGCTAAAACATATCTCGGCAAGCCAGACAGAAAACACCAGGACTGGTTTGACCCCAATGATCAGGAGCTACAGTATCTTATGAGCAGAAGAGACCAAGCCCACTAGATAGTGTTGCAGACCAGGAGCACTAGATCGACCACTGCCCCATACAAAGATGCCTGCAGATTGCTACAAAAATGCCCCCGCGCACTGAAGTCAGACCGGTGGGAATTGAAGGCAGAGGAGCTGCAGAGAGCTGCAAACAGAAACAACATGAAGGGCTTCTACAATGGACTGAAGGAATTGTGGGGACCCGTGAAGAAAGGACCTGTTCACCTGAAATCAACAGATGGAATGGAGACCTTTTCTGAAAGCAAGAGAGTTGTGACAAGATGGAGTGAACACTTCCAGAAGCTACTCAATGTCCCTGATGACATAGATCACGAAGCTCTGGACAACAGCGAGCAGCGCATTACCAAAACATGCCTCGATGAGATTCCAACCATGGATGAGATGGCTGGAGCAATCGCCAGCCTGAAAGATGGCAAAGCACCTGGGGGTGATGGAATTCCTGCTGAAGTATTGAAGCATGGAGGAGACAATCTGTTCAACAGACTGCACCAATTAATCACCAATTCTTGGAAGGAGGGTTCTGTACCCCAAGCATGGAAAGATCCCAGCATTGTAACCATCTACAAGAAAGGTGATCAAACAGACTGTGGGAACTATAGAGGAATCTCTCTTCTTTCCATAGCAGGCAAGATCTTCGCCAGGATCCTCCTCAACAGACTATCTATTCCCATAACACTTGATATAGTTCCGGAGACACAGTGTGGCTTCAGAGGTAACCGGAACACTGTGAATATGATATTTTGCCTCTGACAGCTACAATAAAAGTGCATTGAATAGGACCGACCACTGTACATGGTATTTGTCGATTTCACTAAAGCGTTCGATACAGTATGGATGCCCAGAGAAGTTCACAACTATGATCGAGGCTCTACATACGGGAATGATGGCGAATGTTAGTGTTGCAGGGGAAGTCTCAGAATCGTTTGGGGTTATCAATGGGGTCAAGCAAGGTTGTGTACTGGCCCCCACGCTCTTATCCATTTTCCTATCAGCAATGCTCGACGAGGCTTTCCGAATCATGGGGGATGGCATCTATATACAGTCCAGACAGAGTGTTGACCTATTCAATGTCGCACACTTCAGAGCGAAGACCAAGACTTCTTGCATAGTGGTGAGAGAGCTGCTATTTGCAGATGACAGTGCACTGGTTTCCCACTCTGCTGAAGAGATCCAGAAAATAGTGGACGCTTTCTCCGATGCATCAAAGAAGCTCAGCCTGAAGCTTACCATCAAGAAGACGGAGGTGTTGTACCAACCCAACTCATGGTTGATGGAAACAAGCTTAACTCTGTTCCGGAATTCACCTACCTCGGAAGCACTATATCAAGTGATGGACACATTGATGCTGAAATACAGAGGAGGATGGCCAAGGGTAGCGCATATTTCGGCCGACTACGCCAGAGACTCTGGAACAAACATGCGGGTCAAAGGCAAGATCTACCATGCAATCATGCTATTCACCCTACTATATGGAGCCAAGGCCTGGACAGTGTACAGACGACAGGTTAAAAGCTGCATGCCTTCATGATGCGACATTTGCGTTCGATCATGGGGCTAACCTGGAAGGACAAACTGACAAATAAGGAAATAATCAGACGGATAGGGCTGCCCTCTATGGAAGATCTTCTGATCAAAAAGAATCTCCGGTGGGTTGGACACCTCATGAGGATGTCACCAGACAGACTACCAAAGCAGATCCGCTACTCTCAACTGTCTTCTGGTTACAGAAAGAGAGTGTGCCCTCGTCTCCGGTTCAAGGATACCACCAAGAGAAACCTGAAGCTGAGACATTAAGACCAACTCATGGACATCACTTTCACAGCAGAGAGCTAAATGGAGAGCGACAGTCAAGTAATGAGAGCAGTCTTTGTCGCATCGCGGCCGACAGCATGATGATGATGATGTGTGTATGGATTCTGTCTGGGTGGTGGGGGAGGGGGATGCGGGAGGGGTAATACTGACCCATATCCCCTGCCTGATTAGTGATTGACAGCAAACTTGTACTCGGGAATCACGTGGGGTCCTAGGTCTGTCAGTCCCGCTCCGCCCCGCCCCGCCCTGCCCCGCCCCGTCGAACGCCGCCCGCCCTTCCCCGCTGCCCCCATCCCGTCCCACCCCGACCCGCCCATAGCAGCATATCACCCGCCACATCCCACCCCCTACCGCCCTGCCTCACCCCGCCTCTCCCCGCCTCTCCCCGCCTCTCCTCGCCTCTCCTCGCCTCTCCCCGCCTCTCCCCGCCTCTCCCCGCCTCTCCCCGCCTCACCCCGTCCCCACCCCGCCCGCCCCGCCCCTCCCCACACCTCCCTACCAATGCTCAGGGAAGCCAGTCTTCCGGCTGATTAATGTAAATTCCAATTGACCCATTCCGCTGTGAGTGTGAGCTGCTCGGGTGGTGTGGAACTGCTCGTGTACTACGAACAGCCGCACAGAGAGAAAACACACACACACGCGTGCGTGCGCACGCATGCACACACAAGAGCTCGCACCCCCCCCCCCCCCCGACACACACAAAAAGGGCGGCAAGAGCAACTGCAACGCTACAATGTACCTTCCTCGTTCGATTTTTATGTCAGCCACACCCAAC
Source organism: Branchipolynoe longqiensis (assembly GCA_030323885.1). Classification (NCBI taxonomy): domain Eukaryota; kingdom Metazoa; phylum Annelida; class Polychaeta; order Phyllodocida; family Polynoidae; genus Branchipolynoe; species Branchipolynoe longqiensis. The sequence continues at coordinate 39,281,501 of CM059194.1, forward strand.
TAAATGTCGGCTGCTCTGATTAACAATAAGTCCTATTTGGTTTGAAAGCTACACCATCCGATCAAAGCATTTACTTGTCCAAACAAAAACACTTAGCTAGATTTTATTCAACATATCTGAATCAGATCTTAGTGCACTTAGTAGGTATGTGTTGCTTCATAGAATGGAATATTAGAGTAAATTTAATAATAGAATATGTTACGGCTGAAGTGTATGGTGTCAGAATTGCCAATATTGATTTGGCATGTTCGCAACGTCAAATATCGCAAAATCTAGCCATTTAAAATTCAAGTTCTCCAGTAAGGTAGATAATAACAATCAACCTAATATATTTATCTAAAAACGTGTTTTTTTTCTAAATTCAAAACCATCGGATTATGCAACTATACTTATGTTCATTAAAAGTGCTAAGTGTGTTGGACAGATAATATGTCTTGATGGTAGCCAGGATCGATTAAAAGTCGTCTGCTCTGTCTAAATTTCATCTGTATTAAGTATTAACACAGCTCAGTGAACATTGCCGCTAAGTTCATATTCGACACTATCTTGATTTTGAATTCCAGCCTAACTCGGACAAAATGTTGTTTGTTTCGATTAATTACCACCCACTGTTGATAATGTTCACTGAAAATATTGTTATCTTTAGAGATTGCATTTTCAGCATTTTATTAAATGCTTAGAGTTATCTGAACATACAATCTGTCGCATGCGAATGCAATTAGTGCAGTCAATAGTCGCTAGACACAGTCTTCATGATTGAAAAATGTCCCCATGGAAAGAGGCAACCTAGATTGTCAGAGGGCCAAAACGAGGCTCCCAGCTATCACACAACGCAGACATCTAGTCGCCACGACGCAGGGGCAGACGTCACTGTGGAATACATAGGCCAGGTGCGCATGGCAGGGAAAAGAAACATTGTCCCCAAATATTTCTTTACCATACTGAGTGATTTAGGTTGTCAATGGCTCTTGCCTAAAAGCATGCCATTTTCGCTGCTGCTGACAAAAGACAACCGTGTACACACCCCACATACCTCAGCCTCCTCTAACTCTCTACTCACCCCTCACTATCAACCACCACTTAACAGGAATTCTATAGAATACCCCCCCCCCCCCTCTGCCCGCACCCCTCTCCGTCACATCCTCACCCCACCATAATCCACACACCCACCTCTCCACACCCCCTCTTCATCGAAACACAACCCCCACGCCACACCCTCTCCATCCACCACTACCACCCCCTCTTCACCCCAACACAACCCCCACCCCCACCCCTCTTTCTCCACTAGTACTCCCTGCAATCCCCAACTCCTGGCTGTTGCTGGACTGAAAACGAATCACCCTATTCTAGCAACGGTGATTTATCAAATGAACCAACTGACAATGGATGGGTATGACATCCACCTGTACTGGATGCCTGGCTATGCCGGCATACAAGGAAACGAAAGAGCTGATCGGGCTGCGAAGAAGGCCTTGAACTGTGATCTTGAACCATGTCTGATCCCTCACTCTGATCTGAAACCACCAATAGCCACCCACATATAATCCAAATGGCAGCATGAGTGGGATGAAAACATTAATAAACTTAAAGAACTTGAACCATCTGTGGGAAAACCACCACAGACTCATGCAGGAGGTCGGCGGGACCAGGTGGTCCTTAGCCGCTGCCGTATTGCCCACTCGTGGCTTACACACGTTTTTCTGCTCAAGGGGGAACCTCCCCCTGAATGTATTGGGTGTCAGTCCCCGCTGACACTCAAACACATTTTACTAAGTTGCATTGATTTTTTGGCCCCACACCAACAGTTCTACACTGCAGACATTATGCATGACCTTTTTACTAAGAGGAAAACATTTTAGCCTTTTTGAGGGCAGCTGGACTGTACCACCTCATATAGTTTACTAAATAGGTTCTATCAATTATTAATGAAACTTTTCTTTTTCTATGAGAATTGTTTTCCCTTGACCACAAATATATGATTGTGAGCTTTCTAATTTAATGAGTGTCTATTGGCACATAATTGATTGTCTGCTTTTACATGTAAACGCGATGATTTGAACAAAAAACAAACATTTCTAGCCGTGAATATGGCCTATGCTGGCGAAACGGCGTAAAGCAACCACCAATCAATCAATCAGCAATCCCCAACACCACCCACACCCGTATCCCTCTCTAACCACCACTACCTCCTTCTCACCCCAAACACAACCCCAACCCCCACTTCTCACCATCCACCACTACCTCCTTCTCACACCAACACAACCCCAACCCCCACCTCTCACCATCCACCACTACCCCCTTATCAACCGAACACAACCCCCACCTCTCACCATCCACCACTACCTCCTTCTCACCCCACACAACCCCAACCCCACCCTCACATCCACTACTACCTCCTCTCACACCAACACAACCCCAACCCCACCTCTCACCATCCACCACTACCTCACTACCTCCTTCTCACACCAACACAACCCCAACCCCCACCTCTCACCATCCACCACTACCTCCTTCTCACACCAACACAACCCCAACCCCCACCTCTCACCATCCACCACTACCCCCTTATCAACCGAACACAACCCCCACCTCTCACCATCCACCACTACCTCCTTCTCACCCCAACACAACCCCAACCCCCACCTCTCACCATCCACCACTACCTCCTTCTCACACCAACACAACCCCAACCCCCACCTCTCACCATCCACCACTACCTCCTTCTCACCCCAACACAACCACAACCCCCACCTCTCACCATCCACTACTACCTCCTTCTCACACCAACACAACCCCAACCCCCACCTCTCACCGTCCACCATTATCTCCTTCTCACAACAACACAACCCCAACCCCCACCTCTCCCCCATCCCACTCCACTACCCTACCTTCTCACACCAGCACAACCCCAACCCCCACCTCTCACCTCCACTACCCCGTATCACCCACCAACCCCAACCCACCTCTCACCTCACCACTACCCCGTTATCACTCCAACACAACCCCAACCCCCACCTCTCACCATCCACCACTACCCCCTTATCACTCCAACACACCCCAACCCCCACCTCTCACCATCCACCACTACCCCCTTATCACTCCAACACAACCCCAACCCCCACCTCTCACCATCCACCACTACCTGCTTCTCACCCCAACACAACCCCAATCCCCACCTCTCACCATCCACGACTACCCCGTTATCACTCCAACACAACCCCAACCGCCACCTCTCACCATCCACCACTACCCCGTTATCACTCCAACACAACCCCAACCCCCACCTCTCACCATCCACCACTACCCCGTTATCACTCCAACACCACCGCAACCCCCACCTCTCACCATCCACCACTACCCCCTTATCACTCCAACACAACCCCAACCCCCACCTCTCACCATCCACCACTACCCCACTACCAACCGAACACAACCCCCACCTCTCACCATCCACCACTACCTCGTTCTCACCCCAACACAACCCCAACCCCCACCTCCACCACTACCTCCTTCTCACACCAACACAACCCCAACCCCCACCTCCACCACTACCTCCTTCTCACACCAACACAACCCCAACCCCCATCTCTCACGATCCACCACTACCTCCTTCTCACCCCAACACAACCCCAACCCCCACCTCTAACCATCCACCCCTACCTCTTTCTCACACCAACATAACCCCCAACCCCCACCTCTCACCATCCAGCACTACCTCCTTCTCACCTCAACCCAATCCTCACCTCTCACCATCCACCACTACCCCCTTATAACCCCAACCCCCACCTCTCACCATCCACTACTACCTCCTTCTCACCCCAACACAACCCCAACCCCACCTTTCCCCATCCACCACTACCTCCTTCTCACCCCAACACAACCCCAACCCCCACCTCTCACCATCCACCACTACCCCCTTATCACCCCAACACAACCCCCACCTCTCACCATCCACCACCACCCCCTTTTCACACCAACACAACCCCAACCCCCACCTCTCAACATCCACTACTACCTCCTTCTCACACCAACACAACCCCAACCCCCACCTCTCACCATCCACTACTACCTCCTTCTCACCCCAACACAACCCCAACCCCCACCTCTCACCACCCACCACTACCTCCTTCTCACCCCAACACAACCCCATCCCCCACCTCTCACCATCCACCACTACCTCCTTCTCACCCCAACACAACCCCAACCCCCACCTCTCACCGTCCACTACTACTACTAGTACTACCCCGTTATCACTCCAACACAACCCCAACCCCCACCTCTCACCATCCACCACTACCTCCTTCTCATCCCAACACAACCCCAACCCCACCTCTCCCCATCCACCACTACCCCAGTTATCACTCCAACACCACCCAAACCCCCACCTCTCACCATCCACCACCACCCCTCCTCACCCCACCCCAGCCCGCACCCCAACCCCTCTGCATATCCTCATTACCCCAACACAACCCCCATCCACATCCCTCTCCATCTATCACAACCCCCTTCACACCCCAAAACAACCCTCAACACCCACCCCACCCCCACCTCTCTTCATCCACCATCACCCCATCCTCACCCCAACACAACCCCAACCCCACACTACATAGTAGAACACACACCATTGCTTCTTTCCATCACAACCATCACCACAAGCACCACCCTTTCCCCTCTCCCCTCTCCCCTCTCCCCTCTCCCCTCTCCCCTCTCCCCTCTCCCCTCTCCCCTCTCCCTCTCTCCCTCTCCCTCTCCCATCCCACTCTCCCTTGTCAGGCGACTGAAAGAAAACACATCCCGCCAGCTATCAGCATTTGTAGAAAATAAAAGATCTGTTCTGTTGAGATACACGAGGGCCGAGGCTTGTGTCGAACGGCGGGTGGCGGGCGGGTGGCGTGGGGTGGCTGGCGGCGGGTGGCGGGCGGTGGAGAGGGAGGAGCATGCGGCGGGTGGCGGGCGGTGGGCGGTGTAGAGGGAGGAGCAGGCGGCGGGTGGCTGATGGCGTGTGGTGAGCGGGTGGGGGTGTATAAGGAGCAGCGTTCGGCGGCTGGCGGGCGGTGGGCGTGTAGAGGGAGGAGTGGGCGGCGGGTGGCGTGTGGTGAGCGGGTGGGGGTGTATAGGGAGGAGCCGGCGGCGGGTGGCGGGCGGTGGGCGATAGGCGGGGGTGGGGTGGTGGGGAGGTGGCGGGGGGGGGGGGGGTGGATGGAGGGAGGCCCGACAATATGTTGTGATTGTCACTGCTGTATAAGTGCGCCTCTAACCCCGGTTGTGCCCGGCCTCCAGTAAGACGGCGCCCGTCACAATAGCGCCGGCCTGGGGCCGCGCGTGAAATCGGCGCCCCTAATGAAGGCGAGAAATCACAGGGCGTGGCTGCCGTGATAACAGACTTAGCACCACTAATAAAGCTAAACGGGGCGCGCGTGCCGTCCCCCGTTCCCCGTCCCCCACCCCCCGCATCCCGTCCCCCACCCCTCGGCCCCCGTCTCCCGGCCGCCGGGCGCCCGCCACCGGGTGCCGGGCGCCGGCCTGCCTCCTTAATGACATATCAACGGCGGGTGCGCATGCGCGTTAATTTGAACATATCGCCATGACTCATCCGTAATTCGGGTGCGCGTCGTTAGCGCGTCGCCGAAATTCACCAATTTGCCGCGCGCCGCCCGTCACTGCGCATGTCCACGCCGCTGTGATGGGTGTGTTGTTGGTGTTGTTTGGTGTTGTTGCTCTTTAGTTTTATTGGTGTTCTTTTAAATCTTGCTTTCTGTGTATATAAATGTTATATATAAACATTATAGAAATATAATTAATTGGAAGTTTTCACTCCTTTTTATTATCCTAACTCATCAATTGTACTTACTACTCTTACTAGTATTAATTGTTATACCCCTGTCACACTACGACGTAACGAGCCAACGTGAGCCTAACGTGGCCATTTTTCGTCATTACGTTGTGTTACGTCATCATGATGTCAGAATGACGTTAGAATGACGTCGAGTTACGTCACATTACGTTGTGTTACGTTGACTTACGTCAAGGTTTTGGACATGTTCAAAACTTTTGACGTAGCTCGAACGTAAGGGTTTACGTTCGCCGTACGTTCTGTTCACGTTCAGTGAACGTCAATGACGTTAAACGGACGTTATTCCAACGCTGCTCACTACGTTCAACTACGTTGACCCACATTAAACCGAGTGCAAATGCCCACGGGGCGTAATGGGAACGTCAGGAGAACGTCAGGAGAACGTCAGAAGAACGTCAGGAGAACGTCAGGAGAACGTGCATTCAACGTACGTTCAACGTCTCATGAAGTATGTAAGTCACGTAACGTTCTTCTGGCGATGGAATAACGTTCATAACGTTCCGTTAGCGTAATGACGTTGTCTTCTCTCGTTGAACGATGGTATCACTACGCTTTACCGACGTTACGCTCTCGTCCACTACGCTGCATCCACGTTCAACTTGTGCCCAAATTTGCATACTACGCCGAAAAGTTCAACGTTCTTCACGTTCTCTCTACGTTGACGTCGTTACGTCCTAGTGTGACAGCCCCATTACGGAATCGGTAGAGCGCATTCCAACCGAGTCAAACGAATGACTTCTAAAATTGACACTTGCAGCCTGGTATTTGGCATTTATAGGATATAGCAAGAACTGGTTGACAAAGTGATTGTGATACTGATACTGGGATAGTGAGGGTAGAGTAAAGAGAGAGTGGGAGAGAAGCAAAGAGACAGAGGTAGAGATAATGTGTGTGAGATTGGGAGTGAGAGAGAAAGTGAGAGTGTGAGAGAAGCAGAGAGGCGGCAATAGTGAGAGTGAGACCAGTAGAGTAAGAGAGAGTGGGAGAGAAGCAAAAAGACAGAAGTAGAGATAATGTGTGTGAGATTGAGATTGAGCATGCGAGTGAGAGAGAAAGTGAGAATGCGAGAGAAGCAGAGGGCGATAGTGAGAGTGAGAGAAGAGTAAAGTAGCGAGAGAGAACTGGAGGGAGAAGCAGTGAGAAAATGTGTGTGAGATTGAGATTGAGAGAGCAAAATGAGAGAGAAGCAAAGAGACCATTAGAAATGTTGAGAGTGAGAGTAGAATAAGAGAGTGGGACTGAGAGAGGAGCAACGAGAGAGAAGCACTGAGAGAATGTGTGTGAAATTGAGAGTGAGAATGACTGAGAAAGTGAGAGAGAAGCAAAGAGAGTTTTAGAAGGATTGCGAGTGAGAGTAGAGTGAGAGTAGAGTAGAGGAACAAAAAAAGAGAGAAAGAGAAAGAGACCGCGTGTGAGATTAATCGTGAGAGTGAGAGAAGCAGAGAGTCATAGCGGTATAGATTAAGAGCAGAAGTAAGAGAGAGTGAGAGAGAGGCAGAGCGAAGCAGACAGAATGTGTCGATTAATGTTTACAACTACATACCGTACATACAGGCAATGTACTCACAGCATATATATATATATATATATATATATATATATATATATATATATATATATATACATATATATATATATATACATATATATATATATATATAATATATATATATATATATATATATATATATATACATACACAGGATAGATTAAACAACCATACAACGTGTAGCTTTACAGGATCCAAGTCACGACATCCAATGTCGTGGGTGAGGATGAAAATAGGAAATGTTGCGCCTAGAGCAGGATTTAAAAAAATCAAACCATATGTCCTGTCATTCCGGGGCTAGCATAATAATAAACATTACACCACCTATGCTCCCTGATGTCATCACCCTAATCATGCATACCTGTCGAGGTAGCTCCTTGCTTGAGAGGCGAGTGCATATTACTACACTTCTTTAAACTGATGCATAAGACCCGAATCACTCAATCACAAATGACAAACTCCCTTTGTTGATGGGATAATTTCCTAGAATTGATAACGGTGTGATTTTAGGTAATAGAGGTTAGCAACTAACCTTTTTTTTTAAGGTCATCTAAATAAATTCTCATTTTCCGAGAGAGAGAAAGACCAAACAAATAAAAAGCAAAGTGAGCTGTGTGGAGGGATTTATTTTTTTATTAAAAAAGTTTTTTTTTTTGGTGGACAGGTTTAGTGGTGCCGGCTTTGCTGTTTGACATTCTGCACAGGTTCGTGTTATAATGCTTTTAAAACCATGGCAGAGCCAGATGTGTTTGCCAACAGTCGCCCCCGCCGTCCTGTCAATAACAGGCAAGTAGTAAACAGGGGGGCAGAGGGAGTGGTTCGCGTGTATAGTTTATACAGAGGCAAAGCTGAAGCGGTGGGAAATAAACATATTTTCAAACCGGACGCGGTGGCTGGACCGATAGAGCGCAGGCTTCTCGTGCGGAAGGTCGGGAGTTCGAATCCCAGCCAAGTCCAAACAATGACTTATAAAATTACTTGTCGCTACCTAGCCTGGCGCTTGGCAGTACTAGGATAGGGCAAGGACTGGTTAGTACAGCATCAGGATAATGTGACTGTGTGGGATATCAGATGATGGTGCCACCAGCCTGATCTCCCAGTGGTGAAACACTATAGAGTGTCCATGAGTGTGCACTGTTGCAAGTCAGTGCACATCCTGATATGACATTAGATGTTGCTAGGATATAACACCACAAACAAACAAAACAAAAACATATTTTCAATACTTCTGCCTCTGAATTCAACGTTTATTCTCGCTAGTCTGTAACAATGCTTTACGTACGGGCACATCATCAGAGGCCAACCCATGTGGGAGTCCATTTTTAATGTGATATATTTTTGTAAATATCAATTTCAATATTAAACCATTTAAATTAAGCTCTTTTTTGTTACATCGTTAAATTATAAATACGCACCTGTAATGGATCACATGCCATAATGCTAATCTGCGAATAAGTGGGCCTTACATCCCATATCGGTCAATAGGCTTTAATCGCTAAACTTGTCTCTCTCTCTATCTGTCTGTCTGTCTGTCTTTCTCTCTCTCTCTCTCTCTCTCTCTCTCTCTCTCTCTCTCTCTCTCTCTCTCTGTGTCTCTCTGTCTCTAGGTAAGGGGAAAGGCACTAGTGGATTAAGCACAAGGAATGTTCAATGGCGGCCAATTGTTTTTTTTCATTCTATTGCCCCTTGCCCTCTCCTATTAATGCTGAATGCCAGGCTAGGTAGCAACAAGTATCAAATTTTGAGTCATTGACTTGACTCGGCCAGGGTCAGTGCGATTCCCACAAACTATGAAATTGAGAGGCGGACGCTCAACACCTTTGGTGTGCGCTTATGGAATTATACACGTCAACCACACCCCCTACGTACTATATTATATATATGCATATATATTTCTGACTTGGGCGCAGACATATTAATACAGAAAAACAAATGGAAATATTGTCTAGAATTGCAGCGTAAATACATGGACCACATCGCTGTTTCTTCCACATGGACGTCATTCCTACATTCTCTGTGAAGAGTTACTGAGGACACACACGCGCACACATACTAATGACACATACACACCAATACACACATTCACATGCATCCATTCTCACATGTCCACACAATACACACATGCACCCAAACACATGTACACGCGCATAGGTACTCACATGCACGTTTTCACACATACACATATGCATGTCATGGGGGGTGATGAAAATGGGAAATATTGCGCCTAAAGCGGGACTCAAACCCACATCTCTTTGCATTCCGGGCCAGTGTGCTAACCATTACACCACCTAGGCTCCCTGACATCACCACACTACCCATGCCTACCTGGCTATGTGGCTACTTGCCTGAGAGGTCAGTGCAGACTACTACACTCATCCCCCTGGAATTGAAAGTCTTTTAATGCTTACAATTACATACATACAGGCAATGCACTAACACATACATACACAGGGTAGGTTCAACAACCATACAGCGCATATCTTGTACAGGATCATGGTCACAGCAACCATTGTCATGGGGGTGATGAAAATGGGAAATATTGCGCCTAGAGCTGGACTTGAACCCACATGTCTTTGCATTCCGGGCCAGTGTGCTAACCATTAAACCAGCTAGGCTCCCTGACATCACCACACTACCCCTGCCTACCTGTCTATGCGGTTACTTGCCTGTGAGGTCAGTGCAGACTAGTACATGCATATATACACCTGACCCGGTGGCCGAATCGATAGAGCGCAGGCTTCGCGTGCGGAAGGTCGGGAGTTCGAATCCCAGCCGGGTCAAACCACTGACTTATGAAATTGATACTCGTCGCTACCTATCCTGACGCTCGGCATTAATAGGATAGGATAAGGATGGTTAGTGCAGTATCACGATTAGTGCATTATCACGATCTATCTTTACTGCTGAGGCACGAGCACTCCTACTCGCGTTAGAGTGCATCGAAACCTCAGCCAGTCCTAAATTCATCATTTTCACTGACTCTTTTTCCTGCCTTCAGGCTTTAAACAATAGGAAACTGGACCACCCAATACTACTTAAAGTACTCATTAAACTAAATTCTCTTTCACTGGCAAAATTTGACATTCACCTATGTTGGGTGCCTAGTCATGTGGGTATCCCAGGAAATGAGAGAGCAGATCAAGCAGCCACTCGAGCCCTGACGGCTCCTTTGGAACACTGTCATATTCCCCACTCTGATCTGAAACCTACCATTCAAAAATACATTTGGAACCTATGGCAGATCGAATGGGATGAACACCCAGACAACAAACTCCATAGAATTACCCCCTCCGTGAACGGACTGCCACAGAGTCGCCTGGAAGGGTGACACGACCAGGTTGTTTTAACAAGATGCCATATTGGCCACTCGTGGCTAACACACGTTTTTCTGCTCAAGGGGGAGCCTCCCCCTGAATGTATTGGATGTCAGTCCCCACTGACATTAAAACACATTTGATTAAACTGTGTGGATTTCATGGCCCTGAGCCAACAATTTTACACTGCGAACAACATGCATGACCTTTATACTAAAGTAAAACAAGAAAACATTTTAGCCTTTTTGAGGGCAGCTGGTTTGTACTAACTCATATAGGTTTTTAAACAAATTTCATCAGTGAATAATACTATCATTTAGACTTTTATTTAGCTATATGATTGTGAGTTTACAAAATTCATGAGTGTCCATTGACACAAAATTGATTGTATGCTTTTACATTTAAAAGTGATGGTTTGAACAAAAACAAACATTTCTCACCGTGAATATGGCCTATGCTGCCGACACGGCGTAAAGCAACCACCAATCAATCGATCAGGATTTTGTGAATGTGTGGGACATAAGGTCATGGTGCTTGCGGCCTGGTGTCTCAGTGGGTCAGCACTATAAAATTCCCATGGTTGTGCAATTTCAGAAGTCTGTTCTTGTCCTGATGACCTTGGATATTGCTACGACGTAAAGTACCAACAACCATCCATATACGTATACACATGCACTTCACACGTACATACACATACCCATTATCATACTAGCACCTCCGCGTATACACCATACACACAGTCACACCCCGTTGGATGTTGCTAGGACATAAACTACCAACAACCAACCGTATGAATGTACACAAGCACTGCACACATGCATACCCATACCCATTACACACATTAGCACCTCCTCGTACACACCATGCACACATTCACACCCCGTCCTGATATTACCTCAGATGTTGCCAGGACGTAAAACTCCAACAACCAACCAACCACATTCATATATAAAGATGTACACACATACACATGCATTTTTACACTAATACACACATGCGTATACACCTTGTACACATACACATGGTCGCCATGAACTCTGGTTTCATGGCGACACACCCATCACCCCCCCCCCCCACACACACACACACACGTGCTCCACTCCGGGTCCCCAAGCTCGGACCGCTAACGTCGACTTGGTTCTGTAACTCCCTCCCGGCATTCATAATCACGCAAACCACCTATTTCTCACCCGCCCGCCTTCAGTGACTTTACTGTAATATCACCGCCATCCATACACACTCCACCACTCCCACCCCACTCCATCTTCACTCACCACCACCACCTCAACACACCCACATACACACCCACTGCATCTACACTCACTATCACCACCTCCACACACACTAACACTCAAACCCATATTCACACCCCGACATACCAACACAGCCACAACCCACACACTCACATCCACACGTACGCTCACACCCACATCCACATATCTACATACCCAACACTCAGACCCATATCCACAAATCCGCATGTCAACTCACCCCAAACAGCCACAAACATTCATATCCACAGATCCATACACCAACACACTCACACACCCAAACACCCTCATACCCACTCACATACTCACATACCCCCCCAACACACACACACTCATACCCACACACTCACACACCACCACCTCCACATACCCCCACCTCCACAACTAGACCCACACATTTCCAGCCTCATAATAACTATTAAAAAAACCCCCCCCCCCAGATCCACACCCTTCCCACCTCCCCTACCAGCCTGTGGCCAGCAGCCTCAGTGAGCCGCGCCCCGGCTGGGTCCAGCAGAGAGAGGCGGAGGGCGGGGGTTGGGCAGCAGGTTGTGTGGGGGCGTCAGGGTGAAGGGTGGGTCGGGTTGAGTGGGGTGGGGGTCGCTGAGAGTCCCGGCGGCCATGCACCAGGCTGAATATTAGCATGGCAGCGCCCCTTCGCCCCCACCCTCGCCCCCACGCTCGTCCCCCCCCCCCCCGCGCCCCCTCTCTCCCCGCACTGTGCATTAGCTGCTTCTGTGGAAGCCTCTAATTTTGACAGGTCAGCAGAAGGGCCATCAATATGGGTCCGGGGCGCCCCGACCCGGCGAGCCGAGTTACTAATGGAAGAGGCCGAATGGCCAATCAGGTTACATTCCAGCGCGGGGAGGCGCGCGCAGCCCGTGGCGACGTAACGTCACGCCACCTGGCGGCGCACACAGGTGATTATTAAAGGGTGTGTGGGCGGGGGTGGGTGTGTATGGGGATGTAGTAGTGTGCGTTAGCAGGGAGTAGGCAGGGAGCAGGAGGAATGGTGGGGGGAGGAAGGGGAGATCGCCCGTCCTCCACTCCCCTCCACTCCACTCCACTCCACTCCTCCACTCCTCTACTCCCTCTGTATGGGCTTAATCTAATGATTATGAAAAGGGACTTTGGCTTGGCTAGCTGCGCATGCGTGTTTGGGTGAAGGTGGGGGTAGCGCGAAGGGCATTCTGTGGAGGCCTCTGCAGGAGCTGCTCTGAGTCGGTGTCCCATCTCTCCCATACACACACCCTCCCCCGACACACATACACACACACACCGCTGCACAGAGGCCACCCTCCCGCCTGTGTGCGCCACGGAGGCCCCAAAATCAGCTCACGTATTCATATAATCATATATTTTATTCCGCTGCAACTGCCTGGTGGGTGTTTGCGGTGGGTGATGGCGGGATTGGGCCTTGCCCACTCACGCCACCGGGGGGAAGGTGTGTATGCGTGTGTGAGGGGGGAGGGAGAAGGGGCGGGGGCAGAGGGAGGTTGGTGCCTACTGCCCCCTGGCGGCGGTCCCGTGTCTAAGTGGGAGGACGGCCCCCCCCCTACCCCCACACTCTCCCGTTCCATATATCTCCCCCTCACCCTCCAACCCTCCCACCCCAACCCTCCCACCCCCCACCCTTCCACCTTCTACCCACCATTCCTCTCAGCAAGTCCACCTTCGCATTATACTGTCACCTCTATGGTTGAATTCAGCCTGTGCAATATTGCATTTCCTATAGAGTATTTCAAAGTATTTAATTAGCGTCGTTCCTCTTCCCATGTATGTGTGTATGTGTGTGTGTGTGGGGGGGGGGGGGTGCTTTGTTTGCTCAGCTGGCTACTGAAGCCTCAGGGGTGGTGGTTTGAGAGAGAAAGAGCTCCTCTCTCACACTCACACTCAGACACTGACACTGACACTCTCACACATTGACACACTCTCACACATTGACACACTGACACTCACACTCTCACATTCACACATTCACACTCACACTCACAGTCACACACACATACTCACACACTCACACACACACACTGGCTACCGCTCCCTCTAACAGAGAGGTGCGAAGGACACAATAAAAGGTCTGTGCCACGCTGTTTCTATGGTAATACGTCATGTTCCCAAGGCCCTTGCGGTCACTAACCCCCACCCCCACCCTTACTTCCTCCCCCCGACCAGAAAGAGTGGGGACTTGGGGGGGGGGGGGGAACAGAAGGGGGGAGGGGGCTCTGCGACAGCATTCCTCCACTCTCCTCGCGCCATTGATATGAATTTTAATTTGTTCGGGCGTCCGCATCCGGTAGGGGCCACAACGAGGCGGCGACCCCGGGGCCGGCGGCCGGGTCAGGCGGGCGGCGGCCCCGGGGCCCTCCCCGCCCCCCCCCGTCTCTTCTCCCCCCCCCCCCCCGCCCCTTCTCCCTCCCCTGCTCCCCCAGCCCCGGGAGTCTGAGAGGGACAGGGGGATGGAGAGGTTGGCGGCGGAAGGTGGAGGGGGCCGGAGGGAGGGGCGCCGGGAGTGGCCGGCTCGTAATTCTGGGTGAATAACTAATGCGGGCGACGTTGCGGCAAGATGGATATTAACCATATCCAATGTAGTGAGGCGGGTTGCCGAGCGGGCGGGTGTTTCGCCAGTAATGGAATGAATAGCCGCGCCACGCTAAGGCCGCATCAATCACCGGCGCCGCGCATGCGTCATAAGTCCTCCGGCCGGACATAGGGCTGGACAGCGACCTTGACCCGCGGGGGTCAAGCTCGCGGGTCAAGGTCGTTAGAGGAGGGTGGTTACGTCATTAGATATGATCTATGGTGATGGTCACCCGAGGAAAGAGAGAAGGCGGGAGGTTTTAAAAAAAAAAAATAAAGGAAGAAAAGGAAGAAAGAAGAACGGAGGAGAATAAGAAGAAGAAAAGGAAGGATAAGCAGACAGAAATAAATAAACTGGCGGCTGGTCTGGCGGGGGGGGGGGGGGGGGGCTGGTAGATTTGTTATTCTCCGACAGCTATGCTTAGCACACACCGACTGTTTCGCTCAGGAAGCCACTTTGCCTTCGTTGCGGTTGCACGGAAGGTTGGAGTGCAATTATGGTCCACTGCGCATTGCTATTGCGCAGGGCTGTTTGCACGTGTGTACAGGCGGGAACACTGGAAACTGACTGGACGTCAATAGGTTGGTTGGTTGTTGGAAATTTACGTCCTGACAACATCTAAGGTCATATCAGGATTTTGTTTGTTTGTTGTTTTACGTCCTAGCAACATCTAAGGTCATATCAGGACGGGTACTGACTTTTGACAGTGCCTACTCATGGCAACTTTTATAGTGCTGTCCCACTGGGAAACCAGGCCGCCGGCACCATGACCCGATATCCCACTCAGTCACATTATCCTGACACTGAGCCAACCAGTCCCTGCCCTATCCTAATAATGCCAAGCACCAGGCTAGGAAGCAACCAGTTTCAATTTGGTAAATCATTTGTTTGACTCGACCGGGAACCAAACTCTCGATCTCCCGCACGCGAGGCCCGCGCTCTAACGAGTCAGTCACCGCGTGCAGTCAATAAAGGCTAGACCTAGGTCGGGTAATCGCAGGGGAGTACCCAGTTGGAGTGGCTGCGGGTGGGCCTTCAGTTATCTCAGTGTTCTATGATTTTTTATTTAAACTGTATGACTTATATGTTCGAGAGAAGAGAGGCAGATAGAAAGGGGCGTGTAGACCGCTATCGATGGATAGAAAGGTTCACAGGGGAAGAAATACAAACCAAAGTCATATAATCATATAGTTAGAGAGCCATTGGTATACACACATAAATAATTAGAAACAAAGAGATGGACACACTTAGACAGAAATATAGACCGATCCGAGAGATTCATAGATAAGCATAGAGAGTCCTATTGATATAAAGTCACTACTGGACACATACATACTTAGAAAGACAGAGAGATTCATATGTAAGCATGGAGAGTCCTATTGATATAAAGTCACTACTGGACACACATACATAATTAGAAAGATAGAGAGATTCATAGGTAAGCATGGATTCCTATTGATATAAAGTCACTACTAGACACACACACATAATTAGAAAGACGGAGAGATTCATAGGTAAGCATGGAGTCTTATTGATATAAAGCCACTACTGGGCACACATACATACTTAGAAAGATAGAGAGATTCATGGGTGAGCATGGAGTCCTATTGATATAAAGTCACTACTAGACACACACACATAATTAGAAAGACGGAGAGATTCATAGGTAAGCATGGAGTCTTATTGATATAAAGCCACTACTGGGCACACATACATACTTAGAAAGATAGAGAGATTCATGGGTGAGCATGGAGTCCTATTGATATAAAGTCACTAGTACTAATAGACACCCATACATACTTAGAAAGATAGATAGATTCATGGGTGAGCATGGAGTCCTATTGATATAAAGTCACCAGTAGACACACATACATAATTAGACAGACAGAGAGATTCCTAGGTAAGCATGGAGTCCTATTGATATAAAATCAGTAGTACTAGTAGACACACATACATAATTAGAAAGACAGATAGATTTATAGGTAAGCATGGAGTCATATTGATATAAAGTCGCTAGTACTAGTAGACACACATACATAATTAGAAAGACAGAGATTCATAGGTAAGCATGGATTCTTATTGATAAAAAGTCACTAGAAGACATACGTACATAATTAGAAAGACAGAGAGATTCATGGGTAAACATGGAGTCATATTGATGTAAAGTCACTGGTACTAGTAGACACATATATATATATACATAATTAGAAAGACAGAGAGATTCATAGGTAAGCATGGAGTCATATTGATATAAAGTCACTAGTATACACACATACACAAACATACAGAGCGAAAAGATACATACTTTCAGGGAGACAGAGACTAGAGAGACATATAGGTAGAGACAGACCTATGTTCATAGCTACAAATGGATAATAGATCAAAACAACATTCATATATACCGCAAGGATAGACATAGGGACATACATATTAAGAACTTCAAGGAGCAATACAGTGAACAGACCATGGAGAATACAAGCCCATATATAGGAGACACAAACTTAGTGACATACAGATAGATACAAGCAGACAGACAGATATATATATATATACAGTATATATGGACAGAGAGAAACAGCTTCAAATACACCCAAAGAGGTACAGGCAGAAACACCGTCTGCAGTGGAAACTGACAGACAGGGAAAGACTGACAGAAGTAGGGGCCAACGACGAGGTTATATTTGCTTCTGTTTACTGCTAACCATATCATCAAAACCAAAATATCCATACTCTCGGCAGTCCGCCATCCTATCTCACTGAACTGTGTTGAAAGGTCAATGAAGTAGAGAAATCAATCAAGCTTTTGTAGTCTAATATTCATGGACGTGGAATATAATTAGAATGGAAAACGAACCTCACAGCAGAATGCATTTGGATCATATTTAATGTGGACCAATACCAATTAATTTAATTATCCCTGTCATTAAATTATGCCTCTGAGCCTAATTAAAATGGAAAGGTCAGATTCTATTGGGAATTACAAGTAGTTATGTTTGAAATACTAGTATCATAGAGCTATCATTCGGCTCATATATATATATATATATATATATATATATATACATACTTATGTATGTAAAATAACATCTCAGGCATGAGTGACAATGTGGTGCATCTGTTAGGGACGAGTCAGAATGGTGGTGGTGCTACTGGCTCATGTGATTGGGAGGCGAGGACGACCCAAACAGAGTAGCATGTAGAGTAACGATAATGAACAATAATAACAATAGTTCTATCCCACGCCTCTTTATTTGCATAATGCCTATACATCATATATATATATACATATATATATATATATACATACATAGGCATTGTATATTACATGTACATATTCAAGTATATATATATATATAAGTTGGTGCGCTGCTTCTTATATATGGCAATAATGACATTTATGCTGGTATTAATCAATAACTGTCAACCCAGTATGGTTCCAGTACCACTTCCGGTTTAAACTTCAGGACAAGCGCCACCAGACCGGAACCAGTCTGTCATGTTGACCTCTGTGACTTCTAACCCTCCCTCAATAGATTTAAGTAAGAGTTCTTGAGGTTGAAATAAGATTGTATTTATGGATTATAGACTGTATAAAACAAACCAATGCTACACGTCTGTAGACAGGCGAATCTTTAACCTGTGATCTCCTAGTTAAATTAATTAAATCAGGGTGACTTAGTGGTTAGGATGCCCGCTTTTCATGCCGGAGGTCGTGGGTTCAATCCCCGGCCGAATCAAACCAAAATCTTACAAAATGTATACTTGTCGCTATTTTTTCTTCTTCTGGTGCTCGGCATTGTTAAGATAGAACGATGACTGATTGGTTCAATATCATAATAATATGACTGACTTGGGTATTGGATCTGGGTGCTGACGGCTTTGTATCACTATGAACTCATGGCGAGTCCACCCTGTCAAAAATTGGTATCCCTCCTGAGATGATCTCAGGTATTGGTAAACTAAAAACACCATCAATCACTAAATCACCATTAAGTGTGACACAGTGTTAGGCATGCATTCACTCGTGGCTTCTTCCTGCCTTTCTACATATATGACGTCATGAGTGGCTTCAGATTTGTTTGTTTTGTTGTTGTTTTACATCCTAGCAACATCTGAGGTCCTATCAGGACGGGTACCGACTTGAGGCAGTGTACTCTTATGACCATTTTATATTGCTTCCCCACTGGGAGGCCAGGCCGCTTGCACCATGACCCAATATCCCACTCAGTCACATTATCCTGACACTGAGCCAACCAGTCCTTGTTCTATCTTATTAATCCTGAGTGCCAGGCTAGGTAGCGACAAGTATCAATTTTATAAGTCATTGATTTGACTCAGCTGGGATTCGAACTCCCGACCTCCCGCACCGGAGGCCTGCGCTCTACCGACTCCGCCACCGCGTCAGAATTATGACTGGACGAGATGGCCGATTCAGTAAAAGCACAGTGTGGCTTCCTATGCGTGAGGTTATTGGTTCAAACTCAAAATTAAACTAATGACTTACAAAATGCACACTTGTTGCTACCTAGCCTGGCACGCAGCATTAATAGGATATAGGCAAAGAACTGGTTTGCTAAATATTAGGATAATGTAACTGAGTGGGATATCATGTCATGCGACCCAGTCTCCTAGTGAAACAGCACTATGAAATTGCTATATGAGTGTGCACTGTCAAAATTCGGTGTTTGTCATGCTATGACATTATATGTTCAGGGATGAAAACAAGCCGCGATGCGACTTACTCGTTATAGACAGGGCAAACAAGTCATCACAAACAAAACAAACAACAAATGTTGCCAGGACGAAACAAATAACCCTGGTTTCAAAATCGATAATAACTTCTCTGGCGATCTCCAATTTAAGAAGCTGACTACATCTATTAATGTCCTGAGCATGTTTGATCATTTTACTTAGGTCTGCTCTTACAATTCAGTTGGCCGCTCAATGCCAACCCAGAAACTGTGAATGACCTCCTTTCCTTTCGCTTTCTCTGTTATGCGCCTCGTTAAGGCATGGTTTGACACCTTGTGTCTATGTGTGGGGGTGGGTGGCGGTGGGAGGTGAGCTGGGGTGGGGGTGGGGGTGGGGTGGGGGTGCGTGTGCCGATTCGGGGTAATGTGCACGGGGCCTTAAGGGGTGGTGGTAAAAAGGGGATGTGGAGGGGGGGAGGGGAGGGGAGGGGTGAGGGTGCAGTGGTCAATCTCACCCGGCATCCATTAGCCGACTTATTGATCGGCCCGATTAATTCTGATAAACGTCCGCCTATTGATCCTCTATCACGTGACCCGGGCGCCGGTCATGTGACCGGGCCGGCTCGGCCCGTACGACCCCCGCGGCGCATCCCGGCGTCCCGGACGCCCTCTGGTGGACACTGCGGCGTAAGACAAATCTGGAAGTAGCCATGGTGGTGGTGGTGGTGGTGGTGGTGGAATGAGGGAGGGGTTGGTGGTGGGGGAGAAGTGGGGTTGGGTGGGGGGGGGGGTACTGGGTATGTGTGGAGGGAGGGCGGGGGAGCTGTGTATTGGGGGTGGTGGCTGTGGGGCATGGGTGAGGGAGGTGTAAATATGTTTCAGGGGTGGTTGGTTCGTTGGTTGTTGGAGTTTTATGTCCTGGCAACATCTATGGTCATATCAGCATATTTGGTCATATCAGCATATATGGTCATATCTGTGGCACCGACTTGTGACAGTGCACACTCATGGCAACTTTATAGTGCTGCCCCACTGGGAAGTCAGGCTGCCAGCACCATGAGCTGATCTGCCACTCAGTCAGATTATCCTGTCACTAAGCTAACCAGTCCTTGCCCTATCCTATTAATGCCGAGCACCAGGGTAGGCACAATTTTTAAGTCATTGGTTTGACTCGACCGAGAACCAAACTCCCAATATCCCGCACGTGAGGCCTGCACATTACCGATTCGGCCACCGCGGTTTCAGGGGTCGTAGTATGGGAGGAATGGGGCAGCATGTGCCATGGGGAGGGAAGGGTGTGGGAGGAGGGGGGATGGAGGGGGAGGTGGGTAAGGGTCCAGCCTCCAGGGATGATATCTCAGCAAATTACCATTGATCATACGGCAACTGGAAAGTGCAGCTTTGTGCGCTGTACAAATATGAATGCCCCATTCTCAAACCAGAGTGCCATCTTAACCGCTGTCACAGTAATAACGCCAGCGCCATCTCTTATGTAGAGAGCTTGAAGCATAGAATATATATATGTTACATAGAATATACTTACATATATATATATATATATATATGTGTGTGTGTAGATAGAGGTGATGGCTAGAGGCAGCGGCTCTGGCAGTGGTGATAATGACGGGCGGATTATTAGTGGGTGCCGCCCCCTGGAGCGGCCAATGGCCGGCTCCATTTGTCGGGGGGAATCAGGCACGGTGATCAATCTTTTCCATAACTGGCACAGGACTGGTGCTGCCCCCTGACATGGCGGCCACAGCGTCACCCTGCTCACGTCTGCCCACAAGGCACATGGTGTGTATTGGTTATGCGAGTGTGTGTTATGGTGAAAAGGCTGCGTTATGTCTGGGCCCTTTGCTTTGTTGTCGGCTTGCGAATTGTCAGCCATCTTACTGAGTATGAAATGTTCATATTCATATTATGATAGCTTTAAGGGGAAATCTATGTGTTCTGCGACCTGGGAAGTAGAGGAGTTTGGTTGGAAACATAGCGAACACTCCCTGCTCCCCACCTCCCCCTACCCTTCCTCACCACTTCCGAGCAAAACGTGAAGCCATGTCTGAAGCCATGTCCAATACAGTCATGAAACCAGATGCAAAGATAAGTCTGAAGCCATGTCCAATACAGTCATGGAACCAGATGCAAAGATATGTCTGAAGCCATGTCCAATACAGTCATGAAACCAGATGCCAAGACATATCTGAAGCCATGTCCAATACAGTCATGGAGCCAGATGCAAACATATGTCTGAAGCTATGTCCAATACAGCCATGAAACCAGATGCCAAGAGATGTCTGAAGCCAGGTTCAAACTTCAATACAATGGTGAAGCCAGATGCAAAGACATGTCTAAAGTCATGTCCATTACAGTCATGAAGACAAAGGTAAAGATATATCTGAAGCCATGCTAAATACACCTATGAAGCCAGATGCCAAGACATGTCTGAATCCATGTTCAAACTTCAATAGAACCGTGAAGCCAGATGCAAAGACATGTGTGAAGGCATGTCTCTTACACGTATGGTGTTAGGTGTGAAGCCCTGTGCAAAGCCAGGTGACTGGTACAGCCATAAGATCATATGTAAAGCCATTTGTCAGACCCTGTATAAAGACTTGACTAATACATGTATGAAGCCATGCCTGATACAGTCATGAAGCCAGGGATGCAGCCATGTGTAAAAGCATACCTGATTCAGCCATTTGTGAAACCATGCCTGATGCTAACATGAAGTTAGGTCTGCTGCCATGAAGTGTGTGAAGCCATGCCTGATACAGACATGAAGATGGTCTGAAGCCATGTGTGAAGTCATGTTTGTATCATGTCCGACCCTGTTTATTAAGCATTTTACAGGCAGAAAGCCAGATAGGAAGACATGAATGGTTCAGGCGTAAAACCTATTCATGAAGCTTTGACTGCTTATAGAATTTGTCTTGGGTGTAAAGCCATGTGAGGAGCCATATCTACTACAAACAGGTAACCAGTTCTAAAGCCATGAAGCAATAAGGTATATATTTATCTATATGTATATACATACCTAAAACTAGATTTGAGATTCGCTCACATTCATAAGTAAAAGCTTGATTAGCTTGGGTCCAATCAGTCAGTGATGGTTTGATACTTTGATCTAGCTTATCAATATCAAAACGCTGTGCAGTTGGATGTAGTGCTGTAACTCGACAGTGGTGGCGCTACCGTCGACATTAACTGCACTAGTTTGTTGTTGGACAAAAGGTGAAAGGATACTTGAGATATTCGTTATTTATATTAAAAAAACAAAGGCTAAAGCCCATATATAAATAGCTCCAATGAAAGAGAAAATGACAAGACAGTGAGTTTAGTAATACAGTACAACCCTATCCAATCAAGCTTGGTTAAACCAAACGATCGGGTAATCCAAACTATTTTCGGCGGCCTGGCAAATACTACCATTTATCATATAAAAAAGTTGGTCAAACCAAAGTCGGTTAATCCAAACAAAATTGTCGGGCCCCTTCCGGTATAGTTAAACCAAACTTTCATGTGGATATAAGGTCATCTGAGACTTTTTTATATGATAAATGGCAATATTTTGACGGCCGCCAAAACAAGTTTGGATTAACCGATCGTTTGGTTTAACTGAGCTTGGTTTAACGGGGTTATACTGTATATACATAAAAGAAATAATCAAAGTGTCCACAGACATTGTATATTACATTCATAATGCGTTTTTGCCAAAGTCAAGTCAAAGTTGAAGCCAAAGCTTGGTTAAACCAATGATCGGTTAACCCAAACAAATTTCTAGGGTCCCTTCAAGGTTGGTTCAACGGGGTTATACTGTATACAGTAAAACCTCACTAAATCAACTGATTTTAAGTGGTGCATTTAGGGAGGTGGTCGGTTTAGGGAGTTAGAATATGGTTACAATGGTATTGCTGGGACCCAAATAAAGCGATCGATATATCGGAGTGGTCGATCTGTGGTCGATCTATGTATAAAAATATATAGCCTCATGCCTTGGAATTTCTCTGTAGTTATTTGTTTGTTACTCTTTGACTTCATACGGGATAGACGTCACCATGTCTGAGCCTGTCCGGTAAGGTCCATGATTCTGATACACACACGTACATTGAGAGCATGACGTCATACTGTCCCGGTCAGCTTACTCTCTGTCTGTCACCACGTCTCAGACCGTCGTCCTTACGCACAGACACACAGACACACAGAGAAAACACCACTGGGCACAGAGGGACACACACACAAATCAACTGGGCGCATGCGGACAACACAAAAACAACACAACTGGGCACAGAGAGACACACAAAAACAACACAATTGGACACATACAAACCCCCAAAAAAAACACCTGGACATATATTGACAACACAACTGGACAGAGACATACACACAGACAACGTAACTACACACAGCCAGAACGCAACGTTTAGCAAAACACACTAAGAAATAACACACCTGAGCACAAACAAACACACAGACAACGCAACTGGACACAGCCAGAACACACAGTTTAGCACAAACACACTAAGAAATAACACAACTGGACAGCGACAGACACACAGACAACGCAACTGGACACAGCCAGAACACAACGTTTAGCAAAACACACTAAGAAATAACACAACTGGACCCAGACAGACACACAGACAACACAACTAGACACAGCCAGAATACAAAGTTTAGCACAATAACACTAAGAAATAACACAACTGGACACATACAGACACACAGGCAATGCAACTAGACACAGCCAGAACACAATGTTTAACACAAACAGACACACTTAGAAATAACACAACTGGGCACAAACAAACACACAGACAATGCAACTGGGTACAGACAGGCACAGACAGAAAACAAAACTAGGCACATATATAGACAGAAACAGCACAACTGGGTACAGACAGACACACACGAATACCATAACTGAGCACAGACAGGCAAACAATCAATAACTGTGGGAGGGGTAAATACACACGGACAACAGAAAGAGCCACAGACAGACACCCACAGAGAGCACAACTGGGCACAAATAGACTCACAGCTACAACTTGACACAAACACATACACACAGACAACCCAACTGGGTGCAGCCTATTAACCACACGAACCAGTGGTCCACAACTGGTTCATCAAACTCTGTGGTTATGTGCTGTCCTGTCTGTGGGAAAGTTCATATAAAAGACCCCTTACTGCTTATTGGAAAGAATAGCCTATGTGGCGGCAGTGGGTTTCCTCCAAAGGAATATGTCAGAATGACCATATGTTTAAAGCGCCTGTCACACCTTACTAGACTGAGTACTGGACACCACCGGACAAAGAATTGTCTAGTCCGGTGCTTTCCGGTACACAAAATGTATCGAAATGTATCGAAATGGAGCGCAATTGGGTCAATTGCCGCCAAACAACCAGACAAGTATGTACATCTACCATACATGTACCGGACAAGTACTGGACGAGAACCGGACGAGACCGACCATCAACCGGACACGTACCAGACTGTATTTTTTTGGATTTTCTTGGTATTGTCGTGGGGGTGATGAAAATGGGAAATATTGTGCATAGAATGGGACTCGAACCCACATCTCTTTGCATTCTGGGCCAGTGTGCTAACCATTACACCACCTAGGCTCCCTGATATCAACACACTACCCATGCCTACCTGTCTATGTGGTTAGGTCAGTGCCGACTACTACAGTCTATATATATATATTTTATTGACGTTCTCGCCACCGGACAATTCCGGAAGCAAACCGGTCACCAACGTATGGGTACCAGACACCAATGGATGGGTCCCGGACAGGTACGGATGGATACCGGACATGAACTGGACAAAACGGGACAAACCGGACACCAACCGGACATCTAAGTCTGGTGGTGTCCGGTAGAAGTTTTGTGCATGTTCAAAACTTGTACCAGACACCACCGGACACCGCCGGATGCTACCCAGATATATACTAGACATCGCCATACACAACCGGACAGTGTCCAGTCCTCGTCCGGTTCCCCAGTCCGGTAAGGTGTGACTGGGCCTTTACGTCCAATAAACGATGACAACAATCAATGTGCTGTAGAGGCATCATTAAAATAAATAAAACAATCTTCCTTTTCTTATTAGCCACACATGCATCCAAAACTCTTCCACGTCACACCTACTTATCCATAAAACCAGACGGGATGGCCCAATGAGGTAGAGCTTCCATCTTCCATGTTGGTAGACAGTGGGATCGTGGGTTCGAACCCTGGTCGAGTCAAACCAATGACTTAAAAATTGATACTTGTCGCTTCCTAGCCATGTGCTCGGCATTATTAGGAAAGGGCAAGGACTGGTTGGCTCAGTGTCAGGATAATGTGACTGTGTGGGATATCAGGTCATGGTGCTGGCCGGCTGATCTCCCATTGGGGCAGCACTATCAAATCGCCATGAGTGCGCACTTTCACAAGTCGCTACCCATCCTGATATGACCTTAGATGTTGCTAAGACGTAAAACAACAACAAACAAACTTATCCATAAAATGACCAATAAAATTCAACAAGTCTACATTCTCGCACTCTCATTCTAAACAAACAAACAAACACCTATGGGATAGAGAAGTCTTAGGTCAATGGAAGCCACAATGTCTGTCTATGCGCATCGCCTGGTTCTGCTTTGCAATATTTGTATTAAAGATGGCACTGGAATATTAGGCCCGATTGCATTGGGCTCACTCATCTTCCCATATCGATTTCATTGGCAGTCATCCACCGTGTAGGTAGACACACAGGCGAGGAGGATGTGTGGCTGGGTGGGTGGGTGGGTGGGGAAGGAGAGTGAGGGGGACGGGGAGTGGGGGGGGTGGTCGGTGCAGATGAAATGTGGAATATGTTCTGAATAATGGATCCACTGTTCACACGATTTGTTTACCACTCATACTCGCTGCGTGTTGAACTTACACAATGGAATTGTCTACGAGACTTTATTAAGTCCCATTCATTCTTGTTTGTGTCCATATATAAATGCAGCCTTCCAAAAATATAGGATTAAACTGCAGTTATTTTTTGTTAAGTTATATCAAAGACCCTATAATACTAAGACGGCTCACTCAGCCTGTACTGTGTTAATGATCAAACCCACCACTTGGTGCGCTGGCTGTTCTCTTGGTTAAACAGGTGCTATATTATATCTATAAATGTATATATGAATGTGAAAGATGTGTGATGATGGCGATGCTGATGATGATGCTGATGATGATGGGTATTTGTTCATAGCAATTTCATATTGATCTGTATTCATACATACCTATCTCATGTATAATATAATTGTATGTGTTTACATGTGAAACACCAACCAGTAGCCGGGCTGATCAAACCCACCACAAGGTGGCACTGCGAAATTTACATTACCATTGGAGAGATATGGAGTGAGCCATCTTAGTATTAAAGGGTCTTTGGTTATATAGCGGAATGTGGCTGAAATTTAAATGAAAATATGTATTTCAATATGTGCTTAATTCAAGATGTCAAGGCTAATTATATGGCGTTATCTAGCTGAGATTTTAACGAAACAATTATTATTTTATTTGTGTTTGTACATTAGTTGTTTAAGCAGGGTAAATTTCAATCATGGACGATTGGTCTTACTCATTCCACTGCTCATTGCCCTATCCTAATAATGCCGAGCGCCTGGCTAGGAAACGACAAGTACACATTTTTATGTTATTGGTTTGACTCGACCAGGGTTCGAACCCACAATCCCATGATCTACCAACACTGGAGACGGATGCTCTAACTCATTCAGCCATCCCATCTGGTTAACGATATGTGTTTAATTCAAGAAGTCAAGGTTAATTATTGATAATCGATTTTCCAATTGATCTCTATGCCACTCATAAGCACTTCCTGTGTTAGAGCGGTGCTTCTTGAAGCTGCATAGTCCGATAAAAACATCAAATTTTTAAACCCAAAACACTCATCTAGATTTGATTCTACATAATTAACTTAGGTACTGGTGCACTTATTAAGCATGTGTTGCTGCACAGAAGGGTGTCACAAGTCAATTTAATAGAACCTGTTGCTACTGAAGCCTATGGTGGTGTCAGTTTAGACGTACTTGCCCAAATTAATTTGGCATGTTTTCACTTCAAATATCTCCAAATTTAGCCATTTAAAATCAAAGTTACTTTAAACTAAAGTAAAGTAGATCATAATGATTAATCTAATGTATTTATTTCAGAAAATGGCAGAACATCAAAATCATTGAACTGTGCAACTTTGAACTGGTGAATGGTTCATCCAAGGGTGAATAACATTATTTTTGGAGTTAAGGAAAATAGAGGGGGGGGGGGGGATTTACCACACACAAAAACCCAAAGAAAATGTAGTCATGGATGAATGAAATTGTCTGATAAATACTCAAGGGTAAATTATACTGAAATAATTTAAGAAACATTGGGTTAGAGGATAGCCAGGTTAAGAAATAAAAACCATTATAAGCCCATATATTCGAAAGTAGATCGCATACATAATTACTCACATGCTCAGTAAAGCAAACCACAGTATTGTGTTGATGATTTCTTTCAGATTTTGGTTTTACATCCTTTGATTAAGCAAGGGAATTTTTATTGTAGAAAATTACTCGTCCTCTTCCCACTGCTCCTTGTCGTATTCTAGTGATTGTAAGCATCACATTATGTAGCGACAAGTATAAATATTTAAGTCATCAATTTGACTCAGCCGATGTTTAAACCTCGTGTTTGAATCCCACAACCTGCGACAACAGGGGAAGCGGACGCTCAACTCATTCGGTCATCCTAGCTGAGGATCTTCCATAAGTTCGGAAGAATTACATTTATATTCAGCACCTTTCTTCGCCGTCAAACATTTAAATAAAAGATTCATAGAAGATACTATATATATATATATATATATATATATATATATATATATATATATATATATATATATATCATAAGATGTTTAAATGGGTTAACACAAAGTATAGAGACATCTGGATTTTGGACTGTTTGCAATCTACAAACAGTAACAAACCATAAACAAGAAGCAAGAAAACGTAAATTATTACTAAAACAAAATTTACAAGATTTGAATCAAATTGGATTAGTGCTGCCCAATTGTGAAAACAACTATTAACACAATTATCCGCTATGAGCAGGGTAAATAAATTCATCCCACAAAAAACCCACAACAACTTTACGTGTGATATTTCACTGCTAAATTCCCCCATTCCCATAGCCACGCCCTAGTTCAACACCTGCAGTCTCCTAGCAACCTCTTGCCACCCACATTATGTTTCTCCTCAATCCCATTTAGGTGTAGAACACTCTGCCTGCCACAACCCACTTTAACCGCTCCACCACCCCTGTGTCCCTTTATCCATGCGCTCTGGGTGGCGGCAGGGGGCGGGGTGAGATCCAGGGAGGAGAGAGGGGGGAGGGAGAGGGGGAGGGCAGCTTGTAGATTTCAACATTGTTGCCCCTGCCGTTGTCATTATCGTTGAATAGGGGTCATGGGGCGGGGGTTGTAGTGGAGTGGGGAACTGGGTGGAATCCGTATCGGGTGGTGGGTTGGAGGGGTGGGGGGGGGGGGGGGGCAGTAGGGTGGAGTTGGGGTTGATGGGGATTCAGTTCTGGCAGTGACCAGGGCTGTTGGATGCTGATAGCCAGCTTCCAGTAATTAACGCAGGACATGGGTGCAGTGAGGGGTGAGCTAGGGCCGGGTCGGAGGAAGGAGGAGTTGGGCAGGCGGGGAGGGGGGGGGGGGGGAGTGGGAGGGGGGTTGAGCGGTCAGAGAGGTGTACTGGGGAGTAGAGAGACAGGGGATGGGTGGGCTGAGAGAAGGGATATTCGGGGAGGGCGGATGGGGGGGGGGGGGGGGGGGCTGGGAGCAGGGGGACGGCAGAAGTTAGGCAGGCGGAGAGGGGGGAGCTGAGTGGGGGCTGAGAGGGAAGAGAGGAGGCCTTGACAGGCAGAGCGAGGGGCTCAGAGGGCAGAGAGGGCGGGGGGGGGGGGCTGGACAGGCAGAGAGGGGTGCTTGATGCGCAGAGAAGGGGGCTGGCAGAGAGGGGGGCTGGACTGGCAGAGAGGGGGCTGGGAGGGCAGAGAGGGGCTGAATGGGCAGAGAGGGGGGGCTGGGATGGCAGAGAGGGGGGCTGGACGGGAAGAGCGGGGTGCTGGATGGGCAGAGAGGGGGGCTGGGCGGGCAGAGAGGGGGGCTGGACGGGCAGAGAGGGGGGCTGGGAGGGCAGAGAGGGGGGCTGGACGGGCAGAGAGGGGGGCTGGGAGGGCAGAGAGGGGGGGGCTGGATGGGCAGAGAGGTGGGATGGGAGGGCAGAGAGGGGGGCTGGGACGGGCAGAGAGGGGGGGGGGCTGGATGGGCAGAGAGGGGGGGCTGGGCTGGCAGAGAGGAGGGATGGGCGGGCAGAGAGGGGGGCTGGGAGGGCAGAGAGGTGGGATGGGCGGGCAGAGAGGGGGGGGGGGGCTGGGAGGGCATGTGTGGGGAGGGTGTAGGCGGGCAGAGAAGGGGTGAGGGCTGAGCGGAGGCTGCGGGGGGGGATGGGTTGGGAGGAGGGGGCGGGGGTTTATAGGAAGGCATATTTTAAGGTGCAGACCATGCGCAGTTCGGCTGTGAGCCACATTAATGCCTGGCGTTGTTAACTAGGTGGATTTGGCGAGCAACACGAACTGTGGTTGAAGTCTGTTTGGGTAACTCAGGACCTGATTGCCGATTCATAACTCAAATCTGGTATTCGCAATCGGCCAGGTTTGCGTATACCGGCGACTAGCTTTATTAGGAAAGGGCAAGGACTAGTTGGCTCGGTGTCAGGATAAGGTGACTGAGTGGGATATCAAGTCATGGTGCTGGTGACCTGGTTTTCCAGTGGGGCAGCACTGTCATTTTTTATAAAGTCACCATGAATGCGCAGTGTCACAAGTCAATACCCGTCCTGATATGACCTTAGATGTTGCCAGGACGTAAAACTCCAACAAGCAACCAACCAAGGTAGCGCTGTGCGAAAGAAATAAAAACTAGAAAGACCTACAGTGCAACCACCTAACAGTGGTAAGAATATGAACATTTCCTTTGTTTATGCCCCACACAATAGATTACATAGCACATATGTCATACTTACTTTCAGCTGGCCTAGCAATTATCAGCACTCCATTTGATGTATTGCGCATTGCTTATTGCAGTCGTACCGACAATGCATACTTTATAGTTGCGCCATTTGTCCACAGGGCACATTATCGACCTGTCACCGGCCGTCTACCTCCATACATACCTGATGTTTTAAAAGATAATTAGGCAGTCATTGCCATTACTCAAGTGTCGTACGCTCGTCTGGATGGGCGCTTCGACCTGTATCTGTCAGCCACACCAAACGCAAACAGAAAGAGCACCACGTAAATATATATATATATCTGTATATATATGCATATATCTGTATATGTATATATATATATATATATATATATATATAATCAGGATATACACAGACACAACACATACTGATGACTTTGAAATTTGTTAGTATTTTTACCTCACGCTATGGGCCGGGAGACTGGGGGAAGGGGTGGTATCCCTGTGTATATATATATATATATATATATATATACATATATATATATATATGTATATATTTACATATATATATATATATATATAAACATGTGTGTATATATTATATATTTATATGTACATATATATATACCCACAGAAAAACCTCAAATATATATACACATGTTTATATATATGTACTATATATATATACATATATATATGTATGCATATAGTACATATATATACGTGTGTTCTCTATTTGATAGTGTGGGGTAAGCATACCCCAAGTCCAGCATCCTTTACCTAACCTTACTTGAAATTATGCCTCATCCAAAATTGCCGAAAGATTAATATGTAGCACAATAGAAATCTTCCAGTCCAGTAAGAGCACCCTTTGTCCAACTTTCCCTGGGTTGAGTTGGGTGGGACTGTCCTACAAATAGCTGAGTCCTAGAACTCGGTGAAATCCCAATTATGTGTCAACTGTATTACGTAAGTACTCGCATAATTAATCTATTTCACCTCGTTCTCATACTCCTGGCTAATTATAGCACAGTGAGAGGTTTACATAGACATAATTTCGATTACTAACTTGAGCCAATTTATTTATTTATCCAACAACTCTTAATGCCTAAGCAAGGTTGTAGCCATATTGGTCTTCTCCACTCTTTTGTTATAAAGTCGAGCAAAAGCAATGGAAGTCTTCCAACCTGAATTCTTAAGAACAGTGTTAATCGGAACACCTAGGTTCCTTGCGTTGGAAGCAACTGCCCCTCTCGAGGAGTGGTCCCCAAAGGGAAAGTGTCTATTCCTGCTAATTTAGCACTATGAGTGTCCATCTCGTTAGTATGTCTCTAGAATAGGTCGATGAGGCCTAATAAAGCTAAGGAACAATTGTTTGCTTTTCCTAATTTCTCAGTACAAACAATGTAATATTCAATATCTCTAACTACACACAGCTTCCTATCTTCAGTAAAAGCAGTTATGTCACTGAGGACAATTGGTTTCATGTCCTGTTTGATTTCAAAGGGTTGTTTTTTAAAGGTCGAACATGCCTCTTCTCTTGACCATTCCAGTCTATCAATGCTCAAAGCTAACGCAGATTGGCCTCTGTGACCCTTAATTAAGAGTGTCGTGGGGGTGATGAAAATGGGAAATATTACGCCTAGATTGGGACTCGAACCCACATCTCTTTGCATTCCAGGCCAGTGTGCTAACCATTACACCACCTAGGCTCCCTGATATCAACACACTACCCACGCCTACCTGTCTATGTGGTTACTTGCCTGAGAGGTCAGTGCAGACCACTACAAGAGGATCAACAGAGCCACCTTAAACCATAGATCTCTGACATTTAAATTCTTATTGTCAGGCCAAGAGTTAAAGTTTAAATACTAAAGAAACATCGCAAATCTCCAATATTTCTGCTGGTGATAGTGGACATGTGAATGTGATGTGTGGTGTATATATATATAGTACATGTATATATATATATATATATATATATATATATATATATATACACACACACAGTAAACCCTCTCCAAATCGACCGGCCGTGGGACCGACTTTAAATGGTCCATTTAGGGAGGTGATCGGTTTAGGGAGTTTTTTTAATCGTTTTTTGTTATCGTTACAATGGTATTGTAATAGAGCGATCGTTTATGACGCAAATAAAGCTATCAATATAGGGGAGTGGTCGAGCTGTGGAGCTGGTCGGTTATACTTAGAAAGGTTTTACTGTAGTCAGTTTCAAAATGGTGCAAACTATAAAGGTCAAGAGAAGAGGCATTTTCGACCTTAAAAAAAGAACCCTTTGAAATCAAACATATCCGATCACGGTACTTATGAACATGTAAAGTTGCCTCTGTGGTGTTAGTGTACCTTTAAGGCTAACACTTTCTATACCATTTGCTTCTAGATGTATTGGTGAGTGAGTGAGTCAATGAGTGAGTGAGTGAGTGCTTCCACCTCTCCCCCCACTCCACCCCCACACCAGCCCCACACCACCCCCACAATGCCCCAGCCTGCCCCTGGAGGGTAGCGGGAGAGCAGTGTTAATGCCGAGAGGGTACCCGGCGGATTATCGCGCCCCGGCCCCGATGATGGATCATCGTGTGTGCACAATGCCGGGGTGTTATGTCACCACACGCCGCCGCACTGGGACGGTCGCGCCCTGTGTTAATTAATACCGACGTTACGATTATCACCCTACTCATTTAGCCAACACTTTATTCCCGTTAATTTTACATCGCAGTTCTAGCATCTCACCCATGGCACCTACATATATATGTGTGTGTATATATATATTATATCTAATGTTATATACACATATATATAATATATATATATATAATATATATATATATTTATTATATGTATATTATTATATATATATATATATATATATATATATATATATATATATACATATACCTAAGCCGCGCCTACAGAGTCCGTTTTGGCAATGATGAGCGTAATGTTTGAAGAATAATGTCAATGAAACCCGTGTGGGTGGGTGTTCGCCCCAGTGCACGCCGATGTGCAGCTTTAGGGAGGGGCATGTGGCGGAGGGGGTTGTGGGCGTGATGAGGCAGTGTTGGTTAATGGAACACAGGCAAGTAGTGTTGACCTCTTAAAAACACACTTGACACTGCATGTTGCATTGTGTAGGTGGGCATGGGTGCGCATGCGTGTGTCTGTGTGCGTGTGTGTGGAGAGGGAGTGAGGTGTCGGGGGAGGGCACGCGGGTTGATAACTTGGAACCTATACAAATATGAGGGATTCACAATTGTGGCGTGTTCGATTGTCGCCTGCTCTCACATAACGATGTGTGCTCTCACGTAATGATGTGGGCTCTCACATAATGTTATGTGCTCTCACATAATGCTGTGTGTTCTCACATAATATCACATGAGGCATGATAGTAAACCACTATCACAGTCAACTTTCTGGTTCTCATATAATGTCTTCTGCCTTTCATGCAATGTCGTCTGCTGCATTGATAGTGAACCACAACGGACTTTCTCTCAAATAATGTTGTCTGCCTCTCAATCTCATGCAAGGTCATCTGCTGCATGATAGTGAACAATAGCCGAATTTGTTTCTCACATAATGTCGTCTGCCTCTCATTCCATGTCGTCTGTTGCATGATACCATGATAGTGAACCATGGCTGAATTTGTTTCCTGTCGACTTTGTTTCTCACACAATGTCTTCTGATTCTCATTATATGTCGTCTGCTTCATGAGAATAACAATTAACATATATTACATCGATCCGTATTATCTTCCGTACTTCGTTTTGAAGTTGTTATTTTGTTAGTGTTTTTTTCTTTCAAATATATGATTATCTTTGGAGATACCTGAAGTGCAAGCATGGCAAATTAATTTGGTGAGTACACGAACAGGCCGGACGTCATGAGCTGTGCTATTTTTACATGTATTGAGCTAACACACTCTCTATATGTATATGGTATTTGAGAATAGGGTAAGTAGATGGTATTGTTGTTTTTCTGGGCTGGGTGTATGATTGGAGCGTGTGAGGGTGTTGGGGTCGGGAGGGGTGTGGCGCTTGTGGTAATTGTGTATGGTGGGTGATGTGTGGTGTGTTACATGTGACCTCTGCTGTGTGCTGTGTGGTATATGTGATAGCGGTGTGTGGTGCATAGTGGCATGTGGTGTGTTGTGGGGGGTGTATGTGATATGTGGTGTGTGACATGTGAGTGTTGTGTAGATTCTCTGATTGGAACATATGGTGTATGGTGGGTGGCATGTGATGTGTAGTGTATGATGTGTACTGCATGGCGTGTGGTGTGTAATGTGTGGCGTATCATGTTTATGATTATACTATGTATAGCATGTGGCGTGGAATGTGCGGGGTTTGTGGTAGTGGTGTGTGGTGTGTGGTTTTATGATTAGAGCATGTGGTTATGCTGTGTAGTGAATGTGATAGTGAAATGTGGTGTGTGATGTGTAGTGAATGTGATAGTGGACTGTGGCATGTGCTGTGTGGTGAGTGTGATAGTGGAGTGTGGCATGTGCTGTGTGGTGAATGTGATAGTGGAGTGTGGCATGTGTTGCGTGGTGAATGTGATAGTGGAGTGTGGCAGCTACTGTGTGGTGAATGTGATAGTGGACTGTGGCATGTGCTGCGTGGTGAATGTGATAGTGGAGTGTCGTATGTGCTGTGTGGTGAATTTGATAGTGGAGTGTGGCATGTGTTGTGTGGTGGATGTGATAGTGGAATGTGGTGTGTGATGTGTAGTGAATGTGATAGTGGAGTGTGGCATGTGCTGCATGGTGGATGTGATAGTGGAGTGTGGCATGTGTTGTGTGGTGAATGTGATAGTGGAGTGTGGCATGTGTTGTGTGGTGAATGTGATAGTGGAGTGTGGCATGTGCTGTGTGGTGAAGGTGATAGTGGACTGTGGCATGTGCTGTGTGGTGAATGTGATAGTGGAGTGTGGCATGTGCTGTGTGGTGAATGTGATAGTGGACTGTGGCATGTGCTGTGTGGTGAATGTGATAGTGGAGTGTCGTATGTGCTGTGTGGTGAATGTGATAGTGGAGTGTGGCATGTGTTGTGTGGTGAATGTGATAGTGGAGTGTGGCATGTGCTGTGTAGTGAATGTGATAGTGGACTGTGGTGTGTGATGTGTAGTGAATGTGATAGTGGACTGTGGCATGTGCTGTGTGGTGAGTGTGATAGTGGAGTGTGGCATGTGCTGTGTGGTGAATGTGATAGTGGAGTGTGGCATGTGCTGTGTGGTGAATGTGATAGTGGACTGTGGCATGTGCTGTGTGGTGAATGTGATAGTGGACTGTGGCATGTGCTGTGTGGTGAATGTGATAGTGGAGTGTCGTATCTGCTGTGTGGTGAATGTGATAGTGGAGTGTGGCATGTGTTGTGTGGTGAATGTGATAGTGGAGTGTGGCATGTGCTGTGTAGTGAATGTGATAGTGGACTGTGGTGTGTGATGTGTAGTGAATGTGATAGTGGACTGTGGCATGTGCTGTGTGGTGAGTGTGATAGTGGAGTGTGGCATGTGCTGTGTGGTGAATGTGATAGTGGAGTGTGGCATGTGCTGTGTGGTGAATGTGATAGTGGAGTGTGGCATGTGTTGTGTGGTGAATGTGATAGTGGAGTGTGGCATGTGTTGTGTGGTGAATGTGATAGTGGAGTGTGGCATGTGTTGTGTGGTGAATGTGATAGTGGAGTGTGGCATGTGCTGTGTGGTGAATGTGATAGTGGAATGTGGCATGTGCTGTGTGGTGAATGTGATAGTGGAATGTGGTATCAGCTGTGTGGTGAATGTGATAGTGGAGTGTGGCATGTGATGTGTGGTGAATGTGATAGTGGACTTTGGCATGTGCTGTGTGGTGAATGTGATAGTGGAATGTGGTATGTGTTGTGTGGTGAATGTGATAGTGGACTCTGGCATGTGATGTGTGGTGAATGTGATAGTGGAGTGTGGCATGTACTGTGTGGTGAATGTGATAGTGGACTGTGGCATGTGCTGTGTGGTGAATGTGATAGTGGAATGTGGTATGTGCTGTGTGGTAAATGTGATAGTGGAGTGTGGCATGTGCTGTGTGGTGAATGTGATAGTGGACTGTGGCATGTGCTGCGTGGTGAATGTGATAGTGGATTGTGGCATGTGCTGTGTGGTGAATGTGATAGTGGAATGTGGTATGTGCTGTGTGGTGAATGTGATAGTGGAATGTGGCATGTGGTGAATGTGATTGTGGAATGTGGTGTGTGCTGTGTGGTGAAGGTGATAGTCATGTATGGCATGTGATGTGTGGTGAATGTGATAGTGGAATGTGGCATGTGATGTGTAGTGAATGTGATAGTGGAGTGTGGCATGTGCTGTGTAGTGAATGTGATAGTGGAGTGTGGCATGTGCTGTGTGGTGAATGTGATAGTGGAGTGTGGCATGTGCTGTGTGGTGAAGGTGATAGTGGACTGTGGTGTGTGATGTGTAGTGAATGTGATAGTGGACTGTGGCATGTGCTGTGTGGTGAGTGTGATAGTGGAGTGTGGCATGTGCTGTGTAGTGAATGTGATAGTGGAGTGTGGCATGTGCTGTGTGGTGAATGTGATAGTGGAGTGTGGCATATGCTGTGTGGTGAATGTGATAGTGGAGTGTGGCATGTGCTGTGTGGTGAATGTGATAGTGGAATGTGGTGTGTGCTGTGTGGTGAATGTGATAGTGGAATGTGGTGTGTGTTGTGTGGTGTATGTGATAGTGGAGTGTGGTATCCGTGTTGACCGAGACAGGCAGTGAAGACCGTTCGGATCTCAGCTGATGAGGTCCCTTCCCATTCCAGCACCACGCAAGCACGTTGATACAACTACGAGCACTTACGTTCCGTCTCCTTTAATTATCCTAGTCAGTTTCACTATCAGCCATAGCTGTGTCGACAGTGAAATCAAGTGACTTATAGTGCTCCTAAGTTTCTTAGTTGCACCATTTCTAGAGATGAGATAGAAGAGTCCAGATAAGGCTTATGAAGTGCAACATAGTGCATATCGTACAGTTGCAGAGTCAGGCAGCAAACGGGCACAGCAGGCTCATAGTCATATTTAGTTTTTAGATTTAGTTGCAGTGGGTCTTGCTATAGTTCCTGCGACCCTACTAGGGTATGATTTTCATTTTGTGATAGTGTGATAATAGTATAGTAGTGGGGGTTTAAATTAATTTTAGTGGTGATAGTGGAGTTGAGTCCGTATTTTTGAAATGTCATTCAAGCTCAACGACAGTCAGCAGCAAAGCATCAGCACCAGCACAGCACGAGAGCATATGACAGCAGCAGATAGCAAGACATCACATGGAACGCTATGTAAGTGCATTTTGTTTTTAGTGTGCATGTTTGTAGTGTTACCTTTTTTGATAGTTATTTATTAGTATGTAGTAGCAGAGCACATTATAATCGCAAGTCGTATGTCAAGCACTGTCAGCACCAGCAAAAGCACGACACTTAAAGTAGAGAGCGCCAATACAGTAGCGAGCAGCACTATAGCAGATGCAAGCTACAGGCAGGCACAGTACAGGAAAGCATAAGGCAGAAGAGCAGCAACTCACCCACAGTTGTGAGCTGCAACACCCATGCTGAATCTAGTTGCCCATGAGTTAGTTCTATTAGTGCATCGGCATTGTTAGGGAGCATCGCATATAAAAGGCAAATGCTTGCAGCACATTAGCTAGCAAGCGCATCAACGTCATGCCATCAATCAGACATCAGTGTTCGCATTTTATTCAAGTGCAGGACAGCACAAGAGCACATTTAGTAGCAGTAGTGCCGAAAGTAGCTGGCATTGCGTCGAATAAAAGCACAAATTAGCAAAGCAAGCAATGAGCACATGCTAGCACCCTAGTAGCCATGCAGCAAAGCAGAAGCAAAGCAAAACAAGCACCCCCGGGCCAGGATCACACATGGAAGAACAACAAGCACATTAGTTGTATGCTGGCAGCATAGTCAGACAACAACAAGATAAGCACATACAAGTAGCTGCTGCACATAGCACTAGAGCAAACCGGAAGTAGCCATAAGAGAAAGCAAACGACAATACAGCAACACTAGCTTAAGAGCAACCCGCACGATAGTGTGAGCACATATGCAGTTTCAAGACCAGCGAGTAGCCACTGCACGAAGTGACGAGCCTATTTGAGCAAAGAGCACACACAAGTCGCAAGGGCTGCAGCGCATCAATCAGAAAGCGTGATATGCACTGATGAAGCTTACAAGCTGCAATGCACATACTTAGTGTTATGCAATATTAGCCTTGTCTCATAAGTGCCATTATTGATTTTGAGTGTTTGTGAATGCACAGCACGCAGAGCAGCACGATCGACAGTTTTGAAGAAAGCATCAGCACTTATGCCGACTAAGATTTATTCCTGAGTCAGTTAGAAGGTCTAGGCATCAAGGCACACATCATCGAAGGTGAAGAGCCACAGCACGCACACTTACTCTGATTCGGCAACATGCATAGTGTTGAGAAAGAGTGATTGTTAGCAAGAGAATCGAAGTAACAATTTGTAGCCCATTAAAGTCAACATCTGCAAAGCGCACTGAAGCAAGCAGCATGCCAGCATCATTCACAGCTACTGGATATGAGAGCATAGATCAGAATAAGAGTGCAGCAGAGCACCACACAATGCACCCCACGATGCCCAAGCTAATACCTGCCTTGTTCCTATGCTATGTTGCCTTATGATTTGATAGTCATATTCATATGTGCGAACAGGCACACCAGTACAAGAGCAACGGCCAAGACAAGCATAGCACGGCTAGCTAGCAGACAATTAGCACCAAGAGCAGCACAGCACAAGTCAGCACATTTGACCACGATCTCTCGATAATGCTTCACCCGATCACCCTCACACACAGCACATACACGTACAATGCGATTCTTATGCACAGTTCACCTGAATCAGCTCTCAATATCAACTGCCCCTATCATTCATCAGACAGGTGCACCCAAGTCCCAACACCAACATCACATATTCGACCTCCCCCCCCCCCACCCACAGGCTCAACAGATACATACACCATCACAGCAATTGCCACATCCACTATCACCCAAAACTCCAAACGAGCCAGCCACATCACCACCATATCAGACTAGACCCACTCCGAGCCCCGCCAATACAGTAGCCCTAGCCCAGCCCCTAGCCTATCACATACACACACTCGGCACAATCACCCTTACACTAGACCAACGCCTGTCCGCATCAGACACAGAACAGAGTCCACACACACCAAACCCAACATCCACCCAGTACAGCCTGTGCGCACATCGACTGTCTTGCGCTGATGACACCCTGAACTCGCCGCCCGCGCCCCCACTGCGCCCACTGCCTGAGTCCCCTACGCCTTGCACTGTGCGCTCCCCCCTCCGTGCTGCCTGTGCTGCGCCACCTGCGCACACTGTGCTAGAGTCGGAGTGTGCATGTGCTGTGTGGTGAATGTGATAGTGGAGTGTGGTATGTGCTGTGTGGTGAATGTGATAGCGAAATGTGGCATGTGCTGTGTGGTGAATGTGATAGTGGAGTGTGGTATGTGCTGTGTGGTGAGTGTGATAGTGGAATGTGGCATGTGCTGTGTGGTGAATGTGATAGTGGACTGTGGCAAGGTGCTGTGTGGTGAATGTGATAGTGGACTCTGGCGTGTGCTGTGTGGTGAATATGATAGAGGGGGGGAGGGAGGTTCTTTGCGCGATTTCTCCCGCTACTCCTCAGGTTGGGTCAAGGTTGAAAGGTTGCCATGTACTTCACGCTGCTTCAGGATGGGGTTTCAATTCCTCGGGCCTTCGGAATACTCATTAAATAATTGCATGGTCTGATGATATCAAATTTTCATCTAACTTTAGGTACTGGTACACATATTATAGTTGCATAGTCCGATGGTTTTGAGTTTGTGTCATTTTCTGAGATAAATATATTAGATTGATAGTTATAATGTATGTTGTCTTAGTTATGGCCGGTACACACCTACCGTTTACGATTCGCGCACTAAAACTCGCGACTCGACCCGACCCGCTTAAAACTGAAAACGGGCCGATTCGTTTTTCGAATCGCGAATCGCAATCGTAAACAGCCGCTTTTAGCACTAACAATTTAGTTTTATGCGCGAATCGTAATCGCTGTGTGTGCGCGGGGGGCGCACACCTAGCGATTTTTGTGCGCGAAACGGGCAGTTTTCGATCGTAAACGGGAGGTGTGCGCGCACAAACGGTAGGTGTGTACCGGCCATTAGATTGATCGTTATAATGTACCTTGTTTTAGTTTGAAGTAGCTTATATTTTAAATGGGTAACTTTTGAGATATTTGAAGTGCAAACATGCTAAATTAATTTTGGCAAGCATGCCAAAACTCTGACACCATATACCTTTGCAGTAACAGCTTCTATTAAATTGCCTCAGTATTCGCTTCGATGTGGTGATAATTGTTTAATAAGTGCACCAGTATCTAGTTAGATATGTAGAATCAAATCCAGATGATTGTTTTGATTTTGAAAAGTTTATGCTTCATCGGACTATGCAGCTTTAAGCAGTGTTTACCGAGTCAAGTTGATAGATTTTCTTGTTGTTGTTTTACGTCCTAGCCACATCTAAGGTCATATCAGGACGGGTACGGACTTGTGACAGTGCGAACTTATGGCGACGTTATAGTGCTGTCCCACTGGGAAACCAGGCCACCGGCACCATGACCCGATATCCCACTCAGTCACATCATCCTGACACAGCACACCAGTCCTTCCCCTGTCCTAGTAATGCGAGTGCCTTGCTAGGAAACGACAAGTATCAACCAGGGTTCGAACCCACGACCCCGCAATCTATACCAGCATGGGAGACGGACGCTCTAACTCATTCGTATGCTGGCATGCATGCCAAAATTAATGTTGCATGATTGCACTTCAGGTATCTCCAAAGATAGCCATTTAAGATAAAAGTTACTTCAAACTATGGTGTTCTCCGTGGCCGAGTGGTTAGAGTGTCTGACTTTTTTCTAGGTCAGACTCCTAATCGGAAGGTCAGTGGTTCGATTCCCTGTGCCCACCCACCTCTGCCAATTTGGATTTCCACCGCCGTGTATAACTTACAGCGTCATCAAAGGCCAGTTGCTCTCATACCATGTCTATGTGGTGTGGGAGGTTAAAAATCCCTTGGGTCGGTCAAAGTGTAGGCTCTGGGTTTCTATCGACAAACTGTCTAATGGCGAAAACAAGTCTATTCAGACTTATCCATGATAGGCAGTATAAATCATCAAGAAAAACTAAAAGTGAGGTATATTATAACAATCAACCTAATATATTTATCTATCAAAGATTTTACAGAAACTCAAAGGCATCGGATTATGCAACTTTATTCGGATAGTCATAATGTGCATGATTACATGAAGTTGCATAGTCTGATGAAAGCAGCAATATTTCTAAAAGTAAAACCCTCATGTAGATTTGAACCTACATAGCTAACCTAGATACTGGTGCAATAGAGGATATTCCAACGCATGCGCCGTGGCCATGATCCTGCAACCGTAGTGTCCGTCGTCGCCGTAAGACGTCGCATGTGTTGTGAATATTGTGTATTAATAGTGACTGACTAGTTTGGTACCCTCCTTCAATTTTCAAAAGGGTCCAAAAATGAAAATTTTATTTTTCTTGGTAGCTCCAATGACCCAAAAGCAATATACTTTTGGAATATCCCAAAATATCCCAAAGTTTCGCTGACATATGTGCATTTGAAAGTTAGTAATTTCCATAGCTTTTGTATGCTCTATGGCAATGGTCCCACAACCGTAGTGTTCATTGTCGCTGTCAGATGTCACATGCGTTGTGAATATTGTGTATTATTAAACATTTGATGCAACATAGAAGGGCGTACTAAGGGTAAGACAATTGAATAGAATCTATTAATGCTGAAGCCTATGGAGTTAGAGTTTTGGCAAACATGCCCAAATTAATTTGGCATATTTTCGCTTCAAATATCTGCTAAGTTTCATCAATTTAAACCAAAGTTGCTTCAGACTAAAGTAAGATAGATTATAACGATTAACGTAATATATTTATCTCGGAAAATGACAGAAACTCAAAACCACTGGACCATGCAACATTATTAGACTATTAATATATACACATACATTATATTTTTATGTAAACCTTCTATTTGCTTCAAGAGAAAGAAACAAATTAAAAGGACAAAGAAGTAAATAAAAAAAAGTAACATATGTAAGTGTATATGCAACCATTTCCTGCATGTTTTTTCCTGGATGCCGGCAGTGCCCGGGAGGGGAGCCGGGGCGGCTTGCTATGGTGCCTTTCGCACGCCCCTGTAAAGCTTTTCTTGTTTTACTTCATTATTGTGTCGGCACATGTATGCCGGTGGACTGTTAGTAGGAGGCGCCGCCTGGTGGCGCACACATCACGCCCCCTGGCGGTGATCGCCGCGCGTCCTTACGCTGGGGACTGTATTCCAGCACCTCCCATCCCCTTCTCATCAGCGTCCTCTCCCTACACCTACGTCCACATCCACATCCACACCCACACACCGACCCACAACCACACATCACAACCACTTACACACACTCACAACCACACCCATTCATTCAAAGCGACACTCACACACATCACAGCCACTCCCACACCCTCAGCCCCACACCCTCAAACCCCCACAACCACATCCACTCTCTAACCCACACCCACACCCATACATCACAGCCACTCCCACACCCTCACAACCCAAACCCTCAAACCCCCACACACATACGGCCACCCCCACACACTAACCCACACACACACCAACCCACACCCACCAACCTACACCAACACATCACAACCACTCCCACACCCTCAGACCCC
Organism: Branchipolynoe longqiensis; assembly: GCA_030323885.1. Classification (NCBI taxonomy): domain Eukaryota; kingdom Metazoa; phylum Annelida; class Polychaeta; order Phyllodocida; family Polynoidae; genus Branchipolynoe; species Branchipolynoe longqiensis. The sequence continues at coordinate 39,324,679 of CM059194.1, forward strand.
ACATCCACACCCGCCCCACACCCACACATACAACCACACCTACACACCAGCCCACGCCCACACATCCAACCCACTCCCACACCCTCATACCCACCCCTCAGCCCCCCCACCACCACCCCCCCACACCCACGCATACAGCCACACCCACACACAGCCACACCCACCCACCAACCAACACCCACAAATCACAAAAACGCCCACACCCGCAACCCACACCCACACCGCCCCACAGCCATACCTTCAGCCACACACTCCCACACACACCCACACACTCACAACCATTCCCACCCCCACCCACACACTCACCACCACTCACACACCAGACACCCTCACAACTCACACACTGACAATGACACGCAAGTTCACACACCCAAGCCCAGACACATACCCGACCCCCACACCCACACCCATACTCACACCCACGACCACAACCACACACACCCGCCCCACACCCATACCCACTGCCATAGTGTATCTTTTGTCGCATTAATTGTATAAACATGTATAATTAAATCAGTATATTCATTATATTCATTATTCTAAATATGTTCAGATACTTTCAGTATATTCAATATTTTCAGCATTAGTTGATTCAGTATTGTTAGTATTTTCAGTATTTTCAATGTACAGTTAGAATCTAGTCTATCCAGTATATCCAGTATATCCAGTGTATCAGGTGTATCTGGTGCATCTCGTATATTTGGTATATCTGGTATATCTCATACATCTCGTATCTCTCATATATCTCGTATATATAGTATATCTGGTATATATCTGGTATATCTAGTACGTACTACCACACACACACCCTCTTGTATCGATCGATTTGGAATCAATGCGAGATTTGGGGTGAGACTGAGAGTGTAATCTTCTGACCTCCAGGAGTGTGCCATGTCTTGCATCTGGCATTTTTGCAACTCTTTACCCCACACTCCTACCTCACACCACACCCACACACTCCTACACACATATACACACCGCACACACCACAGTGCACATACTCAGTCCTACCTCCCACCATATACACACTTGTACACCCATACATGCATCCACACACGGCGCAAACCACAGTACACACACCCACTCACTCCTACATCCCAACATGCATACACACACCGCACACACCAAAATACAAGACCTTCCCCCCTCCCACAATACACACTGCTACCTCCCACCACACACACACTCCTACACCCCTACACACATACAAACACCACACACACCGCAGTGCACACACTCACACTCCTAACTCTCACAACACAACCACTCCTACCTCCCACCACACACACACTCGTACGCCTATACATGCATACACACACCGCGCATACCACAGTACACACACGCACTCACTCCTACCCCCAACACTCATACACATACTGCACACACCACAGTGCACACACTCACATTCCTACCTCTCACTACACAACCACTCCTACCTCCCACCACACACACACTCATACATATATATGTATATATATATATGTATACACACATACATACACCGCGCATACCACAGTAGACACACCCACTCACTCCTACACTGCAACACGCATACACACACCGCACACACCACAACGCACACACTCACATTCCTACCTCTCACTACACAACCACTCCTACCTCCCACCACACACACACTCATACATATATATATATGTATACACGCATACACCCACCGTGCATACCACAGTACACACACACTCACTCCTACACCCCCGCATACATACACACACCATAGTACACACACTCACCTTCCCACAACACACACTCCTACCTCCCACCACACACACTCCTACACCCCTACACGCATACAAACACGGCCACACTCTCACACCACACTACATACTACATACACTCACACACCACACTGCATACACTCACACACCACACACCACCATATTAACTTGCTACAACCCACCATATTAACTCCTTTTCCCCACCATATTACACTCCTACACCCCATATACCATGTTCATTACTCCTTCCACGTCACGGGAAAGTCAACAACCACATACCCTCGCGCAACCCCCCCCCCCCCCACACACACACACTATACGCTACACATACCATACCAGTTAATTGTCTGACAGATTTCATAGTATTAGTTATCGTCAATTGTAAAGGGGAATTTTCCCTCCAGACCTACCTCCTCCTGAACTCTCCCCTTCCTCCACCCCCTCCTCCACCCCCACCCCCACCCACACACATGCACATACCCCCCCCCCCCCCCCACACACACACACCATACACATGCCATACATTACGCAATTCACAGTTAATTATCTGGCAGATTTCATACTATTAGTTATCGTCAATTGTGAAGTGGAATTTTCCCTGCAGACCTACCTTCTCCTGGACCCTCCCCTTCCCCCACCACCTCTCTCACCCCTCCCCCCGACACCCCCCCCCCCCCACACACACACCGCCACTTACCAATGCTGATGATTCACAGCTGCGCAGATCGTTTAGCATTATTGACCGGCCCGCCATATACAAACCGGCACGACATCAACTGGAAGCCACATAACACGCTGACCAATTAGGGGCTCGAATACGGTCACGTGCTTTCAGTATAGCTGACGCCTGCGCAGAATGTGCAATTTCACCGTGAGCCTGTCTTCCTTCCTTCCTTCCTTCCTTCCTTCCTTCCTTCGGTCTTTCCTTCTTTCCTTCGATCTTTCCTTCTTTCCTTCTTTCCTTCTTTCCTTCTTTCCTTCTTTCCTTCTTTCCTTCTTTCCTTCTTTCCTTCTTTCCCTCCTCATATCCTTCCTTTCTTTCTTCCTTCCTTCTACCCGTGATAAGCTTCATTTTATGGGTATTACATTTTTGATTTGTTAATTATTCTCGCTAAGGGAAGTACTTCTTGACAAAATGGCGGCAGTTGAGTAGACTGACAATGGGTAATTTGCAAATCGAAAATCAAATCTGGAAAGTTAATAATTCATTATTTATAATATATGCATACACATTTACATACACACATACATACATGCAAATATACATATATACACATACGTACACACATACGTATACATACTATTACTACAAAAATACATTCATACATACATAGATGTGTGTTTGTGTTGAATCGACTGGCAATTGGTAGTTTCGAAATCGAAAATCAAATGAAGGAAATTGACATGTATATATATATATATGCACATAGTGGTTGATCTGTGGAGGTGGGTGGTCAAGAGAGGTTTTACTGTATATATATGTAAATATATATACATACAGTAAAACAGTGTGTACTGTGGTCTGCGCGGTGTGTGTATGCATGTATACATATATATATATACATATATATGTATGAGTGTGTGTGTGGTGGGAGGTAGAAGTGGTTATGTACATACATACAGTAAAACCTCTCTAACCGACCACCTCCACAGATCAACCACTCCCCTATACCAATCGCCTTATTTGGGCCGCAAAGGATCGCCCATACAAATTACAATACCATTGTAACAATAAACAAAACTCCCTAAACCGACCACTTCCCTAAATGGACCATTTAAAGTCGGTCCCATGGCCAATCGATTTAGAGAGGTTTTACTGTATATATATATATAGAGAGAGAGAGAGAGCGAGAGAGAGAGGGAGAGCGCTAGCAGCATGGTATCTGAAAAGGCCAGCACTATACAGCTACTAGGAGAGTGCACTATCAAATACCCCGCATAAAAAGTCTCAAATATCGCATGTATGCTTTAGTGTATGCTGAGCTTAACTGATTAAATTTGCAACACAAATGCAGTTAATTACTATCAAGTGTCTTTTAAATAAAGGGGATTTAAAAAAAATCCCAACTGGTGCACATCTAATTCACCAATCACGCCATCGCATGTTCTGTCACGATTTCCCGGTTTTATCACAAAGAACCAAAGGTATGCTGTGATCCAACCAATGGTATTACTATGCGTTCTCGTTTACTGCACTGTGCACGCTAGCTATGACATGCACATGTTCTCTCGATATAGAACAGCTAAGCGCAATGTTCTTACTACCCCCATCACACCAAACTAGTTCTCAAAACGTCCGACCCCATTCAAAAATGGAGTAGAACGTGGCTGCCGAATATTTTGAACATGCTCAAAAATTCTAGAGCACCCTTCCATTATTTCCTGTCCAGGCAGTTCATCAAAAGTTTGTAAAACGTTGATACTACATTCACTATGTTCGAACACAGTTTGAGCCCGTTCAGCAACATTTTCAAGAACGTAGTAAGAACTACTTTGGTGTGATGGGGGTATTCTGTAAAGACCCAGCATTAAGAATGGACAACTATCTTCAAAGCTGCATACGCCGATGGTTTTGTGTTTCTGTCAGTTTTCTGAGATAAATGTATAAAATTGATGGTTATCTAATCTACCTTTCTTAAATTCGAAGTAGTTTTTAGAATTTTGAATGGCTAACCTTTGAGATATTTGAAGTTCAAACATGTCAGATTAATTTGGGAAAACATGCCAAAACTCAGATGCCATACGCTTCTGCAGTAACAGGTTCTATTTAATTGCCTCAGCATTCCCTTCTATCTGGCGAGAAATGCTTAATAAATGCATCAGTATCCAAGTTAGATACAGTATAACCCCATTAAACCAACGTTGAAGGGACCCTAGACATTTGTTTGGATTAACCGATCATTGGTTTAACCGAGCTTTGGCTTCGACTTGTGGGTGCATTATTAATTACCAAGCGTGTATTGCACATTGTAATAATATATAATATATGTGGACACTTTGATTATTGCTTTTTATGTATATACAGTATATCCCCGTTAAACCAAGCTCGGTTAAACCAAATGATCGGTTAATCCTAACTTTTTCCGGCGGCCCAGCAAAATACTACCATTTACTATATAAAAGAATAAGTGGTCTCTCAGATGACTTTATAACCATATGAAAGTTTGGTTTGGCCACACCGGAAGTGGCCTGGGGTCTGACAATTTTGTTTGGATTAACCGATAATTTGGAGTAACCGACTTTGGTTTAACCAACTTTTTTATATGATAAATGTAGTATTTTGCCAGTCCGCTGAAAATGTTTGGATTAACTGATCATTTGGTTTAACCGAGCTTGGTTTAATGGGGTTATACTGTGTATACAATAAAATCTAGATAATTGTTACATCGATGACTGGATCACTTACATATTATGACAATGCTGTTCTGAATAGATATGACTATATCAGTATCAGACTAGACGCAACTCATTAGCTATTTAGGTAGACGGGCTGATCGTGTGAGTAAAGCACTCACTTCCCGCTAGGCATGTTGTACATGGGTTTGATCCCCGGCCGAGTCAAACTAAAGAGTTAACAACAGTCATACTGATCACTACCTTGTCTGGTGCCCGGCATTACCTGGATGGGGTAAAGACTGGTTGGCTGAGTGCCGGAATGACTTGACTGGGAGAGATATTGGGTTATGGTTACCGAGGAACAGCCAGTCAGTCAGTCAGTGGAATGGTGGAAGGGGTGGAAGGAGGGCAGCGCTCTAGTTCTGTTTGTGCACACCAGGTGGGGACAGCGGCCGGCAGGACAGGAAAGCATCGGACTGACCCGGCCGCCTGGATATGGGGCGCTCCATGGGCCATCCATGTCTCTCCTTCTCAAAGCTCTCATCTTCTGCACATGAAAAATGATTGCACCACTACTAAAAAGATATCCATATTACCATGCTCTAATAACTTATGGTAGCATAAGTTTTGTCGAATACTGTATTGTGTCATAGATTGAAATAATCCAAAATGGGGGGAAAAAACCCTACAAAAAACAGATATTTGATCTGAGTTGTTATTACTAATCCCAGCATGCATCAGGATGTCTCCAGCACTAGGTCCTCGTTGTACAAATACTGACACTGCCCAGTGCCAGTTTAACTGTTTGTTTGTTGGGGGCTTTACATCTTGGCAACATATAAGGTCATATCAGGATGGGTACTGACTGACTGGTTGGCTCAGTGTCAGGATAATGTGACTGAGTGGGACATCGGGTCGTGGTGCTGGCGGCCTGGTCTTCCAGTGGGGCAGCACTATAAAGTCGCCATGAGTGCGCACTGTCACAAGTCGGTACCTTAGATATTACTAGAACGTAAAATTCCAATAACCAATCAAGCATGGCCACTGAGTCAGACTAATTAATGACAGTACGCACTCATGGAAGCTTTATAATGCTGTTCCAATGGGAGACCAGACCACTGGCACCATGACTCATTTTCCCACTCAGTCACATTATCCTGACACCAAGCCAACCGGTCCTTTCGTGATAATGCCAAGTGGCTGGTTAGGGAGTGACAAGTATCAATTTAGTAAGTTATTGGTTTGACTCGGCCAGAATTCAGACTCAACACACCACATGGGAACTCTGTGCTCGTACCGATTCGGCCACCGCCTCCGACCACTAGTGTAACTTCAGTGATCGGATGTGAACTGGTATTTCCTATGTGCTAATCGCCATAACATTCATTCCGCGAGGGATATATTTTTGTTGATGGGCGGGGGAGGGGGGGAATGCTCGATTTGTGCTTTGTGATTTGTTATCAGAAAACACTGAGTCCCGTGGTGAGGCTGGCCTTGGGGGGGTGGGGAGGGGGGAGGGGTCAGTGGTGAGGCGGGGAGGCACCCTGGAGGTAGGTAAACAGCGCCCCCTAGAGGCCGCCCCACACCGGGCATGCGCGGAAGCCCGAAGGGTATCGTCCCACGGCCACGATAAACAAGAGATTACTTACCGCAATAGTAGCCGAGCCCAGGCCCGCCCTGAGACCACCCAATGTGGGTGTGGCGGTGGGTCTGGGCACCAGACTGACGGGGTGCGGTGCCCGACACGGGGAACCAGGACGAGCGTTCAAGTAGGCATTGTGTGTAACTGCGCCACGTGCAACTTCACAAGCCCCAATGTACGATTACTAAGGAGTTACTTACTATTGGTGTTATCATTATTAATTATTATCATTTTCATTATCATTATCATCATTATTATAATCATAATCAAGAGAAACCTGAAGGTGAGAGACATTAAGACCGACTCATGGACACAACTCTCACAGCAGAGAGCTAAATGGAGAGCGGCAGTCAAGTAATGAAAGCAGTCTTTGTTGCATCGCGACCGACGACAGCATGATGATGATGATAATCATAATCAACACCATCCTTATCATGACCATGATCATCATAATCTGCACCATTATCACCATCATCGCCATTATCATCACCACCATCATCAACATCACCATCAACATCACCATCAATATCACCATTCACACCACCTCCCTCCTTCCTTTCGCCAACTCTCTCTCTCCACCCCCCTCTCTCTCCTATCCTATCCTCTCCTTCCCTTTTAGACTAGGTCATATTTCAGAAATGTTTAATCACGAAGGCAAATCTTGTTAATGGCTGGCAAACAGGCTTACTAGATTTAATTGAGGGGTGAGCAATCCAAATTTGGTTTTTGCCGGGCTGGCTCCCCTCCCTCCGTCCCTCCTGCCATCTCTCCCATCTCCACATCATCTCCGTCGCTTTCGTCCCTCCATCCTTTCCCATCCCCCCACCGCCTCCCGCCCCCCACCCACTCCACCTCTCCCACCCATCTGTGTGAACCAGAAGTGGCCACACAAATCCCATCCTCTCCGCTAAATTCCCTATCCGACATTCTCCCAAAACGACAATAACTTACAGCTGCATAGTCCGACGAAGCATAAACTTTTCAAAACCAAAACAATTATATAAATTTGACTCTACATATCTAAGTTAGATACTGGTGCACCTGTTAAGCATTTGTTGCCACACAGACGGGAATACTGAGGCAATTTAAACCTGTTATTGCTGAAGCCTATGGTGTCAGAGTTTTGTCATGCTTGCCAAGACTAATTTTACATTTTTGAATTTCAAATATCTCAAAATGTAGTCATTTAAAATAAAAATGACTTCAAGCTAAAATAAGGTAGATTATAACAATAAATTTAATATATTTATCTCAGAAATATGACCAACACTCAAATCACTTTGATTATGGAACTTTAATGCGAGACATGTGACTCACACTAGTCACAGTCATGTCCATCATCAAGTCGTCATCAGATCGAGTAAATGATCTCACCCCCCCCCCTACTGCCCTTCATTCTGTTCAGTTTCGTCCTTTCTGTTTTTTCTTCATTCCCCTGCACATCCCAAGTGCAGATGCGGTGGCCGAATCGGTAGAGCACGGGCCTTGCGGTTCAGTTCCCAGTTGAGTCAAACCAATGACTTATAAACTTGATACTTGTCGCTTCCTAGCCTGGCGCTCGGCATTAATATGATATGGCAAGGACTGGTTAGCTCAGTGTCAGGATAATGTGACTGGGTTGGATATCACTTTTTAGCAGGTCATGGTGCCAGTGGCCTGATGTCCCAGTATGGCAGCACTATAAAGTTGCCATCATTACACACTGTCACTAGTTGCTACCTGTCCTTATATGACCTTAGCTGTTGCTAGGATGTAAAACAACAACAAACGAACTTGATTTCACAGTGGGGCAGTCCTATGAAGTCACCATGAGTGTGCACTGTCACAAGCTAGTACCCGTCCCGATATGACCTTAGATGTTGCCAGGACGTAAAACTACAACAAGCAACTAACCAACTGAAGCGCCTGATGGGCCAGCCCATCACCAGCGAAGCCAGGAGCAGCTCGGACGGTGGGAATAAGCAAAATAATGCATACAATTTGCAACGCCTCCATAGTCTCCCGGTAATGAAATTAGTCCCATTTGCCGAGTCGGCACTCTGGGAAGGGAGAGTTACCCCACCATCGCAGGACCATGACGACTGTCTTCACCCAGCCACACACCCACCCAGCCAACCAGCCACACACCCACCGAACCCCTACTCCATCTCCACCCTCCAATCACGGCGGAATCGCTGCATAATTACTAAGACTGTTTTCTTCTCGTTTCTCACTCCACCTCTCCACTCGATTGATCCTCTCCATGCTCGCTCCCCCTTCCCTTTCCCTTCTCCCTCCCTCTCCCTCTCCCTCCTGCTCCCCATACTTTATTTCGTCATCTCCTCCCCTCCCTCCCCTCCTCTCATAGCTTCCCTTCCCAATCATTTTCCTCCTCCCTCTCCTCCCTCTCCTCCCTCTCCTCACTCTCCTCACTCTCCTCACTCTCCTCACTCTCCTCACTCTCCTCCCCTCCTCCTGCTCCCCTCGTCTACCCCACGCTGCTCCCCCCCCCCATTCTCCACATTCTCCTTCATCTCGTTCTTCTTCCTCCTTTTCCCCATTGTGTCCCTTCCCCTCTTTATTCTTCTCTTCCTACTTCTTCTCCTTTTCTTCCATCTCCTTCTCTGCATTCTCCATCTCCTTCTCCATCACCTTCCCATTTTCCCTCTTCTCCTTCTTCCTCTTCCTCTCCGCATTCTCTTTTCTCCTCCTCCTTCCCCTCCTCTACACTCCCCTCCCCTCCCCTCTCCTCCCCTCTCCTCTCATCCCCTCTCCTCTCCTATCCTCCCCTCCCCTCCCATCCCCTCCCCTCTCCTCTCCTCCCATCCCCTCCACTCCCCTCCCCCTCCCCTCCCCTCCCCTCCCCTCCCCTCCCCTCCCCTCTCCTCCCCTCTCCTCTCCCCTCTCCTCTCCTCTCCTCTCCTCCCCTCCCCTCCCCCCCCCCCTCCCCTCCCCTCTCCTCCCCTCCCCTCCCCTCCCCTCCCCTTCCCCCCCCCCCTCCCCCCTCCTCCAGCGGCCATGTCGCTGCACACACGCGCCGAGTACAGACGCTCATTTGCAAATAGAATGAATATGTCAAATTAGTGACGTCATTAAAACCGCATCTAGTGACGTCATTAAAAACGCATCTCACACCAGGCGGCGCCTTCTGAATGCCCGTCGCCGGGGCTTGTCATTTTCAGAAGGTGTGCGTGAGGGGGGGGGGGCGGGTGAGGGAGGGGGGGGGGTTCCGTTTCTGTGGTGGGGATGGGGCCGGTGGAAGGGGGGACTGGGACCCTTTTCGCGATGGGAATTAACTACTTGGTACGCGGGAGGCTGAGCATTTAAATCAGATCTCAGCGTGGGCCAAATGGATCAATTTACATGTAATACACATGTTTTGCCACTCGTTGCCCTTAACGATTGCCGCGAGAGACAATCGGCTGTGTCCCCTAACGCCGCCCGAGCAATCTCCGACCGAAATAACTACCCGCCGACGAGTCAGCATGGGTAAAGAAGAGGAGGACAGGGTGGGAAAACAAGAAAAATAACAAGAGGGACAGCAGTTTCATGCCGCCCATATGCGTTTTCTTTTGTCACATACTTTTTTGTTGTTCACTTTTTTTTTTTACCGAGTGGCCGGTGTGTGTGTGTTTGGGTACGGGTGGGTGTGTTGGGGGGAGGAGAGTGAGTGTGTGTGTGTGGAAGTGGGTGGGTATGGAAGTGGGTGGGGGTGGGAGTTGGGGTGGGAGTTCAGGTTTGAGTTTGGGTGGGAGTGTGGGTGGGAGCGGGGGCGGGAGTTTGGGTGGGGGTTTTAGTGGGGGTGAGGGTGGGGGTAAGGGGTGGGGATTTGTCATCTCGTCAAAATTCCATTTTCATTTTCTATGATTTCATTTTTTTTAAAGAGAGAAAAAAAGGTTTAAAAATTCAAAAATAAAAGAAATGGCTATAAAGAAAAGGCGGGTTATTGTGGAGGAAGCATGCTTTAATAGTGGCTTGATAATGTATCATTTCCCTTTCCAGAGATAGAAGTCGGGGAAAGACACCTTGTGGGAGAGGGGCCGGGGATGGAGGGCGGAGGGTGGGGGGGGGGGCGGGAACGGGGAGAGGGGTGGGAGGCGGGGGACTGGAGGCAGCGGAAGAGGGGTCTGGGGGTGGGGAGGTGGACGAGAGGTGAAGGACGGGAGGCGGGGGGATAGGGGGCGGGAGGCGGGAATGGAAGGGAACGGGGGGGGGGGGTGGATGGGGGGAGGCAGGGACGGGGAAAGGGGGCAGGGGGTGGGGAGAGGGGGCAGGGGATGGGGAGAGGAGGCGGGGGCGCGGTTGTTTGGATCTGTTGTGAACAATGCAGAGAGATGAGATAAAGACACCATCTTCCGCACCCCTCCTTGGTTCCCATCCCCCCCCCCGCCCCTATCATCATAATCATCAGCATCATAATCATTATCATCAACATCATCACCATCACCCATGTGGGCACTCCCCGAGGGTGAGTCGGGCACCTATCAACACACACAAACACACAGTCACAATGAATGCAACAGTAATTGTGATCTGCCACCACCCGCCGGCAAATGGGAGAGCATTTGTAGTTTTAATTGGTGTTAATGGCGCGTGGACTTGTTTGGGTGGGTGGGTGAATGTTGTACTGAACAAGTATTGTCGGCGTGGAACACGGGGACAGCGTGTGTGTGTGCCAAGTCCTGTTACAATCAGAGGTCAAATTTGAGATGGGCATATGATATATATCTATAATTTATGATAGATTATGTATATTGTATATTGTATGTTGTGTCTTGCCTACCACCAAGAGAAACCTGAAGCTAAGAGACATTAAGACCGACTCATGGACGCAACTCTCACAGCAGAGAGCTAAATGGAGAGCGGCAGTCAAGTAATGAAAGCAGTCTTTGTCGCATCGCGACCGACAGCATGATGATGATGATGTCTTGCCTACTCGGAAGATATATTATTATGCATATATTATACATTATGTATGTATATATCGTACATTATGTACATATTAAATAGTATGCCTTTTTCATATATAATGTATATATTATGTATATATTATATATAATCTATATATGTATTACATATTATGTATATATATTATATATTATATATAATATATTACATACTATTATATATTACATGATATATGCTATATGATATGATATATTATATCTGATATCTTATAATGATATATTATCTATAATATATGATACTATATATTACATGGAACATCTTGCGGGAGATGGGCCAGGGACGGGGAACTGAACTCCCCATCTCCTACACGCGATATATGATATAGTACATATTATATATTACATATGACATATTACATATATACTATAACGTATAACTGTAAGGAACACTTTTACAGAGAGGAGTATAATGCCTATAACTGTGTGCAATCAGAATTCCTTTTGTGTTGCACATTCACACAACTACTTTACTATTCACTGCGGAACTGCATTCTGGTAACTTCATACGGCACTAGTGTCGTTTTGACCGGCGTAACGTTGACGACACTATTTTGTCAGTGTCAAACAATCGAGTAGCAACGGCGTCTTCCTGGTTAATGTATGATCATGATTATCGGTACGTCATATCACCATTGACAGTGACAGCATCAGTACTATTACTCAGCACCAATATCAGCATCATCATCATGGTCTTCATCACTTTCATTTTATTTGTTGTTATAAATATCATCATTGGTACTGTCGTCATCATTGTCATTATTATTACGGTTGGCTTTGTCATATTTATCGACAACATATCCAACATCACCAACAGCAACTACACCAACAACATTACCAAATTCACTAACCTCATCAGTGACACTTTCATTATCAATATCGCCCTTAAAACTGTCATCGCTACTGTCTTTGGTGATATTTATTATCACCAACAGCACCAATAATACTAACATCCCCAACACCACCAACAACATCAACACCAACACCACCGACACTATCAACATCAATCTCAACATCACCAACACCACCAGCATCAGCATCAACACCACAAACGTCACCAACATCACAAACACCAACAACACCAACCCACCAACACCACCAACATCAGCATCAACACCACCATCACCAACATCACAAACAACACCAACAGCACCAACAGCACCAACACCATCATCACTACTATCACCAACACCACCAACATCACAAACAACACCAACAGCACGACCATACCAACACCAACAACACGAACATCAGCATCATCAGTAACATCCCCTTCGTTTTCTTGTCATCAATATCATCATCAACATCCCTATCTCTGTCATATCACTGCTGTCCTCATCATTATGGTCAGCAGCAGCAACTTTGTCTGCGGGACATCACCATTGTCACCACATTCATCATATTTTTGCTCAGCTCCATCCTTGTTGCCATCACCATCGCCACCACCATCACCATCAGCAGCCCATCATGCCCAGAGCCGCCTTCACACTCAGAGTGTGGCGTCGGGCGCGAGTCGGACTCGGATCAAACAAGAGGCGGCTGATGACAATGAATTACCCCCCCTCTTCTTCCACCCCTCCTCCACCCCTCCTCATTCTCTTCCATTCCCACCTCCTCCCACACCCTCCTTCTCTCCTCTTCCCACCTCCTCCCACACCCTCCTCTCCCCTTCCCACCTCCCACGCCCTCCTTCTCTCCTCTTCCCACCTCCTCCCACACCCTCCTTCTCTCCTCTTCCCACCTCCTCCCACACCCTCCTTCTCTCCCCTTCCCACCTCCCACACCCTCCTTCTCTCCCCTTCCCACCTCCTCCCACACCCTCCTTCTCTTCCATTCCCACCTCCTCCCATGCCCTCCTTCTCTCCCCTTCCCACCTCCTCCCACACCCTCCTTCTCTCCCATTCCCACCTCCTCCCACGCCCTCCTTCTCTCCCCTTCTCACCTCCTCCCACACCCTCCTTCTCTCCTCTTCCCCACCTCCTCCCACACCCTCCTTCTCGCCCATTCCCACCTCCTCCCACACCCTCCTTCTCTTCCCTTCCCACCTCCTCCCACACCCTCCTTCTCTCCGCTTCCCACCTCCTCCCACACCCTCCTTCTCTCCCCTTCCCACCTCCTCCCACACCCTCCTTCTCTTCCCTTCCCACCTCCTCCCACACCCTCCTTTTCTTCCCTTTCCACCTCCTCCCACACCCTCCTTCTCTCCCCTTCCCACCTCCTCACACACCCTTCTTCTCTTCCCTTCGCACCTCCTCCCACACCGTCCTCTCCCCTTCCCACCTCCTTACGCCCCTCCCTCTGTCCTCTCTCATCTGTCCCCTCCTCCTACGGCCCTGCCTCCCTTACGCCCCCCCCTCTCTTGCCATCCCTTCCCGCTTACGCCTCCTCTCTCTCTCTTTCCTCCTCCAGCACCCCTCCCTCTCTATCCCTCCTCCTACTCTCCGTTCCACTCTCCTCCCCTACCCCCTCCCCCCCTGCCACTAAGATACACCCCTGCCCCAGGCGTGACGCAGTGGCCAACGCGAGAAAACATACGAGCACATATTCTCTGCCAACACAACAACACAACAATACAAGAACACAACACAACGCACATCGGTCGGCGCGCCGCCGGGCTGGAAGCGGGCGCGTCGGCCAACCGACCGCCGGGTAGGCAAGACAACGGCGCCAAAATGAGAGGGGTGGTTAATGCGCATGTGCAGAGATGTGTGTGGTAGTGATGGTGGTATGTGTGTGTGTGTGTGTGTGTGTGTAGTGATGCTGGGGTGACTACTGGGGAGTGGGAGGGGGAAGAGGAGGGGGGGACGAGAGAGAGTGGGAGGGGAGGGGGAATGGGGAGGGGCCAGTTGAGGGAGGGAAGGGGAGGGGGAATTGGAAGGGGGAGGGGGGAGGGCGGAGGAGGCGCCCCCAACACGGCGAGTGGCGGCGCACGCACGGCGGGATGGGAGCAAGGAAAACACCGGCGCATTTTGGGGCGTTATTAGCGGGGGAAGTTGGCCGGCGCGCGGCCATTGGAGCGGTATTATTTGCTGCTGGCAGTCATTCGGAGGGCTGTGGATGTGTGGGGTGTGTGGTGGGGTGAGAGGGGGTGGTGTAAGGGATGGTGAGGTGGGGGTGGGAGGGTGGGGTAAGGGAGGTTGTGGGGATGTATTCATCTCAAATTGGAGGGTCTGGCAAGATGGTATTGTCAAACAGTAGAGGAGAGTGGGTGTTGGTGGGTTGGGGTGGGTGGGCGATATTGAGAGTAGGGAATGTTGGGTTCATTCAGCAGTGTGGGATGTGGGACTTGGGGGCATTATACCCCCAGCCACCATCCCCTCCTATGCACCCCCCCCCCTCTCCCACCTCGCCCTCCTCCTCCATACCGCCATTGGCTGTAGTGTGGAAAATGTGTGTGGGGTGGTGGGGGCGGGGGAATGTGGGAGGTGGCATTGCTACACATTAGAACAAGTTGGTTCGGGAACACAATGTAGAATCATGTCTGATGGGAGCGGGCGGGCGGGCGGGTGGGCGGAGGGGGGGAGGGGGCAAGTCTGTGTGTGATGGGTGGGTTCATGGGGGCTGAGGATAGGGGAGGTGGGGGTGAGTGGGTTTGGGGGGGGGGGGGGCTGGACCACCTCCACAGGCCCTCTTGACCCAGATCGACGGGTGGACAAAGGGGGCCTTGTCAACCTGTCCGCACGGCCGGGAGTCAGTCGCCATGCAGATTAATATCAAAAGGTGTTGGAATCTGACTGTGTGTTGCCGGCAGCGCCACCTAGCAGTGGACGCCTACATCACCGCCACAATGGCCGCCCTACCGTAGCGCCACCACGCGACAAATGCCCACACCACCAACAGTTCTCGCAGCGCCCTCTCTCTCTCCCTCTCTCTCTCTCACTCTAATTATATATATATATATATATATATATATATATATATATAATATATAATACATGGGCCGGCCCCATGGGTGTGGGTGTTGATATACTCGTACATGATGGGATATATGGCTCGTACATGATGGGGTGTATGATGTATGGTATGGCGGGTTCGAATTCTGGTCGAGTCAAACCGATGAAAATTTACGCTTCCTAGCCGGGTCCTCGGCATTATTAGGATATGGCAAGGACTAGTTGGCTCAGTGTCAGGATAATGTGACTGAATGGGATATCAGGTCATGGTGCTGGTGATCTGGTTTAATACTAATAATAGTGGGGTAGCACTATAAAGTTGCCATGAGTGCGCACTGTCACAAGTCGGTACCCATCCTGATATGACGTGAGATGTTGCCAGGATGTAAAACTCCAGCAACCAAAGCAATCCATTCCAATTCCCACACCCCACCATGTGTGAGTATTACAACACCCACCCATACTTACACACACTTACACACACTTACCCACACCTCCACAACTCCACCTACACGCAGGTAGTCAACCAAAATATAGTCTTGACACTCGGGAACCCGCGGTACAAAAACCGCCGGCACTCGTTCCAGCAACTACAATCACTGGACTACATCTGGCATCCTCTGTATCATACGCCACAATGACTCCATTCGCCTCTCACACACCCCGCACTCCCCACACACTCCTGTTCTTCTCCTCACCGCCAGCTCCTTCCACCCACTCTCCCGTCTCCACGCCACGCACATATCTCCACCCCACCCGCACACCCACACCCACACCCACACCCACACCCACACCAGAACAAAACGCCACCGTCCACCATTGTACGACCGGATAATAGTGTGCTTGAACCATCGGGGGGATATTATCCCAAATTATGAAAACGAGGCTGCAGTAGGGCATGACCTGCGGTTCGACTGGGTGGCTCCACAAAAAGTAAACTGGAGACGGCGGAAAGGAGTGTATGTTGGTGTGTGGTGGGGAGGATGGTAGAGAATGTGTGGGGTTTCTTTTTAAAGAGTCACCTAATTCCACCAGGGCTACTGTTGGGTGTACACATTGTATGGAAGGGTGTGATATATATATACATATATATATATTTAACCAATCTACTCCTATCGTTCTATTAATATGCACATGGATTCCCCACTCCTGCTGCTGGCCACCACTGTCTCTCTTCGCCGCCCCCTCTCCCCCTCTCATCCCTCGTAGCCATTTCACGTATTTGTTAATATAATCTCGCCTGAGTGCCAACAGCCTATGTAATAGATGTCCACGGGCTCTACCCCCGCATATCGCTTGTGTATTAATTGCAATTACTCCTATTCTTCCATTGTTAAGTCCGACGGTGTACTCCGCCACCGCTGTCACTTATAAACACCCAAGATATTACCTATTATTGTTATTGTCTGTATTAAGAAGGTGGTTACTACTCCTGAAGAGAGGGTTATTCTGCATTACTGTAATGCCTACATTACTCCATCGTCTGTGCAAAAGGCCAATAGTAATAGATATAATAATCAATCATTGTTAGGAGGTTGACCATGATGGTTAGTCTCATAAGGGACCTGTTCATAAAGGGTAAGGAATGGAAGGAACGTCTCAATCACATTTTAAGAGCTCACAACTTTATTTCTATTCCCACCAACACCATCTCATCTCTTCCAATGTCAATCATATGAATAAATACATCCCCTCCATTTCCTTTATGGTCAAGATACTTTCAATTACTGTCTTTAAAGCCAGATTATCTTCTGAAACATCAGAGCTCTAATGAAACACATCTGATGGGTCCGGGCCCGACTGCTTGAACCTTCTACATTGCTAAGAGAGTAGCGCGGGACACCATGGCGTGTGTCCTAGCAACGAGTTACAGCAGCGAACCCTTCCCCGCATTTGATGGTCAATGCGGGTTCGTCTTAGCAAGCAGGCTGCATTTCCAGATGCGGGTCACTCAACCCAAGCCCGCACTGGCCACAGCTCGATTATAGTCTTGCCTACTTCATATATATATATATATATTTATATATATATATATATATCGGTGATTGATAGATATATATATTCATAATCCTCCGGTGCGACTGACAATGTCGGCATCAGGTGGAGGGTGGGGATGAGCGCAGGAGGTGCCACCGATCAAGTGAGGAGTCTTACGGTGAATAACAATGGTATCAAGTAATATAATAATATAATATAATAAGGAAACAATTCCCTTCGTATTTTTATACTCGCATAATACGTTATACACCACATATATATAGACTGGATAATTCATTATCATTATATAGAAAGGCGGAATGATTCTATGGTTATCATGTTGTTTCTCTTCTTGATATAAATTACCCGTCCTGATATGACCTTAGATGTTGCTAGGACGTAAACCAACAACAAACAAACGAAATGATATAAATTATAAATGTAGCTTAACTTTATATATCGGTAATCGTCACTCACAATTGTTGGTTCCAACCAACTAAGAGCCCCGTTGTTGTGAGTTTTCTCATTTGTTGACTTTTCGATTTTGAAAACAAAACAAAAACCGATTTCAATTATAACCACAGGGGACAATATCAAGGCATAACAACGACAGTTGGAAATAGCGATCGTCTTTCTGTACACCTACATTATCATTCCCCCGACTTGGAAAATTTGAAACCGGTAATGTTGCCTTGCTTTGTTGGGGTTTATTTTCCTAGCAACAGATTTGGTCATATGAGAATGGGTACCAATTTGTGAGAATTCGCACTTATGATGATTTTACAATGCCATTCAATTCTATTTAATGCTGCCCCTACCAAAATAGTACCATCCCGCTAACAACAAGACCCAATATCCCACTCAGCTACACTACCCTGACACTGGACCAACCAGTCCTTGTCCCATACTAGTAATGCAGGTTGGTTGGTTGGTTGTTGAAGTTTTAAATCCTGGCAACATCTAAGGTCACATCAGGACAGGTATCGACTTGTGACACAGTGCACACTCATGGCGACTTTATATTATAGTGCAGGCCCACTGGGAAATCAGGCCGCCAGCACCATGACCCCCCAAATATCCCACTCAGTGACAGTATCCTGGCACTGAGCTAACCAGTCCTTGCCCTATCCTATTAATGCCGAGCACCAATCTAGGAAGTGACACGTATCAATTTATCAAACGGGATGGCCAAATGAGTTAGAGCGTCCATCCCCCATGTGGTAGATCGTGGGGTCATGGGTTCGAATCCTGGTCGAGTCAAACCAATGACTTAAAAATTGATACTTGTCGCTTCCTAGCCAGGCACTCGGCATTATTAGGATAGGGCAAGGAGCAGTGGAATGAGGAAGACCAATCGCCTGCGACTGAAATTTCCCCTGCTTAAACAACTAATGTACCAAAAAAAAAAAAAAAAAAAAGTCCTTGGTTTGACTCAACTGGGAATTGAACTCCGGATCTCCCACACGGGATGCCAGCGCTCTACTGATTCGGACACCGTGCCCGGTATGCAACTTTAGGAAATAACAGTAACTGAAAACCACTATTGGACTATGCACCTTTAAAGCTTGAACCCTGACCTGAACTCACCCCCCATCACCTCACCCCCCCCCCCCCCACCACACACACACACACACATATCCCACCCCCACACCTCTGCGCGCCCCCTACACCACGACCGGGAGACCAATTAGATCTAGTCGCAGCTTCCGCTCTTATTTGTAGGCGGCGACTCGCCACCATAACAGCCGCGCCATGGAAGGGCATGTCAAACGAGCGGAAGATAGTTGCCCCCGCGCCCATTGCTTATTTAGGCCCCGGCCCCAGCAGGGGGCGCTGATTTGATACGGGCCGTAATGACAATAATGGCGCGACCATGGGCGGGACCCGGCGAGCCCGACGGTGCGACACCGGCGCAATATTGCCCGACTGCATGCCGGGATCGCCCGCCCCCCCCCCCCCCCCCCCCCCTCCCCGGGAAAAAAAAAGTATGTGACCCGGGGATGCTTATTCCGGCTGTGCGGCCGGGGGTGAGTAGGGACTGTTATGTGATAAACAATCAGTACAGTAGTGGGTGGAGGGGGGTGGGAGAGGGGGAGGGGGTGGGGGAGTAGGGACTGTTATGTGCTAAGCCTTATAAAATTGATGCTTGTAGCTTCCTAGCTTGGCGCTTCATTATTAGGATAGGTCCAGGAGCGGTTAACTCAGTTTTAGGATAATCTGACTGAGTGGGATATCAGGTCATGCTGCTGGCAGCCTGATTTCCCAATGGGGCAACACTATAAACTCACCATGAGTGTGCACTGTCACAAGTCGGTACCCATCCTGATATGACCTTAGATATTGCCAGGACATAAAACTCCAACAACCAACCGATCGAGCCTCAAGTTGACGATGCCATCATTGTCTACCACAAACTCACCTTAAACCAGTCTTAGTTGTAGGAGCAATGCGTAGCGCCATTGTCTCCCTCACAAATATCACCTGCATGTCACGTGTGCGTCACCACCCCTCCCCTACAGTCCTCATCCACTCCCCCCCCCCCCCACACTTTCCATACCGCCTCTCTCCCTCACCCCTCGCCTTCTCCTCTCTGCCTCCCTTCTTTCCATTCTCCTCCCATTTCTCACCTCCCTCCTCTTTCCTGTCCTCACCTCTTCTCTTCCCCACGTCCTCCCCCATCAACCCCCGGCTCTTCCTCCCCTTCCTCCTACTCCTCCTCTTAACTCCTGCTCCTCCCACCCGGACAGCCAGCTCCTTTCGCCCCCTCCTTCCTCCTGCCACCTCCTGCTTCTCTAACGCCTACCCCCCCCCCCCCCCCCTCCCTTAGCCTCCACATCAGCCTCATCCTGTCCCATCCTCCTCCCCTCTTCCTTCTTTCCTCCTCCTCTTTCCCATCGACCTCCCTTTCTCCTCCAGTCTTCCCCCCTCTTCATTTGCCTTCTCTTCCTGCTACTCCTCTCTCTACTGTTCTCTCTTTCTCTGTCGCTCGTCCCTCACCACCACATCTCTCTCCACCCCTCTCCTTTGCCCTCTTCAGATCCATCGCATCCTGTTCCTGTTCCTGCTCCTGTTCCTCTTCCTCTTCATGTTCTTCTTCCTTCTCCTGCTCCTGCTCCTGCTCCTGCAGCTGCCTCTCCTCCATCCCTATTCCCTCCCTTATCCTTCTCCATCTCCCCTCTTCCCCCAGCTCTCCCTTTTTGTTGCCCTCCTCTCATTCCTCTTTCGTCCACACCTTCACCCCTTTTCCCCTTCTCCCCTTCTCCCCTTCTTCCCTTCTCCTCTACCCGTACTCCCCTTCATGACGTCTCCAGTCACTCCACCTTCCGCTACACTCCTCATCCACCCCTTCTCACCCGGCCCCTCACTCTTCTCTCCTGTCAGTCACCCCATCCCTCCTCCCCCTCCTCTTCCCCGTCCTCCAGCGCCTGTTCGGCGGGGATAATCACAACCGGGGGTGTGCACGGGCTGTGGTGGCGGTGAGAATTACGCCCACAGAGTTTGTGAACTGGTGGCGCACGACCCGGTGCACGGCCCGGCGCATGGCCCGGCGCATGGCCCGGCGCATAGCCTAGCGCACGGCCCGGCGAACACAGCCAGGCGCACGCAGCCCGGTGCATTGCAGGGCGCATGGCCCGGCGAACACAGCCCGGCGAACACAGCCCGGCGCACGCCGATACACAGCCCAGCGAACACAGCCTGGCGCACCCCGCACACAACCCAGCGCATAGCACGGCACACGTGTCGGCGCACGGCCCGACGCACGGCCCGGCACACAGCCCGGCGAACACAGCTCGGGGCACGCCGACATACAGTCCCCGCATACAGCACGGCGCACGGCCCAGCGCACGGCCGGGCGAAGACAGCCCGGCGCACGCCGACACACAGCTCCGGCGCACAGCCCGGCAATTTAGGCTAACACGCCCATTAAACCACCGGTGCTCCGCTCCCGTCTGCGCTGCTTTTTGGTGACTTCTTCTCCCCCCTCTCCCCCCCCCCCCACCCCCCCCCTATCCCTACGCACATACACACACCCTCCCCCGCCCTCCCAACTCACACCCTTCTCGATCACTCCCACCCAAATCGCTCACGCTCACACACTGGAACACATTCACTCACTCACACTCACTCACTCACACACATTCACAGTCACACACACTCACTCACTCACACTCACTCACTCACTCACACTCACTCACTCACACACCCTCTCGCGCACTCCCCCCCCCCCCCTCTCTCTCTCACCATCTCTCTCTGGTCGCATGACTCCGCCAGGTTGTAATTAGGGGAGGGTCTAGCCGAGCCAGCGCCACCCAGCGATTATCTGATAATTATAAGTTGTTCATTTTCAGCCAGGCACCCAGTGACGACTGTGGCGTAGGTTTGGGTGCGGGTAGAAAAAAGAATAGGGAAAATATAACTCATACAACAGGGAGAGAGTGTGTGGGTGAGTGGGTGGGGGTGGGGGGTGAAGAGGATGGGGAGTAACATCAGAGGGTTGGGTGGAGCTGGGCGGTGTGGGTGGGTGTGTGGGTGGGTGGGTGGGTGGGTGGGTGGGTGGGCCAGTTGGCCGGTTGGAAGTGCCTACATGATAACAATAAGAAATAAGAAAATACCACTCATACAAAAGGGAGTGTGTGTGGGTGGGTAGGCGATGAGGAGGGGGGGGGGGTACGTTAATCAGTAATATCAGAATATTGGGTGGAGCAGGGTGGGGAGTGGTGTGGGGTTGGGTGGGTGGGCCAGTTGGCCGGTTGGAAGTGCCTACATGATAACAATAAGAAATAAGAAAATACCACTCATACAAAAGGGAGTGTGTGTGGGTGGGTGGGGGATGAGGAGGGGGGGGGGGGTACGTTAATCAGTTATATCAGAATATTGGGTGGAGCGGGGTGGGGAGTGGTGTGGGGTTGGGTGGGTGGGGGTCAGTTGGTTGGTTGGAAGTGCCTACATGATAACAATAAGAAATAAAAAAATACCACTCATACATTAGGGAGTATGTGTGGGTGGGTGGGGTATGATGATGGGGGGGGGGGGGGGCTAGGTTAAGCAGTAATATCAGACGGTACGTTGGAGCGGGGTGGGGGGTCAGTTGGTAGGTTGGAAGTGCCTACATGATACCAATAAGAAATAAGAAAATACCACTCATACAATAGGTAGAGTGTGTTTTGGTGGGTGGGTGGGTGGGTGGGTGATGCAATGAGGAGTGGTGGGGTAGGTTAAGCAGTAATTATCAGACTGTAGGGTGGAGCAGGGTGTGTGTGTGTGTGTGTGTGTGTGTGTGAGTGAGGTGGGGGGGGGGGATTGGTAGGTTGGTTAGAAATATAGAAGTGCCTACATGAGTGTTTTCAAAGAGAAAAGGGAGGGGAACAAGAAAAAATGAATGAAAGAAAGAAAGAAAGAAAGAAAGAAAGAAAGAAAGAAAGAAAGAAAGAAAGCAAAAAAAGAAATGGGAGGCAAATAGAGTCGTCGTTGCCTTCTACATCAGTATGTGATATTGGAAGCGGTGATATTGTTTCAATTCTGAGCGCGACTTGGAAGTATCGTATGGCTGGCAGGCAGAATGGCGGCAGGCTGCAGACATTCTTAGGACATAAATATAAGCATAAATATATACATGTCTAAGACAAATCCCCCAAGCCGCGTGCATGTCGTCATGCATCGTTCCAGGCTATGGTTACCGACATGCACGCAACTAGTCTCATGTGTGTGTGTGTGTCAATCTGTGTATGTGTGTGTATGTGTGTGTGTTGGGGGGGGGGGCAGGAGTTGTAGAAATGTCGCTGCAGCAGTTCGGAATCAGCAGCACGGGCGGAGGGGATGCGGTGTGTTAACTGGGGAGAGTGTGACCGACCTTGGTTTGAGATCTAGTCTTAATTGGACAGACTGAAGGCTGAAATCCAGCGTTTACTGGCCACAACACGGGCTGTGGGCTGAGATACAGTGTCGATACCCTTCTTGATATGACCATAGATGTTGCTAGGACGTAAGACCCCAACAAACAAACAATATACATGCATAATTGCATGTATAATTGCATAATTGCATAATTGCATGTATACTTGCATACACACATACATAAAACATACATACATGAACATATGCATTCACACATACACACACCCACATACACAACTACATACATCCATAAATCATACATACATGTATGCATACATACCCACATACACACATACATACACACACATACACTCATGCATACACACAACATACCCACATACATACCCACCCACCCACATGCACACCCACATACCCACATGCCTACATACGCACATACCCACATACATACATACATACATACTACATACATACATACATACATACATAGACACATACATACATACATACATACATACATACATACATACATACATACATACATACATACTCAGGTGTCCATATACACACACGGGTTAACCTAATGTCACTTGTCATGCGCAGTTACACATCAAATGGCGGCGGTAGTGCGTCCGACAGACGTTGGTGGCGCCACCTCCCGGTGGTGTTGCGTGTATCTGCATCTGCGTGGCACCTGCCCACGGACGGTTGGACCGTCGTCTCCCGGCAGGTCGGCTACTCTACTGGCCGCTAGTAAGTCAACAAACTGTGGCTGACCCCCCCCCCCCCCCATTCCCCCCACCCCACACACACACACACGCACACACACTCACTCACCTCTACACGCACCACCACACCCTCACTGACACCAATACCCATATTCATATCCATATGATACCCAGACCCAGACCCACCACCCACACCTACACGTACACGTACACCTACACCCACACCCACACCCACACCCTACCGCCCTGATATGACCTTAGATATTGCCAGGATGTGAAACTCCAACAACCAACGAACTCACACCCACCCACACCCACACACCTGCGCACTCACACTCACCACCCACACCCATACCCAGCATCACCACTACACCACACCCACCAGAACAGCCACCACCCCCACACCTACATCCCCAGGTACACCCCCCCCACCCCCACCCCACACATTACACCCCCCCCCCCACACACACACATCGCCTCACCACCGGACCAGACGGGATGGCCAAATGAGTTAGAGCATCCGTCTACCGTGTTGGTAGATCATGGGGTATTGGGTTCAAACCCTGGTCGAGTCAAACCAATGACTTAAAAATTGACACTTGTTGCTTCCTAGCCTGGCGCTCGACATTATTAGCATAGGGCAAGGACTGGTTGTCTCAGTGTCAGGATAATGTGACTGAGTGGGATATCAGGTCACGGTGCTGGTGACCTGGTCTTCCAGTGGGGCAGCACTATAAGGTCGCCATGTATAATATTATGTGTATCACAAGTCGGTACCCGTCCTGCTATGACCTTAGATGTTGCTAGGACGTAAAACAACAACAGACAAACAAACCTTACCACCTTTTGGCAGCTGCTTTCCTTTCCCTCTAATCGTCCTGATATGACCTTAGATGTTGCTAGGACGTAAAACAACAACAAACAAATAAATAAACCTTACCACCTTTTGGCAGCTGTTTTCCTTTCCCTCTAATGTTTTTTTTTCTACACCACCCTCACCCCGAAAGCAGCCACCAGGGGGCACGGCGCGTCTGTCTGCTCACGTGACAATTACGGCCAATTATCGCGCGAGGAGCAGTCGGCGAGGCGAATTTATGTCATTGGTAATTATGGTAAATTATCGCCCCGCCGCGACCACGCTGAGATGCGCCGCGTGGTGTGCGCGTCAGACATATGTTCATTTGTAAGCGATGTCAGACGGCCAGACGTGCCACTTTGGGGGCGCTACGAGGCGTAATTGTACCCACAACAACGGACTGGGAAAGGAACACCCCCCCCCACCCCCACCCCACCCCGTCCCACCTCCACCAGCCACCACCACCCGCAGTGGGTTAAAAGTTGCTTTCTTGCTTATTGGGGTTTTACGTCCTGGCAACATCTAAGGACATATCACGACGATTAAGTGTTCTCTGTGGCGGAGTGGTTCGAGTGTCTGACTTTTTTCTAGGCCAGACTCCTAATCTGAAGGTCGGTGGTTCGATTCCCCATCCCCCCACCTCTGCCAATTTGGATTTCCACCTATGTGGATAACTTACAGTGTCATCAAAGGCCAGTTGCTCTCATACCATGTTTATGTGGTGTGGGAGGTTAAAAATCCCTTGGGTAGGTAAAAGTGTAGGCCTGGGTTTTCTATCAACAAACTGTCTAATGGTGAAAACAAGCCTATTCAGGCTTATCCATGATAGGCAGTATAAATCTTTAAGAAAAAAAGAGAAAAATAAGTAGGTGTACGGAAACATTGCTACAGGAATGTCATGTTAGTTGGTGATGTGGAGTGTAAGCTTCTAATCATGGTATATATATACATATATATATGTTTAAAAAGAACACAGGACGCTCGGAGGGATTAAAAGACTTTTTATTAAAGTCTGACTACAGGATGAAATTAAAGCAAAATATCAAACCTGTGCAGCAGGCGCGCGCTGCCCAATGGGCGCAGAGCGAGACAATGGATTAAATCACAAGCAGTAACAATGCAATGCAAGCAAATTGCGCGGTGAGATAAAGTCAGAGAAATGGTGGTGTAAACAAATTGCGCGGCCAGTTAAAGTCAATGGTGTAGACCGCAAATTGCGCGGCCATGTTAATTCAATAGGTAAAAGGTAATCGTGGGCATTGAACCCGTTACCTGCCGGGGGAAGAGGGTGGCGCGCCGGCCCGCCGGTGGGCGGCGTGCCCTCCCCCCGCGCGCTCAGCGTCCCCCCCCCCCCTATGTCCTGAGGGATGGGTGGGAGAGGTCAAACTCGTTCTCCGCCATGATGGCGTGAGATGCGAAATACGCGCTAAGGGCAGAGCAGCTCTGACCGTGTGAGCTGGATGCGCGCCCACTGCTGAGTGAGTGGTGAGCCGTTGGGAGCGTTGGCGGGAGAGAGGGACCGTTGCCTCCCCCCGCCTTATCTTAATGGCGACACGGACGGTTGCGCACCGTCGTGCCTCGCCGCCGCCGGCCGGCCCGGCTCCGCGCCGGTTGACCGCTCCCAGGGGCGGCAGGCGCCCGGCGCATCTTCCTCCGCGCTGTGTCTTTTTAAATCCCAGCGGCTCGCCGCTGGGTACTTAAAAAGAACACAGGACGCTCGGAGGGATTAAAAGACTTTTTATTAAAGTCTGACTACAGGATGAAATTAAAGCAAAATATCAAACCTGTGCAGCAGGCGCGCGCTGCCCAATGGGCGCAGAGCGAGACAATGGATTAAATCACAAGCAGTAACAATGCAATGCAAGCAAATTGCGCGGTGAGATAAAGTCAGAGAAATGGTGGTGTAAACAAATTGCGCGGCCAGTTAAAGTCAATGGTGTAGACCGCAAATTGCGCGGCCATGTTAATTCAATAGGTAAAAGGTAATCGTGGGCATTGAACCCGTTACCTGCCGGGGGAAGAGGGTGGCGCGCCGGCCCGCCGGTGGGCGGCGTGCCCTCCCCCCGCGCGCTCAGCGTCCCAAGTCCCAGCTGGCTGTAGTGGTAGGGTGCGTGTGCGCGCTAATAATCAGGCCGCGCGGAAAGTTTATGCGCGCGGCATTGATGCCGCCAGGGCGCCGGTGGTGCGCTGAATGCCCGCGGTGTCGGCGATGATGTAGGCGGTGTAGGCGGTCGATGACCAGCCGCCCAGCTCGCGGATCTGCGCTTCCGGGATTCCCGCGTTGAATAACGCGCAGGCGCCCCCCCGCCGGAAACTGTGGGTGCCGTAGTCCACGGGCGCGAAACCCGCGCGCAGCAATGCGCCGCGGATGACCGCCCAGAACACGGGGGCGGTGAGGGGTGCCCCTCCTGCCCATAGGAGGGGCCCCGCGGGCGGGGCGCCCGGAGTCAGGGCGCAGGAGTGGTAGACGGCTTGGGTGGGGCAGAGGGGGTGCGCCGTCATGCGCGGCAGCGGGATGACTCGCGCGGGGCCGCGGCACTGGTTGGTTTTGGACCAACGTAGTGTGAGGCGGACGCCCGTGCGCGAGAAGGCGGCGTCCGCGCGGCGCAGGTGCCGCGATGCGTCGAAAGCCGCGGCGGTGGTGGGCATGAGGTTGGACCCCCGGAGCAGCCCATAGTACATTGACAGCGCGGCGGCCCAGGCAGCCGCGTGGGCGAGATCCTGGGGTCAATGTGGCGCAATATTGCGTGGAGCATGGCCGGGGTGATGGGGGCCTTCCGGCGCGCGGCGTCGCCGCGCTCTCGGCGGATGCCGCGGATGGTGGTGGTGAGCTGGTAGTCACCCTCCAGGGGGTTGGGGAGGCCCCACTCCCGGTGTATAACGCGCACGATGTTGAGATATTGGCGTATCGAGGTGTAGCACATGCGGCGCGCCAGGTGGGCCGCGTAGCGGCAGAGGAGCGCCGAGGAGGCGGGGATGGGCGGTGAGCCCATGGCCGCGCAGAAGCGTAGGTAGGCACGCCTGTGGGTGGCGTATGCTCGCTGTGTGTTTGGCGCGTACGCGGCCTGCTGGTATATGGCCACTTCCCGGTCCAGAGCCGCGCAGTCCATCCTATCGGGGCGCGAGCCAGGAGCCGAATGTGGCCCCGGGCGGGCCCGGGGGGGGTGCGGCCCGGGGGTCGGTCATGGTGTGCGCCAGTGCCGCTTGGAGCCGCTCCGCTCCCCCGCGGAGCACGAGGCGGCTAGCCGCGTCTGCCACGACGTTGCAGATGCCCGGGTAGTATATTGCGCGCAATTTGAAATTGTGTGTCGCGGACATGTAGTAGACCTGCCGGAGGTAGGCCATAACCGTGGGGTCTTTCGCGGTGCCCCGATTGATGATGGCGGCGGCGGCCTGGTTGTCCGTGTGTACGTACACTTTTTTGTTGGCCCAGGCGTGCGCCCAGAGGTGCGCTGCGGGCACCAGGCTGAGGACCTCTTTATAGTTAATGGAGAGGTGCTGGGTGCCGGGCCAGTCGGCGAAGGCGAGCGCGAACCAGGCGCCGTTGTGGTAGCCCCCCGCCCCATCCAGGCAGGCGTCCGTGGAGATGGGCGTGGCGGGAGCTGGGTCGAGTATGGGGGTGCGCCCGTTGTGGTTGTTGGCGAATAAGATCCACCAGGCTAGGTCCTCGCGCACCGAGGCGGTAACCCTGGCGCGGTGGGAGGGGCGGCAGAGCGCGCCCATGAGGTCGAGTAGACGGCGCAAATGCGTGCGCCCCCCATATATGACCTGGGCGGCCCAGTTCAGCTTCCCGCAGATGGATTGAAGCTCCCGCTTGGAGAGGCTGCGGCGCGCGGCCGCCCCCTCGGCCTCGGCTATGAGGGCCTGAAGCTTAACGCGGGGGAGGCCTAGGGTGAAGTTCACTGTGTTGATCTCCACCCCGAGGAAAGTTATGCAGGTGCTGGGACCTACTAGCTTGCCGTAGTTAATCGCGAATCCCAACTCGCGGAGGAGGGCCATCAGCTCCCCCATGAGGCGGCGGCACTCGCCGCGGTTGGGGTGGGTGACGAAGAAATCGTCGCAGTAGACCAGTATATGGTCGCCCCAGCCCCGAGCGCGCATGACACCCAGCGCTGCCTGCGTGAGCTGGTTGAATACGATAGCACTCAATCGCGCGCCAAACATTAGCCGTGTGTCGTGTAGATATGTGGGGGCGGGGGTCGCCCGCGAATGTCCATTGCAGGCCCGCGTACGCGTAGTCGTGGGGGTGTATGCGTACGCTGCGGTACGCGCTGGCCAGGTCCACCTTTCCCATGTAGGCGCCCGGCCGGAGGAGGGCGGCCGCCTGCTCAACGGTTGAGCAGCTGTATCCGGTCCCCTCGGCGTAATCATTGAGTGCGCCCCCCCTGGGGCGGGAGGCGTCGTGGATGAGGCGGATCCCCCCCCCCTCCTTGGGGATGGCGCCGAGGGCGCTGGTGATGTGCGCCGGGCCGTCGCGCCGGACGTAACGGCCATTCGCCATCTCGGCGCGCACCTGCGCCTCTACGGCCTCCCGGAAATCGGGACGCGTCGCCGAAGGGTGGTTTGGCTGCAGGGAGGGGGGGCCGTCCACGTGCGTGTTGGTCACTCTGAATCCGTGGCGCACCCCGGCCAGGATTTCCGCGCGCGCTGGGGTGTCGGGGGGGAGCAGGCGCTCCCAAGCTTCTGGGATGAGCGCCCCCCCGGACCCCGCCTATTCCTTCTTCTGGTGCTCGAATTTACACGGGGAGTAGGGGCACTTTCCCGTGTTGGCGAACAGGCGGCATATGGTTTTGTCGCCCGCGGTGCTGGAGGCGGCGTCGGCGCGTCCTGCCCTGTGTTGTTGCTGCGCCCCTCCATGGGCGCTGCCGGGGTGACCGCTCCGTCCCTTTTGCAGAGGGGCGGGGCGCTGCCTGGGGATGAGGATTTGCATCTCGAGGTAGGTGGCCGCGGTCCCCCAGGCCGTGCCGTGCTCCGCCTGGACCTCCCGGTATTGTGTATCGTAATCGATCACGGACTGCCATTCAAAACGCGCCGCGAAGTTGTGAATGCTCGCCGTGTAGGACATGTAGTATTCTATGTCCATGCGATCCAGGTCGCCCAGTTGGAGCAGGTGGGCTGCGAGGCACTGGTTGGCCGCGCCCCACTCCCCCTGCGTCAGGTACACGCACGCGCACGAGTCCTCCTCCGTTTTGAATTGAACGAGGCCTGAGGGGGGATCGACAATCTGCAGGTACTCCTTGCGCTTTTTCGCTATGCGCTCCCGCACGGTGCGCGGGAGGTAGTCGATTATCCTGAGCGCCTTGCTTGACTTTGCGCGGACGGTCAGGTTGTGGCGCGGGTCGGGGCCGGCTCCGTGCCGACTGGGGCGGTTCGCGGGGGCGGTGGTGGGCGCGATGTATCCCGTTGCGCCGGCGGGCCGAATTGCCGGCGCGATTTGCGCGCGGGTGCGCTCCGGCGATTCCGCGTCGTCGCTTCCTGTGTTGCCGAGGAGTCGGTCGGCTGCCGTGGAAGTCCAAAGCTGATCGAAGGCTGTGCCCGCCTCCAATATTGCGTGGCGCTCCTGCCGCGCCCTGTCGGTGTTTCCGCTGCCGGTCGGCTGCCGTGCGGTCCGCCTGGGCGGGGGGGGGCTGACTGTCCTCCCCCCGGCTGGGGCTCGCGCCCCCACTGGTGCCGAAGCTGGCGTTCCCCAAGTCGCACAGCGCGGCCCGGAGGAGGGCCCGCTGCCCGCGTGAGATGTCGAGGGCCGCGAAATCGGTTTTGTCGATGGCGAGCAGCGCCTCCCTCGTTGTGATGTCCTCTTGGGACATCGTGCCCGTGGTCCTTCTGCTCAGTCCGGCCAGGGTGGCCCAGCTCAAGAATTCAAAATCTTCAAACTCGTTCTCCGCCATGATGGCGTGAGATGCGAAATACGCGCTAAGGGCAGAGCAGCTCTGACCGTGTGAGCTGGATGCGCGCCCACTGCTGAGTGAGTGGTGAGCCGTTGGGAGCGTTGGCGGGAGAGAGGGACCGTTGCCTCCCCCCACCTTATCTTAATGGCGACACGGACGGTTGCGCACCGTCGTGCCTCGCCGCCGCCGGCCGGCCCGGCTCCGCGCCGGTTGACCGCTCCCAGGGGCGGCAGGCGCCCGGCGCATCTTCCTCCGCGCTGTGTCTTTTTAAATCCCAGCGGCTCGCCGCTGGGTACATATATACATATACATGTATCTATATATATATGTGTGTGTACATATACGTATACATAAATATATACACATATTTATTTGACCATATATACATATGATATATGCAAATAAATTATATATAATATTATGTGTATCATGATGAATTATAATAATATAAATTAACGGAGCGCAATCAATGATTTATATATATATATATATATATATATATATATATATATATATATATATACTTATTGTACAGGTTAATATTAAAGGTATTCGGAGTTGTGCACCCACCCCGAGTGTGCAACGGGCGACTGGAGCGCCACCTGCAATGTGCAAAGCGAACTAAATCCTGACTGCGTTTCTCTCACTTCGTTTGTATTTTTCCTTTTATAGATGAGGCGTATAGTTCCCCTCTCCACGGAACTAAATAAATAGAACTCAGCCCAACTCTGAGTTCACTTATCTTTATTTGCGGGAGTGGCCTTAATATATATATATATATATATATATATATATATATTATGCATAAATATATAGACATATATTTATTTATACATATATATATATAGGGAAGGGAAGGTGAATGGCAGCAGATGGAGAGGGAGATCAAGATCATCATGGTTTACAAATATTTCACAGTGGACAGGCTTGAATTATTCACAGTCAGAACAGCACACCATCGGGACAAGTGGAGAACCATTGCATCCAACCCTCGACGAGAGGACGGAACTATTGATTGATTGATATATATATATATGCATGTATTTTTATATCAGGTATATGTATGTATTTCATGTATATATATACATATATATATATATATATATATATATATATATATATATATATATATATATGCGCATGTGTGTAATATATAACCTAGTATGTGACTATAAATAGCAACGATACTAAAACCATTTCATTGCCCTTTCCAAATCTACGGTGTTATACCCCTAGTACCACCTGTGTGTAATTATATCACTACGTCGTGTTCCCTCTCACGCTCAATCCTCGTAATAAAATATATGTATCTATGTGTGTGTTTACTCCTACGTCATTTTATTACCTTCTCGTCTGCTGTACCTAAAGGTTGTCTGGTGTCAAAACAATTTCCACGAAAGAGTCCTATTTTTAATCATTGAAAATCAATCTACAGTAGACATTTTCCACGTTATGTCCAGCTTTTGTCCATTTTCTGTTTCTGCTGTCCAAATATTTCTGGTTGTCAATCTTGTTTACCAAGAGTATTAGAGCTTTACTTTAAAGAAAGTATGACCGATTCCCATTCAGACCAAGCGTTTAGGCGCGCCCTTCATCGTGTCTAAATGTCGTCTGCTGCCATCCACCCACACCCGCCTAAGTTGAGCAATTATTCACTGTGACACCGTCTGTGTTTCCACTGGGTTGTTCGGCTATGGCCCAGCAAAATGTCGTCTGCTGTCGTGCATTCCGAAGAATGTGTACCCCTTTGAGACGAGGAAATCCCATTCCATTTTTGTGTGTGTGTGTTTCCTTGACGACGACACATGTCAGGTGCGCAAAAGGGGGAAAAGGGCGGCGGTCCACACCGGGCCTTATCGGGGTGAGGAGGTTAACAAAGGGCCCCCTGGCGGATGTAGTGAGTACCACGGTGTCATGGTGTGATGCACTTGCAGATAAATGGGTCTGGAGACTTGACATACCACTAAAGTGACATAATTATACATAATTGTACCTTTATTGTTCATCACCGCCAGATGTGTGGTTAAGTAAAGAACTGCCCTGTCGGTGTGCACATTACACGCAATGCTCAAAATCGAATTTGTGATATTTAAAAATAGTTCAAGCTTACATATAGACGTACGTGTATATGATTAATGGTGTATATTATATGCACAGAATATTCAATGGATTGAAGGAATTTAAGCCACCTGGGTATACATAAAAGATATTTTAGATTTGTATGGACATATTGGCTGTATATCACAATTTCGAACCTTCCTAATAATAGTAATATGACCTCATATATTGCCAGGACGTAAAACTCCAACAACCAACCAGCCAACCTAATTTTAAATCACTGCAATACATTTTAGCACTGCCTGTTTGGTTTCGGTATATATCGTGATGTTTGTCAACTTGTCCAGAAATCGAACATAAAACCTGCAGTTAGTCCATACTTGATTTACAAATCAAGCTTTTCAGACTTAATGTAAACATATACCGTGTTTGTATTCTAAATTTGATTTAAGCATTGCTAACATCAGATACCTGCCTTCTAATTTATATAGCAATGTGTAACACGCTTCAACTCATACTTATTAGTATTACAACAAAAAATAAAACATACTTCTATTACTAGCTTACCATTAAGATAACGTTAAGTTAAGGTACAAAGCTAAGCATACACCGAATAACACTAACAGACAGTTGGAATATACTGTGCATAAACTCAGCCATCATTGGTTCATTCTTCAGTCAATTTTCAAATCAACAAACATAACAGTGTTTGTTCTCTCTCTTCCCGCTCTATACATATACAGTAAAACCTCTCTATACTGACCCGTCCACAGATCGACCACTCCCCTATATCGATCGCTTTATTTGGGTCCCAACAATACCACTGTAAGGATATTCTAACTCCCTAAACCGACCACCTCCCTAAATGGACCACTTAAAGTCGGTCCCATGGCCGGTCGATTTACAGAGGTTTTACTGTATATATATATATATATATTCTAAGACTAGTGTGTTCTCAATCTTATACAGGATTTGTTGAACTTATATTTATTTTATCGGTGGAGGTGTGGGGAGTGGAAGCGAAAGACCACGCTCGGTATTAATTTGTGAGATTACCAAGAACTGGTCAGAAGGGTCGTGCAGTGTATGCCCAGCATGGAATGGGTACATTAGTACGATGTCACATGTGGGTGGAGTGGTAGGTAGTAGTGGGGCGGGGGGGTGTGGTCTGACTCCTTTCATTATAATGGGCAGCACTATAAAGTCGCCATGATTGTGCACTGTCATAAGTCAGTACCCGTCCTGATATGACCTTAGATGTTGCCATGGCATAAAACTCCAACAACCAACCAACCAACCATTATAATTGTGGGTGTGCAGTGTCCTCAGATTGAAATGACTGAAGGCCAGAGGAAGGCGACAGACCGACATTGTCTGGTAAAGCTAATGGGGCTGTCACACTACGACGCTTCTCGCCAGCGACCGGTCAACGTGTGGTGTTTTTGGGCGATAATTAGTGAATTATATAGAAACGCTGGTAGCGCGTTATCCGCGCGTCGGTACACGTCGGTACACTATCATTGACGTTGGCGGTCGGCGGCGAAAGTCGGCGCGCGTTATTGGTCGCTGAGTATTTTGAACATGTCAAAAACCACCAATGACCAGCAACGCGCGGGAGTAAATGGGTAACAACGTTAGGAGGACGTTAGGCGCGCGTCGCGATGCGTTGGACGCGCCGGAATAACGTTATGGGAACGCTAGGAAGACGGCGCGCGCGCGGGAGGGTCGTTGCTCACGCGTTGCGCAAACTGGGCCATTTTTGTGTTACGCCCTAGCAACATTTAAGGTTAAATGAAGACGTCGCGCCAAACTTTTTTTTTTTTTTCCCTAGCGCGTCGACACACGTTGGCCGCGCACGCATAACGCGCCGTGCTGACGCCAATCTTTTCCCCCAAACCGCCGAAAAGTTTGATGTTTCTCGACGCGCAAGATTTTATTTTCAACGCTGACGGGTCGCCGGGAGAAACGTCGTAGTGTGACAGCCCCATTAGATTCCTTATACGCGGTATGCAGTATGCGGTATGCTGTATGAGGTATGCGAATGGGAGGATTCCTTCTACGCGGTAAGCGGCAAGGGTCTCCCCACCCCCACCACTACCATGTGTTTCCACTCAGCACCCTTGTGTGTGACCGTTCCGTAATGCTCAGTCGCCTCTCCTCGTCTAAAACTAATGGGCAAGTGCGACTGATGGTTCTATTCACATACCGCATGCCACATGCCGCACCGATCGCTACAGGTACCGATCGAGTTGCCGCATTCGCATTCGCATTCGCATTCGGACGTAAGGAATCACCCCCATTGACTTAGATGCTTTCCGATTTTTTGCCGCATTCGCATACCGCATACCGCATACCGCGTGTAAGGAATCTTAGCTTAAGGCACTAGATATTCACACTAATGTGCCGCATTCTGAAAGTAGTCACTCGATGTAAAATATGCATTAATACATTCCCAACAACTGGTCCATTGTGGGACCTGATGGAAGGTAACTGTTCGGACCAGCTGTACATAATAATAATAATAATAATAATAATAATAATCTCTCCCCTTCCAGTATAAACCGATACCAGTCAGCCCAAAGTCACTCACTTCACGCATTAACTGCCAACCCTTTTCAAACCTTCACTTTTTGTTGTTGTTGGTGGTAAATATGTTTATTCTGCTGAATAAGTCTTTTGTCAGTGCCGAAGCACTGGTCTTCCAGCCATTTTTCAATTCATATTCAACACCTATCAGGCACCAATCACACAACAGAGAACAACACTTCATTCCACGCCTCATTGATACCCCTTGACACCCCCCACCGTGCTCCACCCACACCACGCCCAACACCACCTGACATTACACCTCACACCACCCCACAATAATCCACACCCCGCCGCTCACAACCCCACGTCTCTCACCCCCATACGCCACGTCCACATGATACACCATTCACACATCATCTGATCATCACATCTCATCACACCTCATCACACCAGGCTCCACCCACATCCCATATCCTATGGGATATTCCACACAACACACCACAATCCCCACATCCACATGATACACCATTCACACCTCATCCCACCTCATCACACCTCATCACGCCTCATCACACGACACTCCACCCAAGATCCCACATCCTATAGGATATTCCACACCCCACCCCCAATCTCCACATCCACGTGATACACCATTCACACCTCATCATACCTCATCACACCTCATCACACCACACTCCACTCAACATCCCACATCCTATAGGATATTCCACGCC
This sequence comes from Branchipolynoe longqiensis, assembly GCA_030323885.1. Classification (NCBI taxonomy): domain Eukaryota; kingdom Metazoa; phylum Annelida; class Polychaeta; order Phyllodocida; family Polynoidae; genus Branchipolynoe; species Branchipolynoe longqiensis. The sequence continues at coordinate 39,360,852 of CM059194.1, forward strand.
CCACCCCCAATCTCCACATCCACATGATACACCATTCACACCTCATCATACCTCATCACACCTCAGCACACCACACTCCACTCACATCCCACATCCTATGGGATATTCCACCCCCCACCCCAATCTCCACATCCACATGATGCACCATTCACACCTCATCCCACCTCATCAAACCTCATCATGCCTCATCATACCACACTCCACCCCACATCCCACATCCCACATCCTATGGGATACACACCACCCCACAATCCACGCATCACACTCCACACCCACATGGAACTCCACTCACACCACACCACATCACACCTCATTTCATCACATCACATCACAACACATCACACCACACCCCACATCTCACCCTCACAATCTCACATCACACCCCACTCCACACTACCACACACCTCAGGACGTCACACCATTTCATTCTTTACCCCAACCCTACAGTGCACATCAACCTCCTCCCCACACCTTCATCCCCACATCCCCATATCCACACCTACACACCCCAAACCCCAAATCCCACATCCCACACCCCAAACACCAAATCCCACTCCACATCACACCCACTCCACCCTGCCACACACTTCATTTCATTCCCTACCCCATCCAATATAGCACATCAACGCCACACCCCATTCCCCTACACCTCACACCCTATACCCCCACACCTCATACCTTCACACCCCACACACCCCACACCCTCTATTCCTCAACCTATTCCATAACCCCACACTCCACCCCATGCCGTCCTAACACCACCCCCCCCCCATTCCCATACCTTCACACCCCACACCCTACACTCCATACCCCCAGACCTCACACCCCTATGCCCCATACCCTCACACCCCACACACCCCACACCCTCTATTCCTCAACCTATTCCATAAGCCCACACTCCACCCTATGCCGTCCTAACACCACCCATCTCCCCCCACCCCATACCTTCACACCCCACACCACTACACCCCATACCGACACACCTTACACCCCATACCCCATACACCCCACACCCTATATTCCTTAACCCATACTATAATCCCACACTTCACACCATGTCATCCTACCACATACCATCTCCCCCCCCCCCCACCCCATACCTTCACACCCCACACCCCTACACCCCATACCCCCACACCTTACACCCCATACCCTCACACCCCACACATCCCACACCCTATATTCCTTAACCCATTCCATAACCGCACCCTCCACACCTTGCTATCCTACCCCCCCCCCCCCCCTTGCCCCCTCCCCCCCCCCCCCTTCTCCCCACACCACCCCGATATCCGTCCATCTTAACGCCCGTCATGCCGGGTGCGACCAGGGGTGGTGTGTGTACGTATATGTGTGTGTGTCTGTGCGTGTATGTGTGTGTGTGGGCGGGTCCTTGCATGATATAGGTGGCCAGATGAACAATCAGTCACCTGGACACTGGAGGGGTCATGTGGGCGGTGGGGAGTGGGGGGGGGGGGGTGCTCGCGCAGGGTTGCCAACATTGAAAAATTAAAAACCGGAAGATCTTATGGGATGTTATATTGGGGAGGCGGAGGAGTTCTGGAGGTACTCCCCCAGAAAAATGTTAAAATCTTTGAGTCTATGTGGTGCATTTTGGACAGAATAATCCGTAAGATTGATATTAATGTTATTGCAGGTTTGCCAACATTGGAAATCTCAGCCTCGGTGCTGAAAAAAAGATATTATTCAATTGGAATTAAACAAAATTGAACCCCCCAACACTCCCCACGTCCCCTCAAAGCCCCCCAACATGGAAGATCAGCGTAAGGGACATAACATATCGTACATGTCACGACGAAACCACAAGGTTGGCAACACTGCTTGCGGTGGTGCTAGTGGTCCTAGTGGTGCTCGTGCTGATTCTGGTCGTGGTTCTAGTGGGTATAGTGGTTCCAGTGGTGTTGGTGAGTCTAGTGGTGATAGTGATGCTAGTGGTGCTCGTGGTGTTTGTGGTGCTAGTGGTGCTCGTGGTGCTAGTGGTGCTAGCGATGCCATGGTACTAGTGGTGCTAGTGGTGCTAGCGGTCCTCATGGTACTAGTGGTGATAGTGGTGCTAGCGGTGCCAGTGGTGCTCGTGGTGCTAGCGGCCCTCGTGGTACTAGTAGTACTAGTGGTGATAGTGGTACTAGTGGTGCTGGTGGTGCTAGTGGTGCTAGTAGTTCGCACAGGCCCCGACAGGGGGAAGGGCCGTGCACCCAGCCTTCTCAGGGGCCTAATGTCCGAAAATACAAAGAGGATGGCGGCTCTAATCTGATGCCTGACCCGCCATTAGCGGGTGACTGGGTGGGTAGGGATCAGTGGGAAGGCGCCCAATTCCATAACCTCTTTTGTGACGCTTTCACCAGGTCCCAGTTTTTGTTGTTTTGAGAAGCATCTCGCATAATAATACAAATTAAAAAAAAATTGATTTGATGTGAAATTATTTAGCTGCTCCATTGGTGAGGTGAACTTCAGAATGCCCCTGCATTCCTGCATCTCTACCGGAATAAATGCCCTCCTTCCCTCCTCCCTCCTCCCTCCTCCCTCCTCCCTCCTGCATTAATTCCCTCCTTCCCTCCTCCCCCCATCCTGCATTAATTCCCCCCCCTCCCTCCTCCCACCTCCCTCCTCCCTCCCTCCTCCTTCCTCCCTCCTTCCCTCCTCCCTCCTCCTGCATTAATTCCCCCCTGCCCCCTCCCCCATCCTGCATTAATTCCCTCCTTCCCTCCTCCCTCCTCCTGCATTAATTCCCTCCTTCCCTCCTCCCCCATCCTGCATTAATTCGCCCCCTCCCTCCTCCCTCCCTCCACCTTCCTCCCTCCTTCCCTCCTCCCTCCTCCTGCATTATTCCCCCCCCTCCTCCCTCCTCCTTCCCCCCTCCTTCCCTCCCTCCTCCTGCATTAATTCCCCCTTCCCTCCTCCCTCCCCTTCCCCTCCTTCCCTCCTCCTCCTCCTGCATTAATTCCCTCCTTCCCTCCTCCCTCCTCCTGCATTAATTCCCCCCTTCCCTCCCCCCTCCTCCTTCCTCCCTCCTTCCCTCCTCCCTCCTCCTGCATTAATTCCCTACTTCCCTCCTCCCCATCTTGCATTAATTCCCCCCCCCCTCCCTCCTCCCTCCTCCCTCCTTCCCTCTCCTCCTGCATTAATTCCCCCTTCCCTCCTCCCTCCTGCCTCCCTCCTCCTTCCTCCCTCCTTCCCTCCTCCCTCCTCCTGCATTAATTCCCTACTTCCCTCCTCCCCATCTTGCATTAAGTCCCCCCCTCCCTCCTCCCTCCTCCCTCCTCCCTCCTTCCCCTCCTCCCTCCTCCTGCATTAATTCCCCTCCCCCCTCCCTCCTCCCTCCCCTCCTTCCTCCCTCCTTCCCTCCTCCCTCCTCCTGCATTAATTCCCTACTTCCCTCCTCCCCATCTTGCATTAATTCTCCCCCCCTCCCTCCTCCCTCCTCCCTCCTCCCTCCTCCCTCCTCCCTCCTTCCCTCCTCCCTCCTCCTGCATTAATTCCCCCTTCCCTCCTCCCTCCCTCCTCCTTCCTCCCTCCTTCCCTCCTCCCTCCTCCTGCATTAATTCCCTACTTCCCTCCTCCCTCCTCCTGCATTAATTCCCTCCTTCCCTCCTTCCCTCCTTCCCTCTTCCCTCACTTCAACAGGATGCCAAATGCATTACTGCATCATTGTATCAGACCGGACCTGATAGCCCAATCGGTAAAAACACCGGTTTCCCGCGCGGAAGGTTAGGAGTTCGATTCCCGGTCGAGTAGAATCAGTGAATTACAAAATTGATACTTGTCACTACATAGCCTGGCATTTGGCATTACTAGGATAGTGGAACTAGCAGTGGAATGAGGAAGACCAATTGTTTGTGATTGAAATTTTCCCAGCCTAATCAACTAATGTACCCCCCAAAAAAGTTGTATTGAATAGGTGTCTGCTCCGGTGGGGGCAGACGGACAGGCGCAGTTCCAAGTACAGGGGTAGTAGGTTAGGAATGTTGGGTGTGAAGAAGATTGGAAATGGCTGTGAATGTCACAGTTTTCACCTCGCGTGGAACGACAGCAGAGATTGTAGGCCATTTCTGGTATTACACGGTGGGGAGCCGTGGTGGTGAAGGCTTGCGGTGTGATGATGGTGTGGTGGTGTGTGGTGTGGTGGTGTGTGGTGGTGTGGGGTGTGGTGGTGGTGTGTGGTGGTGTGGGGTGTGGTGGTGGTGTGTGGTGGTGTGGGCTGTGGTGGTGGTGTGTGGTGGTATGTGGTGGTGTGGTGATGTGTGGTGGTGTGTGGTGGTGGTGGTGGTGGTGGTGGGTGGTGGCGTGGTGCTGGTGGTGTGTAGTGGTGTGTGGTGGGCTGATGATGTAGTGTGGTGGTGCTGGTTGTGTTATGATATTGGTGATGTGGTGGGGTTTGTTGTTCTGACATGGTAGTGTATTTCTTGCGTGTTTGTGATGTAGTGGTGATATGGTTGTTGTACTCTCTGTAGTTGTGTTATGATATTTGGTGGAGATGTTGTAGTATTGTTGGGGTTTGTCGTGGTTACATGGGAGTGTTTTGCTTTCAAGTTGGTGGTGTGGTGGTGCTATGGTTGTGCTCGATCTGGTTGTGTTATGATATTGGTGGTGGTGTGGTGATATAGTATCGCTGCGGTTAGTCTGGGTGACATGGTAGTGTTTTTGTGGCGTATCGCTGGTGTGGTGTTGCTATGGTTGTGCTCTTTCTGGTTGTGTCATGATAGTGGTGGTGTGGTGTTGATGTTGTAGTATTGTTGGGGTTTGTCGGGGTGACATGGTAGTGTTTTCTTTTATTGTGTATCAGTGGTGTGGTGGTGCTATGGTTGTGCTCTCTCTGGTTGTGTTATGAGATCGGTGGTGGTGTGGTGATGTTGTATTATTGTTGCGGTTTGTAAATTATATCGACCAAATTAATACTTGCCGCTACATAGCCTGGCATTCGGCATTACTACTACTAGAATAGGGCAAGGACTTGTTAGCTCAGTAACAGGATAATGTGACTGTGTGGGATATCGTGTCATGGTGCCAGTGGCATGGTCTCCCAGTGGAGCAGCACTATAAAGTCACCATGACTGTGCACTGCCACAAGTCGGTACCCGTCCTGATATGACCTTAGATATTGCCAGGTCGTAAAATTCCAACAACCAACCAACCTTTTGTGCACCCCCCCCCCACCTCCTATGTCCTCCCTCAGATCCCTACCCACTCTCCCACCAACCCTTTATACTGTTTACCCATCCCTCCCCCCCACATCCCTCCCCACTCTCCCACCATCCCTTTATACTGTTTACCCATCCTCCTCCTCCCTCCCATCCCTCCCCACTCTCCCACCATCCCTTTATTCTGTTTACCCATCCTCCTCCTCCCTCACATCCCTCCCCACTCTCCCACCATCCCTTTATACTGTTTACCCATCCTCCTCCCCCACATCCCTCCCCACTCTCCCACCATCCCTTTATACTGTTTACCCATCCTCCTCCCCACATCCCTCCCCACTCTCCCCCCCCATCCCTTTATACTGTTTACCCATCCCCCCCACATCCCTCCCCACTCTCCCACCACCCCTTTATCCTGTTTACCCATCCTCCCCCCCCCCCACATCCCCCCCCCACTCTCCCACCATCCCTTTATACTGTTTACCCATCCTCCTCCTCCCCCACATCCCTCCCCACTCTCCCACCATCCCTTTATACTGTTTACCCATCCTCCTCCCCCACATCCCTCCCCACTCTCCCCCCCATCCCTTTATACTGTTTACCCATCCCCCCCACATCCCTCCCCACTCTCCCACCACCCCTTTATCCTGTTTACCCATCCTCCTCCTCCCCCACATCCCTCCCCACTCTCCCACCATCCCTTTATATTGTTTACCCATCCTCCCCCACATCCCTCCCCACTCTCCCACCATCCCTTTATACTGATACCCTCCTCCCCCACATCCCTTCCCACTCTCCCACCATCCCTTTATACTGTTTACCCATCCTCTCCCCCACATCCCTCCCCACTCTCCCCCCCATCCCTTTATACTGTTTACCCATCCCCCCACATCCCTCCCCACTCTCCCACCATCCCTTTATCCTGTTTTACCCATCCTCCTCCCCCACACCCGTCCCCACTCTCCCACCATCCCTTTGTCCTGTTTACCCATCCTCCTCCCCCACATCCCTCCCCACTCTCCCACCATCCCTTTATACTGTTTACCCATCCCCCCCACATCCCTTCCCACTCTCCCACCATCCTTTTATAGTGTTTACCTATCCAAATATATGATTGTGAGCTTTCTAATTTAATGAGTGTCTATTGGCACATACTTGATTTTCTGCTTTTACATGTAAAAGCGATGGTTTGAACAAAAAACTAACATTTCTCGCCGTGAATATGGCCTATGCTGCCGACACGGCGGAAAGCAATCACCAATCAATCAATCAATCAATCAACCTATCCTCCTCTCCCACATTCCTCCCAACCCTGCAACCATAAAAGCAAACTCTTCCCCCTCCCCCCCCCCCACAGCCCCATTTTTTTCATAATATCCTCTGCCCCTCATTCCCACCATCCCCTTACCTTCAACCCCTCCCCCTTTCCCGCCCGCCCCACCCCACCATATATCTACACCCCCCCCCCCCCACCACCACCACCCCACCCCCACCCCACCCCCTAGCTGGTAAGAGTTACAGCCTCCCGTGGTGTAATGCATGCCGCAGAGAGAGGTTGTTTCCGTGGGGAGGACCTCAGACTGACCATCCTCAGACAGTGGTCATCCCTCATAGGCCCCAACAATCATTACCGAGCCACACCCCAAGCCCTCCCCCACCCCTCCTCCCTCCTCCCCAACCTCCACCTCACCGTCCAAACCTCCACGGCTGCAGCAGTTTTATCCTCATCCACCTCATTTCCAGCCACCAATTTTTCTTTTTTCCCCATTGCTATGCACACCAAACGGGATGGCCGAATGAGTTGAGAGTCCGTCTCCCGTTTTGGTAGATCGTAGGGTTCGAACCCTGGTCGAGTTAAACCAGTGACAACAATTTATACTTATCGCTTTCTAGCCAGTCGCTCGGCATTATTAGGCTAGGATAGGGCCAGGACTAGTTGGCTCAGTGTCAGGATAATGTGTCTGATTGGGATATCAGGTCATGGTGCTGGCGGCCTGCTTTCTCAGTGGCGCAGCACTATAAAGTCGCCACGAGTGCCCACTGTTACAAGTCGGTACCTTTCCTGATATGACCTGAGATGTGCCATGATGTAAACCTCCAACAACCAACCAATCATTGCTATAAACCAAATTGTGTTTCCTATTTGTAATCCCTGATTTAATTTATTTAACAATTTTATTGTAACAAGTTTAGATGGATTCAGAGTACTAATAGGCCATTACTAGTATTAGAACCGGCATACATTCCAATCACTACGGCAACGCGTTCAATCAGTCAAAATTGCTCGTGTGGTTTGCTTCGTTTGGCTCAACTTCTGCAGTGCCGGGGCGGCGGCCCGCTGGTTGGATCCACCCTGCCGGGAACCAGCGAAGCCCGGACCTTCTGACAAATCATATTCACTCGTGATTTATGGCGGGCGCAAATTGAAAACATCATGGCCGCCAGGGGTCGGGGAAATCCAGCCGGCTCCGGGCACTGAAGGCGGACGGTCGCCGACGGTTTGTCACCGTAATTAAGGACGGTAGTCAGAGAGGTTGTCAAAAAGGTTTAGTTGTTGCTGTGTGGTTTTTTAAATATTGTTATTATATATATATGCGTGTGGTGTGTAAGCATTATGCAAGTATAAAGGTTTCTAAGGGAACTATTGTTATTATTGTTCATTATTGTCACTGTACATACTATTCTGTGGGTTGGCTTCCTCGCCTCCCAATCACATGACCGGTGGTACCACCATCGGTCCCACTCGGGCCGAATGGACATGCCACATTGTCACTTGCGCCTGAGAATATATATATATATTGTAATTGCATATCCTAATGAAATAATTATAAATAATTATAAAAAAAATATATATATATATATATATATACATATATATATAAATTGGCGCACCTAGGTCGCCCCACCAATCTAGCTGAGCACAGACCTGACTACAGTCAGAGAGCGTGTATATAAACAGATGAGAGGCACAACTCCCGCGAAAATATGTAACACAGGCTGCAGTGGCGATCCTGGCGGTTATTGTTGAACAAGCCTTGAGTTTGCCGGTACGCTCAGTGCAAAACATTAATTTTCTTAAAAGATTAATAGAAATCCAGAACCCTAACCTTATAAATTCAATATAATCTTGTTGGTAAACATGTTTTCTATATGTGTACTAAGCGGCTTGTTTCTATTTGGTGTAGTTTTAGAGATATTTCACTTTTTCTGTAGGAAGATTGCACATGACCATTGACAATGCCTAGAGTTTGCCGTCACGCGTAGTGAAAAACGTCAGTTTTATTCCAAATTAATAGAAATCCAGAACCCTAACCATATCAATTTAATATAATCTTGTTGGTAAACATGTTTTCTATGTGTATTCCAATCAGTTTGTTTCTAGGTGTTGTAGTTTTAGAGATATTTAACGTTTTCTGTATGAAGATTGCTCACTGCCATTGACAATGCCTTGAGTTTGCCCATTTGTTCAACAACCACCACTTGGAGCACCACAGTCGGCAGCTGTTACAGGGTCTAGTATGACAGTTGTCCCTCTCATCTGTTTATATACACGCTCTCTGCTACAGTGGGCCTGCACAGTAGATGACAGATCATAGAGTTAATCCACTTCTGGATAATTATACTCATATAATGATTTTTACAGCATGCATATAATATACAACTAACAGGTAACCCCACCCACTGCCTAACTAACTAATCCCATTCTCACTTCACTTCTTCCTCTGGCCTTGGCCGGATGTACTGTCCATACCGGTGAATCTGGAAGGACTGAAGTTTGGATCCTGGTCGAGTCAAACCAATGACCTCTTGCTGCTCGGCACTTGCCATTATGAGCTCAGGACAGGGACTGGGCACACAGTGTCAGGATAATGTGACTGTGTGGGACATCAGGTCATGGTGCTGGTGGCCTGATTTCCTAGTGGGGCAGCCCTATAAAGTTGCCATGAGTGTGTGCTGTCACAAGTCGGTGCATATCCTGGTATGGCCTCGGGTCTTACTGGGGCGTAAAACTACACCAACCACCCAGCCTCTCCCGGCCCTCTCAGAGGATTGTGGTGGGGCTTTTAGGCTGCCTTTTTCCTTCCTCAACCCCCCCCCCCCCACCCCCAAATTCTCTGACCACTACCGATCAGAAGCCAACTCCTGACCACATGGGACCACTTTCAGTGGTGCCCATTCGGTGCTGCAGATTTGCAGCCTTCAGCGCACTAATGGGAATGTGAATGCGCTGAAAACTCCCCAAAAACAACCCTGATGCCCCTACTGACGACTCTGGAGCCGGATTTGACACAAAGAAGTGGCTGACAACCCGGGTGTTTTCTGTGCGCAGCCTCACTCCTGCCTCACTTCCGGTGTGCGCCCGACCTCCCACTCCCGTCCCCTCCCCAAATCAGAAATAATACAGCAGCACCATCTCATTGTTGATGCGTAGAGGAGTGGGAAAACTGACCGTGATCCACACTGACCACGGGAACAGTCTTGGGGTTTTGCGTCCTAGCAACATTGAAGGATGGCTATCGACTTGTCACAGTGCGCACTGATGGCGACTTTATAGTGCTGTTCCACTGGGATATGTACCGGTCCACTGGCACCTCACTTTATTCTGACCCGATGCCTCACCCGATTCCTCGACCCGATACCTAGACCCGATACCTCACTTTATTCTGACACTAGGCCAAACCGTTCCCTGCCCCATCCTAATAATGCCGACCGCCAGGGTAGGTAGAGATAAATATCAATCTGGTAAGCATTGATACCGAGAGCGCTCTATTGTGGCGGTTCCTTCCGATCTGACCAATGGGAGCGCAGGGATGCGAGCAGGGGACGCCGGTAGTCCCCGAGTAGAAATGAAGACATTTTTCTGATCAACCTTTAAAATAAAAAAATAGCGGAGCCGGCAGCAACAGGAGATAGAAGGAAGAAGAGGGGCGGAAAGGCCCCCCCCCCCTTCCCCCCCTTCCCCTCCCACCCTTCCCTACCTCTCCTCTCCGCCGCTCGCCCCGTTCGTTTCACGACGCGAACAGTAGCAACCAGACGGGATGGTCGAATGAGTTGGAGCGTTCGTCTCCCGTGTTGGTAGACCATGGGTTCGAACCCTGGTCGAGTCAAACCAATGACTTAAAAATTGATACTTTTCGTTTCCTAGCCAGGCACTCGGCAGTATTAGGATAGGGCAAGGACTGGTTGGATAATGTGACTGAGTGGGGTATCACTGGATAATGTGACTGAGTGGGGTATGAGATCATGGTGGGCCAGCACTATAAAGACGCCATGAGTGCGCACTGTCACCAGTTGGTATCCGTCCTGATAGGACCTTAGATGTTGCTAGGACGAAAAACAACAACAAACAAACATCTACCTCTTCTGCTTGTTCTTCTTCATCATCTTCTTCACTATCTTCTTCTTCCCCCTTTGCTTTCTTCACATTTTTGTTCTTGTTCTTCCTTGTCTCCCCTTTCTCCTAGGTCTCCTGGTTTTGTTATTCTTGCTCTTGTTCTCCTTGTTGTTTCTTTTGCCTTTCCTTCTCCTTTTCGTCTTCCTCTTCTGCTTTTAGAAAATTCTTCTACGTCTCGATCTTGCTCTTCTTCTTGCTTCTTTTTCTACTTCTTCCCATTCTTGTTCTTGTTGTTGTTCTTCTTCTCCCCTTCTATTCTCCTATCTAGAAATGCATGTTTTTTAAAAATTGCCCTGTAAAGGGGCTGTCACACTATGATGTATCACCTCAACATGCGCCAATCTATGTGATTTTCTACCAACACTTCGGCGTACATCGTCATACGTTATGTGTATGTTGGCCATATGGCATATATGCTCTGGATACGTCGGTATATGTCATCTTATGTCGACAAAATTGTCAACATGTGTCAATGTGTGGCTCGTACATTGAACTTATGCTGCTTGTGCGTTCGGGATACATCGGTGTACATTGGGAGTACTTTAGGGATACTTTGGTATACGTTGCTGCACGTTAACCATACGTTCAGCCGGTCAGAATGTGCAGTCCGCCTACAGTCCGCATACTGCCAATGGATGCATTATGTACTCCTAACGTACTTCGTAGCTATGCCTGCCATATCTCCAGTGTATTTAACATATATGCCATACTTCTAGTGATGGAGTAACATATGTAATGTTGGTCAGCGTTCCATGAGCGTATGCGAGCATTTTGCGAACGTTTTGTGAGGCACATGAATGCTCTCATATGCTAGCAATACGTAAGAGATACGTTCTACATATGTTACGTACGTTGTGTGTACATTGTGTATGCGCCCATTTTTACCCCCCCACTGCTGAAAAGTTTGACGAATGCCAACGTACTGGCAAATTTTCTAAAGTTGAGGTCGCGCTGATGCCGTACTTCGTAGTGTTACAGGGCCACACCAGTGCCAAGCACACCAGTGCCATTGTAGGTAGGTCACTGAGTGGATGTATGAGGTAAGCCGGTTGTGGGCTTGGGGTGAGTGTAGAGAGAAGAGCGTAGCAGAGTTTGACAGGAGTGGAGCAAATTAAAGCGAAATTGATGAATGAACAAAAGTTTGCCCTGCTTGAGTTGGAATGGTCGCCGGCAGGGGGCGAGGCGGGGCGGGGGCGGGGAGGGTCGGGACGGAGCATGGGCGGGGCGGGGCGGGGAGGGGAAAGGCGTGGTAAGCCGGGGCGGGGTGGGGGTTGGTTGGCTCTTATTGGAATCAGGCGTGAGGGTGTGGTTAGGGGGTGGGGTGGGGGTGGAGGTGGGTGGGTGGAGGGGAGGGCAGGCTACTACTGATGATGGCTGCAGCACAGATTTGCCTCGTCGTCTGCTTGACGGAAACAAAGATGATAGCGGAAAAGCCAGTCCCCTGCGTATAAGGCGTATAAGGGGTCCGTCGGCCCGCCAGGCAATCTCTATGCACGCGCATGCGCCTCAGTGCCATCTCCAGTACTGGCTCCCGTTAATAACCATTTTCACGTCTGCGTTTTCCCGCCAAAAAAAGAGGAGGAAAATGCCCGTTGCTGGCGCTGCTCGCCCACTTCCGGTTATTAAGCGGGCAGTCGGGCCGCACTGTGCGCCTCGGGTGGTCACTCCTCACGGAGCATGCGCATTGCGGTCTACTGACGAGATTTGGTCAATAAAATGCCGACTCTCTGGGACAAAACAAAAAATAGAAAAGGAAAAAGCCCAACAGGAATTCAGGTTGATGACGTAGCCATGATTGGTGTTGCGCTGTAGGTGTTGGTCGTAAGGGTTGTCTTGAGGCCAGTAAGGGAGGGAGGAAGGAAGGAAGGGAGGGAGGGACGTTGGGGGGGGGGGGGGAGGGAGGCTGAGCTAGCGCCATTACCCATCCACCACCATCCACCTACAATAAGACCCTGCACGGCTCAGCATTTAAAATGGCGTCCACCAAATAAATGTTATCTGCTTTCCGCCACAAAGCCACACACAAGCACCCATTCCTCCATAGCAACCGCATATTCATCTCTTTCAATTAGAACAGACGCCCTTTCTGTTCTAAGCAATTCTTTAAATGCCATGTGCTCGCTACATGTGCCATCATTTCGCGTGGTAAACACTCAGACGACATTTAGCTCGAGCAGACGACAATATACCTTCAATGGCGAAGGCGCTAAGACAGTCCATGTCAGTCACCTGCCTCCATGATCTCTCCCCCCCACCCCCATACACACACCCCGCCCCCGGGGCATGCGCAGTGCTCCTCCACATAACTATGTTTTATAATCGCCGATCCTGCTGTAGGCGTGGCGCTCATTACAGGATGGCCGGCGCCCTCCTGCACCCCCCCCCCTCATCCAGTCTCCTCCCTCCTCCTCCTCCCCTTCCCCCTCCTCCAGCACCCACACCCTTTTCTCTGCGCAGGAACAATATGGGACCACGGACACCACTTCCTCCGGGGCAAAAGTCATTTCCTCCGACCGACCGCCACCCGTCGCCTGCAATTAACGAGAGAATCCTTCTTATTCGCGGCTAGGGCTTTACAGTGGGACGAGGGTGGGGTGTGGGTGTGGGGTGGGTGTGGGTGTGGGTGGGGTGGGTGCGGGTGGGAGTGTGGCAGTGGGTTTGTGTGGGGGTGAGGGTGGGGTGGGAGGGTGGGTGTAAGGTGTAGGAGACGGGAGAATGGATGAGAGCTTCGGGAGTGTGTGTGTGCACTATATGGTCCGGCTCATACTGTATATTGTTACACAGCATGGAACATAACATATGCTGTATGTACTGACTACTATGTAAAAAAAAAAGTGCTTTTTGATTTATTTATTTAATTATTTATTTATGTATGTAGTTATTTATTCATTTATATATTTATTTATGTATTAGTGTCCACTGAGTAGGTTACTTTAGGACATGGTTCAAAACTATGTAGTCTGCCATCGTGCTTAATTATTTTAATAGTGTCCATATATGGTCAGATCTACATGGTTGGTTCCACCAGTGTATTGGACACAAATATGCAGCCGGCCCTGGTTGCCATTATTGTGTTTGTTGCTGTTATTATTATAATATTAATATTATTATAATCATTATCATCATTATCATAATTATCATCATCATTATCATTAGTATCATCATTATTATCATCATCATCACCATTATCATCATTATCATTATTATTAATGCCCTGCCCTGCTTTACTGCATTAACACTTCCCACCAGGTAAGGAACAAATTCGCATAATGGCGAGGCAACGTACATATTATCTTTGCCAAAATAAGGTTAGTAGAATGCCAATACATGAATTTTGGATATGACCTTCCATAGTCGTGGCAGCAGATGTAATCGATAAGGTCATTGAAACACTCGTTAGATGTATACAGCACTCATACCCCATACCACATATTAGTAACACATTTACACCCATCTTGTTTAAATACAAGCAAAGAATTATGATGTCTGCTTCCATTTGAACTACTTTCTGGACATATCGCGTTAATCAGGATTCAATCTACCGAAGTATGTTTGAATTAAAGAATTCTGGATCCAATGAATCATCACGTTATATCCGAATTAATGTTTAAATTGGGCGCATTATAATAGGATTTCACTGTATATTCCTAAACACACAAACATCCATATATATATATTATATATATATATATATTATATCTATATATACACATACATATATATGTATATGCATGCATATATGTATGTATAAACATACATACATATATACATATATATGTATGTGTATATATAGATATTATATATATATATATATATATATATATATAAATTTCAAGCTATACAGTGAGTGAGGATAGCGGCTACTGAGGCATGGACACGCAGGTGGCGCCACGTGGGAAGGTCATGAGGTACCAAATGAGTAGCTGACCAGCCGATGACTTAGTGCCTGTGGAGTAGATGGATCTTCCGGCTTATTATACTCGTATAATGGTTTATACAGCATAAATATATATGAATCTCGGCATATTCTGGCATTTCTGACATGGGTAAGCTCTTAAAAAAGAATGCTAAGCTATCAGGTCTGCTGCTAACAAATTAATTAAATAAGACAAATAGAATATGTGCGTAAATATAGAACATGCATCTAGTTACGACCCGTGATGAACATGCTTCATTAAAACATGTTAGCACAGTTATCTCGACAATGCCAATTACATCACCATCAAGTCTGCGTATTTGCTTCAAAAACATCACCCCAACAGCATAATATTGTTTGGTCTTTCCACAGTTGCAGATTTGAAAAGAATATTTATGATAATGTTTTCTGTAATCTTTTGAGCTATTTTTAATTCCGAAACTTCCTTTAATGTTTTTATTTTAAGTGTTTCAAGAACATCATCACCATAGCAGCATAAAATGGTTTTGCGTTTTCACAGTTGCAGATTTGAAAAGAATATTTATGATGATGTTTTCTGTAATCTTTTGAGCTATCTTTAATTCCGAAACTTCCTTTAATGTTTTTATTTTAAGTAATTTTTAGTCTTAGAGGTGAACATGCAGCATGCCTTAATACAGGTCATAAGGCAGGAATCCTGTATCGCAAGGAGGCTGGTACTCTCCTGGGCAGGAGGTTGGAACTCTCCTAGTCAGGTGGCTGGAACTCTCCTGGTCAGGAGGCTGGTACTCTTCTGATCAGGAGGCTGGAACTCACCTGGCGATGACGGTGGAACTCTCCTGGTCAGGAGGTTGGAACTCACCGACAATGCCATAGTAGAACGTTCTATTCTGAAAATTTGCTGATGGTTTATTTGCACATACTAGAAGTGGCGAGCGCCAGATAAACTAGTGACAGTTATTACCTTTGTTAGTATTTGGATTGACTCCGCAGTGGATTGAATCCCACCTCCACCTGTTGCTATGAAATGAATGGTCATCATGTCCCAAATATATATATATATACACATATACAGTAAAACCTCTCTAAATCGACCGACCTTGGGACCGACTTTGTGCGGTCATTTAGGGAGGTGGTCAGTTTAGGGAGTTAAAATATGGTTACAGTGGTATTTTTGGGACCAAAATAAAGCGATCGATATAGGGGAGTGATCGATCTGTGGAAGTGGTCGGTTAGAGAGGTTTTACTGTGTATATGTATAGATGTCCCATATATATATATATATATATATATATATATATAATTTTATATATATATATATAATATGTCCCTTATATATATATATATTTATATATTTAGTATGTCCCATATATATATAAATGTATATATATATATATATTAACATATTTATCTTCATGTATTTCGATATATATATATATATATATATATATATATATATATATATATATATAATTGGATCTATATATGAAATAAGGAGACAAACAAGTAACTGGGTTGGAGAAGTGTAATCTCTGCCTCGAAGTTAACCACCTCTTGCCTAGCAAAAGAAACTCCGGCAGAGAAACACTTAGTAAACCCACATGGCCACTCACCAAAACAAGGCTCCTTCCCCTTTTGTCCACCTCACATCCCCAAAACACTCCTAGCCACATCTCTCCTCTCCCAACCATACATTCCCTCCAACTCCCCAACCCCACCAACGCACCATGCACCCAACCCCACCACCACATCACACCAGCTCATCCTGCAACCTAAGCGTGTGAGGAGAGGGCAAACTTTTCCCCCTTCCTCCCACCTTCCCGCCTTCCCTCCCTCCTTCCCTGCCCTGGTTTCTTATCCAATTGGAGGAGTTTGTGTCGTTGAGTAGCGGCGGTTATGGGCGGTGCCGGCGGGTGGGCGCGAGTCGCTCATCTCGGAATGAGTCCACTGACGGCATATGTTAAGACAATTATGGAAAGTTGGCCGGCCGGCCCGGGGCGCGCACCTATACAGATGGGCCGCGGGCGCGCATGCTAAGACGGTGGAATTTGCGGCAAATGTGATTCCGTGGGGCGCCCGGCCGGACCATCAGTGGTCATTCAAGGTCCCCCCGGGCGCGCCGCTCGCCCCGGCCGCGAGGGGGCGCCTCGCCAATTGTGTTATGCTAATTAAGGCGGCGGGGAAATTATGGGAAATAAGTAAGAATTTGTCCCAAATAGTGAGCGGGAGTATTGTGTTATTAGGATTTTATTTTATTTTATTCTTTTGGTGGGTGAGTGGGTGGGTGGGGGTGCCTATGGCGGAGGTTGGACAATTTACGCTTGTGGTTGGTTCTTAGGGGCTGGGTTGGGAGGGGTGCGGGATGGGGAGAGGGGAGCGGGGGGTGCTTAGGATTGGGGGAGCAGGGGATTGTGTGGGCGGTTTGGAGTGATGACCTGTAAATACTGTGAATGAAATTCGACTGTGTGAGGTAGAGGTGAATGGATTGAGGTACTGACTGTTGGAGATAGCCTATATTAATTATTATATAGGCTATTTATAGGTATATAATTGTATTGACGTAGATGTATATATCATAAATATATATGCTATAGGTATAATAGGTGCATATGCAACTGTATATATCTATACAGTTGCAAGTGCACCTATATATATATTAAAGCCCTATGTATATATATGTATATCTGAAAAGATGTGGAACACTGATGCAAGTTATATAGGATTGATTCTTCTTCCTAGCATAATTTCAGGCCATATCAGGAAGGATGATGACAATGAACAATCATACAATTCATAGTGATTCATAGTGACGCCTTATTGGGATACCAAGTGCCAGGAATCACACCGTTATAATCCAACCATGTCCTATGGTTATATATATATATATATATATATATATGTGCAATGTATATATATATATATATATATATAACTTTTCACAGCAAGTGATCTATACAAGTCTGAGGAATGAGTACCAAGAACTGCCGGTGGCGGCGCCACCGTAGGCAACTGAGTGCCGCAGTGAATAAATCTGGGTCTGTTAGTGGACAATAACGGATCATAATAATAATAAGAAATACCTCATACCGATGATTTTATACACGTATATAAATATACTAACTATATATATATATATATTATGTGATGTATAACGTATTATGTGAGTATAAAGATTCGCAAGGTAATATTACTTATTATTATTGTTGTTGTCCTCGTAAAATGCAACACTGTTATATATATAATAGTTTGCCTACCCACCATCGGAGCTGATGTGGGGAGGCTGGAGCAGTAGATGAGTAGTGTGAGAGACTCCCACAGTCCATGGAACTCAGTGAGTGATGGGGGAGAGGAGGGATATTCCAGGTTATTATACTCGTATAATTCTTATAGAGCATATATAACATCTATATATGAAATGACGTGGAGCACCTTTGCAAGTTATATTGGATTGATTTGTGATCATAGCAGAATTTCAGGTCATAGCAGGAAGGATAATGACAATGAACAATCACAGTGACTTTATAGTGTTGCCTTATTGCCTTACGCAGCTATATTCCACCATGGCAAATTATATATTTATATATAATTTTCAATTTTCAAATTAGATAGTGAAAAGGGGTCACCCATAAAGTAGTACACAACATATGAGTGATCATATAGGGAAATTCTCTCTTGTGGCTTTATATTCACATTTTTTTAATTTTCTTTAATTGAGGCTTTATTTATACTGTCCATAGCATATAAGGCCGGGTACCCAGGCTTGTTTTCAATGCTGGTCAGTTGTAGTGTTGGTGTTATCTTACCACACAGTAGCTGCTGATAAGGTATTTGATTGCCTGCATTTCAGTAGCAGATAGATAATTGGTTGGTATGGTTAGTAGCCTATGTTAGTTTTTTAAAAGATTTCTTGGCATATATGTATTATTTTATTTTGTTCTACTCTTATTACTAGACTAGCCTACTCCTATGTACATAATTCTTATACATCACATATAGTAATACATATATTATTAGCAATTTTCTAGGATGGCTATCGACTATATAATTTGCGTCTGGAGGTTGTGGAGACGTGTAAGTGTGTGTAGGGGTGAGGGGTGTGGGAAGGTTGATGGATGGAGGTAGTGGATTAACAAATAACAGCCTTACCGGACATGTTCCCTGAGTTACCAACCACTAAGCCCCATATGCACCGGATATCCGGAATAGGCTACGTAGCACCCACAAAGACACCACTGAGTAAGTAACCCCACCCCAATCCCTTAAGGCCCTGTCAGACCTTGCTTGACTGGGGAACCAGACGAGAACCGGACACTGTCCGGTTGTGTACGGCGATGTTCGGGTACCGTCTGGTAACCATCCGGCGGTGTCCGGTGGTTTCCAGCGGTGTCCGGTACAAGTTTTGAACATGCACAAAACTTCTACCGGACACCGCCGGACTGAGGTGTCCGGTTTGTACAGTACATGTCCAGTACCCATCCGGTACCCATCCGTACATGTCTGCTACCCATCCGTTGGTGTCCGGTTTGTCTGTTTTGTCCGGTACATGTCCGGTACCCATCCATTACGTGTCTTGTTCTCGTCTGGTTCTCGTCCGGTACATGTACGGTACATGTACGGTATTTATCCAGTTGTCCGGCGGCAATTAACCCAAATTTACGCTCCATTTTGATACATTTCGATAGATTTCTTCACGGGACAACACCGGACTAGAAAATTCTTTGTCCGGTGGTCTCCGGTGCTCAGTCCGGTGAGGTGTGACAATGAGTTTAGTTCCAATTAAGACATAAGGCATCTCAACTGTCGAGTAACTAAGTCTACCGAGTTGTACGCATACCATACACTTCTAAATTCTAGCAGAGCCACATGACTGAGATGTTCTGTGTATGCCCTGTGATCGCGATGGAGGGCCGCCCCATGTGAGCCAGAGGTCAGGGCCAGCGGGCAACAGCAGCATGGCAGAGGTCAGGGGTCAGGGGTTAGAGCAGCGCTGGTTGCGGAGAGCAGCTGAGAGGGTAGGCAGCTGAGACAGGCGAGGTGCTCTAGTATAGACGGCAATGCACCCACTGTGTGTTCCACACAGAGGACAGTGGAGTGCATTTAATATGGACATCAACACACACAAAAAGCACACGGATAAATATCATTGAACATGTATTGTCTGGTGATGGGATGGCAGGTGGGCGATGTGGGAGCGGGATTGGGGAGGGGATTGGGGGAGGGGAGGGGAGGCGAGGGGGGCATGGGTTCAGATCTCAAGCAGATACAGAAGATGCCCATCTGACTGTCTGGTTGGTGGGGAAGGGTATGTTTGTGATATGTGGGTGGGCGAGTGGGTGGGTGGGTGGGTGGGGGGCGTGTGGAGATGTTGTTGCATGTATGTGAGCGTGTGTGTAAGGACGGTGTGTGGGTGGAGGAGAGAGGAGGAATGGTGGTTGGGATTGTTGTAAGTGTGTCCAGTGACAGGGTGGGATTGGGTGGATGGGAGAGGAGGGATGCATGTGTGTAGGCGTGTGTGTGTATGCGATGACAGGGTGGGAGTGGCAGAGGAGAGAGGAGGGATGAGGGTGGAGATTGTGTGTGGGTGTGGGTGTCTGTGTGTGCAATGACAGGGTTGAAGTTGGTTGAGGAGAGAAGAGAGAGGAGGGATGCGGGTGGAGATTGTGTGTAGGTGTAGGTGTGTGTGTGTGCAATGACAGTGTGGGAGTGGGTGGAGGATATAGGAGAGAAGAGAGAGGCAGGATGCGTGTCAAGATTATGTGTAGGTGTAGGCATGTGTGTGCAATGGCAGTGTGGGAGTGGTGGAGGAGAGAGGAGGGATGCGGGTGGAGAGTGTGTGTAGGTGTAGGCGTGTGTGTCTGTGCAATGACAGTGTGGGAGTGGTTGACGAGAGAAGAGAGAGGAGGGATGCGGGTGCAGATTGTGTGTAGGTGTAGGCATGTGTGTCTATGCAATGACAGTGTCGAGTGGTTGAAGAGAGAAGAGAGAGGAGGGATGCGGGTGGAGATTGTGTGTAGGGGTAGGTCTGTGTGTGTGCAATGACAGGGTGGGAGTGGGTGGAGGAGAGAGGAGAGAAGAGCGAGGAGGGATGCGGGTGGAGAGTGTGTGTAGATGTAGACGTGTGTGTGCAAAGACAGGGTGTGAGTTAGTTGAGGAGAGAGGAGGGAGCGGGTGGAGAGTGTGTGTAGATGTAGACGTGTGTGTGCAAAGACAGGGTGCGAGTTAGTTGAGGAGAGAGGAGGGATGCGGGTGGAGATTGTGTGTAGGTGTAGATGTGTGTGTGTGTGTGCAATGACTGGGTGGAGGACAGAGGAGAGAGGAGGGACGCGGGTGGAGATTGTGTGTAGGTGTAGATGTGTGTGTGTGCAATGACTGGGTGGAAGAGAGAGGAGAGAGGAGGGATGCGGGTGGAGATTGTGTGTAGGTGTAGGCACCTGTGTGTGTGCAATGACAGTGTGGGAGTGGGTGGAGGAGAGAGGAGGGCGGAGGGAGGAGGGCGGAGGGAGGTGTGGACGGCGCTGGTTGCTGGAAATCTTCTGAGAAAACCAGCGGAGGTGACACTGCCTCTCGAGGTGTAATTGGGAGGTGGCGCTGCCGGGAGACAGGTGCTGATAGTGGCGGCCCGCCGACTTATTGGGCGCCCCGACACCTAGCCAACGCCCGCAGATTCCATTGTCACCGCGCTGAGTGGCGGGAGCGGTCCGGCGGGGTCAGGCAAGGGTCAGGTGGGGTCAGGTGGTTGTGGTCAGTTGTGGTCAGATGGTGTACAGTCGTGGTTAGTTAGTCGTTTTGAGTCGCAGTTAGTCGGGGCTAGTCGGCACTAGTCGGGATCGGTTGGAGTTAGTCGAGATTAGTCACAATCAGTCACGGTCAGTCGCGATTGAGGTCATTTGAGGCCAGTTGCGATCAGTCTCGATCAGTCACAGTCAGTCACAGTCAGTCGAGGTCAGTCGCAGTCAGTCGGCGTTAGTCGAGGTCAGTCTTGGTCAGTCATGGTCACTTGAGATCAATTGTGGTCAGTCACAGCCAGTCATAGTCCGTTGCATTCAGTCGCGGTCAGTCGTAGTCAGTCGCAGTCAGTCGTTTCTCAATCGAGGTCAGTTGCGGTGAGTAGCTGTCAGGTGTGGTCAATCCTGGTCAATCTCTGTCAGTCGTGGTCAATGCTGGGCAATCACGGTCAGTCGTGGTCAATCCCTGTCAATCCGGGTCAATCGCTGTCAGTCGCGGTCAAGGTGGAGGCGGCAGTGTGTGTACCCAGGGGCTGTGGGGGCAGTTCTCCAGGGCATCACCCTGCCCCCCTCTCCCGGCACCCCGACACCCTTACACCGCCGACACCCCCCATGGGCGCCCACTGGTCAGAAATGAAGCGTCGCTACATCTAATTACGGCCGCCGACAAGCGATGGAAATGAGCAGAAATTCGGCATTCATCGCGACATGAAAGCGGCCAACGCCGACATTACGCGCGGAATGAAAGAGATTATTAAATTGTCCGCAGCTTGTGAAGTCGGCGACCGGGGCGCCGAGTGTCGGCAAAGGTGTGGGATGTGTGTATGTAGGGAGGGTAGGGTGTGGGTGTGTGGGTGGGGAGGGGGTGGTGTGGGAAGAGCTGAAGAGATTGTGGGGCGGGGGATGGGGGATGGGGGATGGGAGGATATCGCCCAAGGTCGTCACCAGATCGCCGGAGAAGAGGCATCCAGATTGGGTAGTAATAGCCGGGTTGCGGGAAGGTATGTGTGTGAGGGGAGAGGTGAGATGGGGGTGGTGGTGGTGGTGGGGTAGGGGTGAGGAGGATCCACCAGTGGGAGAGGAGGCCGAGAAGGTGGAGGTGAGGGGTGACGGCCGTGGAGGAGGGGGGGGGGAGTAAGGGGAGAGGGGGAGTGGTGGGAGGGGAGCGGGAGGGGGGTGTCAAAACAACGATCAAGTGTTTATATACGTGAGTCACATCTCCTCCGCTTGGAGCTGACACTTGACAGGTTGAGCCTGCGCCTGGTTGACAGTCACAGATAAAACAATATAACACTACAGCAAACCCCTCCCCTTAAAACACCTTAGAAATAGCCCCGACCCCCCCCCCCCGACCTTCCCTTCCCCTTCTCTGTCGTCTCCTAATGGAACTCTTCAACAGCCGCAACGGGAGTTCTCGTAGGGCGTTCCCCCCTCCCTCCCCATTCCCGTCCACTTCCTCCCCTTCAATTCCCTTCCATCCCATTCCCTTCCATTATCTCCCTCCCATTCCCTTCACTCCCTCCTGTTCCCTCCACTCCCTCCTCTTCCATTCCCTCCCCTTCCACTCCTTCCCCTTCCACTCCTTCCCATTCCCTCTACTCCCTCTCATTCCTTCCCACTCTCCCCTCCCACTCCCTTCCCATTCCCTTTTCCCTTCCACCCCCCACTTCCCTTCCAATTCCTCCCCTTCCCTTCCACTCCACACCCACACTCTCATCACCACCCTTTCCCTCCCCCAACCCGTTCCCACCGCTTCTCTGTGCGAATGAAAGACGGTCTGTTCATTAAAGCTCTAAACAAACATGTACCAAAATAAAGTGTTGGGTAAAAAAAAGAAGTGTTGAACAAACTCGGGGTTGCGTAGAGGCCAGTCCTTCCCCGACCCTTCCCCTTCCCCGGCCCCGGCCCCGGCCCCGGCGCCGACCTCGGACCGTGACCCCCTGCCCGCCGGTCCGAGGTCATAGTTGGGATGATGTGCTGTCACCCCCACCCCCACCCCCACCCCCACCCCCACCGAACCACCTCACCAACTCCCCCCAACTGCCTCCTACTCCCCCCCCCCCCCCAACCGAACACTTTCGCTGTCTCCCATCAAGCCGCTTGCATCATGACCCAATATCCCACTCAGTCACATTATACTGATACTGAGCTAACCAGTCCTTGCCCCATCCTGGTCATGCCGAGTGCCAGGGTTTGTAGCGACAAGTATCAATTTAGTAAGT
This sequence comes from Branchipolynoe longqiensis, assembly GCA_030323885.1. Lineage (NCBI taxonomy): Eukaryota > Metazoa > Annelida > Polychaeta > Phyllodocida > Polynoidae > Branchipolynoe > Branchipolynoe longqiensis. Next base: position 39,384,242 of record CM059194.1, read on the forward strand.
CATTGGTTTGACTCGGCCGGGGTTCGAACTCCCTATCTTCGGCACGCGAAGCCTGCGCTCTACCGATAGTACTACTATTACAACACATTGTAGTAGAACCTTTGGTCCTAATGCTAATGTAACAATTTTCCTTACGCATACATACCCAGTTTCTGCCATTTTATTCGATAAATACATTAGATTAATCGTTATTATCTACCTTCCTTTAGTTTTAAGTGACTTTTATTTCAAATCACTAACTTGGGAAATATTTGAAGTGTAAATATGTTCAAATAATGTTGGCATGCTTGTCAAAACTCTGACCCCATAGGCTTCAGGGGTAACAGGTTCTATTAAATTGACTCAGTACACACTTTTGTGTAGCAACAAATACATACTAAATTCATCAGTGGCTGAAGTTGGATATGTAGATTCAAATCTAGATAAGTGTTTTGGTTTTCGAAAATTTGATGCTTTTATCGCATTATGCAACTTTAACAGCGTCATTACTATAACAAAAATGCTGTAGTGCATACCTTGCATCACAAAAGTAAGCAAGATAAACCATATTTGATGCCCACCTTTTGAAGCGGACTGAGTTTCTGTCTGTTAAGTGAACCAGGGACATTGCTGACTGTCACACATATTATTATGCACACAGAGGTATCAATCAATCAATAGTTCCGTCCTCTAGTCGAGGGTTGGATGCAATGGTTCTCCACTTGTCCCGATGGTGTGCTGTTCTGATAGAAAGACTGTGAATAATTCAAGCCTGTCCACTGTGAAATATTTGTAAACCATGATGTTCTTGGTCTCCCTCTCCCTCTGCTGCCATTCACCTTCCCTTCCAACAATGTACGGTATATTGAACTCTGACGAATGATGTGGCCAAAATAAATAAGTTTCTTTGTCTGTATAGTGGCAAACAAGCTTTTCTTATTTTTAATTTTTCTGAGAACTTGTTTGTTGGTGATCTTCTTTGTCCATGATATTTTCATCATCCTTCGATAAGTCCACATCTCAAATGCTGCTAAACGTTTGTGCATTTTCTTAGAGATGTACACGGGCTGAGATATGGACAATCTCTAAGAAAATACAGAGTCATATCCATGTTTATTAAAGCTGCATAGTCCGGTAAAGTATCACATTTTCCAAATCAAGGCAATTATCTAGAATTGATTCTAGCCTGCATATCTAACTTGACCTTAGATGTTGCCAGGATGTGAAACTCCAACAAACAAAACGAACATATCTAACTTAGATACTGACACACTTATTATTAAATTAAGCATCTGTTGCCGCATAGAAGGGGACACTGAGACAATTTAATATAACATGTTACTGCTAAACTATATATCATATATATTATATGGTCTCAGAGGTTTTGCATGCTTGCGAAAACTAATATTACATGTTTGTACTTCAAATACCTAACAATTTAGCTATTTCTTATCAAAGTTATTTCAAACTAAAAAGTAAGGCGGTTTATAACAATCAATTTAATATATTTATCTCAGAAAAAAATTGTGGAATCCCAAAACCATCGGAATATGCCACTTTAATGCATATATCATATAATTAATATTTGCCTATAATGCTATTATTTGCTCCATGTGTGACGTATACACCCATATAAATCTCGTCCTAAACGTCACCATGACAACCACACGACGCCACCTAGCGTCACGCCACGCCACGTCACGTCACGCAAAGTCGCTCACGTCATCAGCGTTCCCGCCAATCTCCCAGCATGCAACAGCCATGTCCTCTCGCTGACCTTGACCTCGCGCTGACCCCCGGGGGTCAATGCGCGGCGTTATCTCGACTGCGGCGGGTTTCTCGACATGGGAACTGGGGGCAGATAATGTTTATCTAGATCGCCTGCAAGTCGGCGACTGGACATGCTAGCCGGCAGCGTTATCTAACATCAATCGGAAATCTGTGGACAGGGTGGCATGGCCGGGCAATTATTGAGACCCACTTCTCTCCCCACTCCCTTCCATCCCAACTCCCCACCCGCGTCCCCCTCCCCCATCCTACCTTGAAATCACACCCACACACCCACCCTGCCCCACACCACCTTGCAATCACACCCACACACCCACACACTCACAAACCCACACACATACACCCTGCCCGACCCCACCTTGTAATCACTGCCCCACACACCCATCCACCAACCAACACACACACACACACACACATACCCTGCCCCACCCCAACTTGAAATCAATTCCACCAACACCCACACACACACACCCTGCCCGACCCCCACCTTGAAATCACTTCCACCAACACACGCCCACACACACACACACCCTGCCCGACCCCACCTTGAAATCACCGCCCCACACCCCCACCCACCTTGAAATCATCCCCACCAACACCCACACACCCACACATACACACCCTGCCCGACCCCACCTTGAAATCACCGCCCCACACCCCCACCCACCTTGAAATCATCCCCACCAACACCCACACACCCACACACACACCCTGCCCGATCCCACCTTGAAATCACCGCCCACACCCCCACCCACCTTGACATCATCCCCACCAACACCCACTCACCCACACACACACACCCTGCCCGACCCCACCTTGAAATCACCGCCCCACACCCCCACCCACCTTGAAATCATCCCACCGACACCCACCCACCCACACACACACCCTGCCCCCCACCTTGAAATCACTTCCACCAACACACACCCACACACACACACACACCCTGCCCGACCCCACCTTGAAATCACCGCCCCACACTCCCACCCACCTTGAAATCATCCCCACCAACACCCACACACCCACACACACACCCTGCCAGACCCCACCTTGAAATCACGCACCACACACCCACCCACCTTGTAATCACACCCACCAACCAACACACACACACTCACCCTGCCCCACCCCACCTTGAAATCACGTCCACCAACACCCACACCCCAAGCCTACCCCATCACACCTTGAAATCATCCCCACCAACCCACACCCACCCAAACACCCACACACTGCCTCACCGCACCTTGAAATCACACCCACCAAACAACACACCCACACATGCACCCGCTCCCCCACCCACCTTAAAATTACACCCCCCCCCCCCCACACACACCTTGCCCCATCCCACCTTGGAATCACACTCACCAACCAACAAACACACACACACACCCTGCACCACCCACCTTGAAATCACCTCCACCCCCGACACCCCGCACACACCCACCCTGCACCACCCCACCTTGAAATCAGACCCACCCTCTCACACACACCCACACACACCCTTCCCCACCGTACCTTGAAATCAGACTCACCCACTCACACACACCCAGACACACCCTCCCCCTTCCCGCCTTGAAAGCCCACTCCCACCCACACCCACATACACCCACCCTGCCCCCCCCCCCCACTTGGAAATCACCCCCCACCCCTCCCACAATACAAACACACTCTGGGCCGGTCGTCAGCACTCAATACTTCTACTTTTAACAACAGGGGGGTGGATGGATGGGGATACGGGTGAGGAGGGTGGGGGAGGGGTATTATGTCACGTATATACTCGCCGACCTATAATATATATATTTTTGTGTGTGTGAATTTACATTTTCCATAACCGACATGTGTGTTAACACTTGTTTTCATTGCTGGGCATCACGAGTCCCAATTTGATTCAAGTTTTGAATTTCATCTTAATAATGACAACTCTAATATGAATAACATTTCATATCCCAGTAACTATATTAACATATATAAATGACCAACAATGAACATGCACATGAATAACATTACATACTGAACTAATTGTAATAACATAGGTAACGGTGCAGATGTACTTAATTAACAGTACACATCCAACTAAGTATAATGAGAGCTAACATAAGCTATATTAGTTATAAGTAAGGTCTGTGTTTTTCTAGTAATTCATACCAAAATGATTCAGTCTGGAAGTAGATAAAGGATTCACCCGGTACTTGCAGTACATGGGTGAATACCAAGCCTATATAAAAACGGTCGGAAATGCGGGTCAAATAATTGAGAGCCTAATTTCACAATCTAAGAAGCAACAATTATTCTTTACATATGTCTTATTGATAGCCCGCTACCTTTGAGTTGAAAAATATAAAATAATATCTAGTTTAATAAGATTTAAAAGTGAAATCGACGGCGTTCTCTGGCCGCCATCTTGTCTTTTTGCATTCTCGCCCATTTCACCAACTCTGTGGCAATATATGCAGCCATTTGATACTGTGGGCAGGCATTCTACTTCATGTTCCATACTAAAGCTATTTTCGGCCGTATTTAGACTACGTTGTCATTCACCCGTGTACTGCGAGTACCGGGTGAATCCTATATCTAGTCTGGAAGGTGAACTCACAGAGGGGGGGGGGGGGGGAGGGGGGGGGGGGGGGCTGCCCACTGCACACCACATACACTACTTGAAGGTATAGGTTAGTTGACAAAGGTAAGATCAATTTCATACACATTCCACTGATCCATACATAGCAAAATGATGCAACTTCAAGGTACCTTTAAAAGTGAGAGTATGGCACTAAATGACTAACACTTCATATGGATATTAATAACATTACAGATCCGTGTAATATAGATATAAATAAATTAGATTAGACACGCGCATTAAGAACATTATATAGATCACATTAATTATGGAATGTATAAATTTATTATACGAATATTATTAATTATGTAATTGTCTTGTGAAACTGTGATTGTTATCTACTATGCGTGTAATTGTGCTGATATCTATCAACTAACTACTATAATACATACCTGCTATTTGAGGCTCCTTGGGAGGCAGTGAGCGACCTGGGGCATGAACTGGTCTGCTACTAGGGAGGCTCGCATCTGTTTTCCCACTTCCTCCTCCAGGTGCTGCTGCCATCACCCCGCATCTGCCCAGTTCCTCATCGAATTTTGCTAATAATAACTATATATATATATATATATATATATATATATTTATATATATATATATATATGTAAATGAATAAAAATATGTTTGCACATCATAAAGGCCTGTTTATACTTTTGACGGCGTGTGACAACATCAACTTGACGATGGTTAGCGCCGTGTGATGGCGCAAAACGGTGGGGAGTGAGTGACGTGTGGAAGCGCTGACCTTGAAAGTTCAACATAGTTGAACTCTGGTCAACGCTTGTGCCATCTACCACCATCAAGCATCAATGTAAAGTCTAAATGTGAACGTTGGCTTGCGGCGTCTGGTGCTGTCACACGTCTTCAAATGTATAAACGGGCCTTTACAGATACAACTAACTACTTATAACCTGGTTACTAATATATATGTAAATGAGCATCAATGCAAATGCATATGAATAACATTGCAGACCAACTAACTAAAATAACACAGATATGAATGATAAAATTAAATAATAACATTACAGATCCAAACAACTAAGATAAAGAAATAAATATAAAAGAATAAAAAAAGAGATTCGCATGAATAACATGACAAGTACAAATAACCATAATACCGACCCCCCCCCCCCCCCCCCCCCAAGGGGGAGGATGCTACTGACTAACAAGTGTACATATATACATACTCATAGAGGTGGGCAATGAAATAACCAAAATCCAGCAAACAGAAATGGAAATAGCCCTATATGGGTGCTGCTGCCATTTGTATACTCATGTTGAATAATCAAAATCCAGCAAACGGAAATGGAAATAGATTGTCGAAATTCGCTACGCAGCAAAGAGGTTTGACTATATCCATCGGTTAATAATATACTAGTAACACAGTGCATAACATCGATTTTATTTTAAATTAATAGAAATAAAGAACAAATTGGCATAAACATGGATGCACAAATGCAATATTAATAGTCTATTCCGCGGAAACGACGACCGTATTCGATTATCACGACTGCGACTCGGGTCAACCGAGCCACTAGGATTTCAAATCGAACACCGCGAGTGGAGTGAAAAAATACTATCGGATACGGCCACCAAGGGGGGTGGGGGGCTCGGTCCTAAGCATTGCTTATTCATATTAATATAGATCTAAATGAATAGCAATACAGTTGCACATAAATACCACTGTAGATACAAATATTTATGTCTTTTACCATGATGATGTCACGCTTGAGTGAATCCCCTCATTTCAACAGCACACCTCAGGGTATGCTTGTTGGTCTACACTTATGGTATATTACTCTTAAGGAAATTGCAATTTGGTATGTCTGTCTATACAAGTAGTAAACATCTCTATTGTACAGAACTAGACGCCCATGTGCTGCGTTGGATGTAATGGGATCAAGCCCCTGCCGAGTCACACACACAAACTCATAAAAGTGATATTTGTCGTTATTTTACCTGACCCTCAACATTACTAGGATAAGGCAAGAGGTTGCAGGGTCAGTGTCGCGATACTGTGACTGCGTCGAATATTGGGTCATGGGTGTCAGTGGCATAGCATCCCAGTTGGGCATCACTATAATGCCACTACGAGTGCGGCACACTGCAGCAACTCCATATCCGGTCTGAATGTTTGCTGGGATGTAAAATTCCAATAAACCACCTCCGACCGGCCGTTTTAATTCATTGGCCATGATATGGTCTGCCTTAGCTAAATAGATTATCTCCTCAGCTAATATTAACGGAAGAACCAGAAAAGAGGGTTTCGGTTGGTTGGTTGTTGTAGTTTTGCGTCCTGGCCACATCTACGGTCATATCCTGACGGGTATCGACTTGGGACAGTGCGGACTCATGACGACTTAATAGTGCTGCCGCGCTGGGCGACCAGGCCACCAGCACCATGACCTGATATCCCACTCGGAACAGACGGGATGGCCGACTGAGGTAGAGCGTCCGCCACCCGTGCTGGTACATCGTGGGGTAGTGGGTTCGAACCCTGGTCGAGTCAAACCAATGACTTACAAATTGATACTTGTCGCTTCCTAGCCAGGCACTCAGCACTATTAGGACAGGGCAAGGACTGGTGTGCTCAGTGTCAGGATAATGTGACTGAGTGGGATACCAGGTCATGGTGCTGGCAGCCTGGTTTCCCAGTGTGACAGCACTATAAAGTCACCATGAGTGCGCACTGTCACAAGTCGGTACCCATCCTGATATGACCTTAGATGTTGCTAGGACGTAAAAAAACCCACCGAAAAACAAAAAAACACACAAAAAACTGATATCCCACTCAGTCACATTATCCTGACACTGAGCCAACACGTCCTTTCCTTATCCTAATAATGCTGATCTCCTAGCTAGGAAGTGACAAGTATCAATTGTGTATGTCACTGGTTTGACTCGGCCGGGATTCGAACTCGCGACCTTCCGCAGGGGAAGCCTGTGCTCTACTGATTCAACCATTGTGTCTCGGTTAGTGTTTTGGTTTAGAAAATGCTATGCTTTCATCGGACTATACCCTGTTAAAATATATCCTGCCTTGAGTCGATTGAAGGTATTGTGATTGTATGAATTAACTGCTAAGAAAATTAATTTTGGCGGTTCAGCCAGTGGTGAATATTTTTTTAATTTATTTTTTGTTATTGAGGCTGTATTTATTCTGTCCATAATATGTAAGCCTGGGTACCCAGGCTTGTTTTCAATGCTGGCCAGCTGTAGTGTTGGTGTTGTCTTACCAAACAGTAATTGCTGATAAGTTATTTGATTGTCTGCATTTCAGTAGCAGATAGATAGTCTGTTGGTACGTTTAGTAGCCTATGTTAGTTTTTTGGGCCCTCTTGGCATTGTATTTTTGTTATATTCTTATTACTATGCTAGTTGTTTTCTTAAGGTTCTATGTTAGTGTTTTGGGGTTTTCTTGGGAAGAGTTTTCCGCTTTTTTTCCTACTTAATTCTGTACTAGCCTATTTTAATGTATTTACATGTCCATAGGCTTGTACGTAATAGATGGTTGAGTTATGTTCTTTGGATTTGATTTGGTTTATATTGTTGTTGGATATGTTTTCTGGCTTTTTTATTTCCGGTTATCCTGCCCTGGGCTGTCTAGTTGGCTATCACCGATAAGGACATGGACTTGTGGCCATGTTTCATGCGTCGGTTATTGACCGGATACGGTGGCCGAATCGGTCAAGCGCAGGCATCCTGTGCAGAAGGTCGGGAGTTCAATTCCCATTTCAGGCAAACCAATGACTTACACAATTGATAACTGTAGTTTCCTAGTCTGGCAGTCAGCATTAATCAGGATAGAGCCAGGACTGGTTGGCTTGGTGTCAGGATAATGTGCCTGAGTGGGATATCAGGTCATGGCGCTGGCAGCCTGTGTTTCCCAATGGGGCAGCACTATAAAGTGGCCATGAGTGCACATTATCACAAGTCGGTACCCATGCTGAAATTGCATAGATGTTGCCAAGACTTAAAAGTCCGACAGCCAACCAGCCAATTGTGTCATATACTAGGCATTCCGCTTGCACTATACTACTTACAACCCTCATCATGGAACCCAGTTACAGAAAGGCAAACCATAAGGGAGTTTTGCTTTTAGGCCATCTCATTCTATCTGAAACCGATAGTCTAATGGTTTTGGCCCTGGTAATAGGTGCTGTTTGTTTGTTTGAGTTTTATATCCTCGCAACATCTAAGGTCATATCAGGACGGGCACTGACTTGTGACAGTGTGCACTCACGGCAACTTTATAATCCTGCCCCACTGGGACTGAGACCAGGCCACTGACACCATGACCTAATTTCCCACTCAGTCACAATATCCTGACACTGAGCTAACCAGTCCTTGTCATATCTTATTAATGCTGAGCGCCAGGCTAGGTAGTGACAAATATCAATTTTGTAAGTCATTGGTTTGACTCGGCGGGATTCGAAAGTCCGAGCATCCACATGGGAAGCCTGCACTCTACCGATTCAGACACTGCGTCTGGTGAAAATACATGCACATATGATATCGTTGATGACACACATAGCTTAGCAGCTAATGTTGGAACCGAATCAATCAAGCAGTAGGATAGTTTTGCTTCCATATCAATTTTGTCCAAATTAATCATTTGTAATAAAGGTTACCGCTAACTAATGTAAGATAGCTGATATGTTCATCTTTAAATGATGGTAACAATGCAAAACCAACAGATTATGCAGCTTTAATAAGACACCAATATAATTGCTTTCTTCGGTATTTACTGTGCTTGGATTATACGAGTACTCATTCCTGTGAACCTAACATTTGACCCCGGCACAATATTTCTCCTGTCCCCCCTGCACCCCTCATTTGGACCCTCCACCCCCCGCCCCCCATGACCGCTGAGGCTGTAAGGACTGTTAGGGGAGCAGGAGATGCACCGTCCCATACACTGCAATGTTTAAAGATAAGCAGCTCCAGGGTAGCGCCCTGTCAGACCAGTGGCTCTCGGCCCGGCCTCGCCTCAGGCCCCGGCCCGTCCTCACACCGGGCCCCGACCCCGACCCTCGGGTGCCCCGTGCCACCTCCTCCCGCCCGTCCCCCTCCCCCTGTGTCCCGGTAGCCACATCCCGATACCTCGGCCTCCCCACCCACCAACCCACCTCGGCCGCACCGTCCCCAACCTGCCCATGTTTCATCTTATAAAAATCAATAGTACAAAAGCCTGGCTTCATTCCCCCGCCCCCCACCCTCCTCTTCTCAAGCCCCCCACCGCCCCACCACTCCCACCCATCGCACATGCATAACCCATCCTGAAACTAAAGATCCAACATTTCAGCGCTCATTTTGAGAGAGAGTTTGTTGTTGCCCTGCTTTACAATCTAGATTTCTGTCCATACTAACAGGTCCCGATACCGACTAATCTACACGTACTAAATCTAATACCACCCCGCCCTGTGAATTAACCACCAACATACTGCTTGACACCCTAAACCACATCCCCCGTTCCCTTTTTATTTATGTTTAATTTGGCGGGCAATCCTCATCGAATCGCTAGTACAACTGCCCCCTCGCCTCCTCGCGCGCTGCACCGTCGATACGCGCGACCCCGGACGCCGACACTGCATCCCGCAGATATGAAGTCACGTGACCCCCGGAGGTCAGGGGTCAGGCTCCAGGCGCCCCCTGGTGGACGGCGCCCCTCTAATGACCACCCCTGACCTTGATCCGGGCCCAAGGTCATCACACCCTGTCAGACGCGCTCCCGTCGAGGACTTAATTGTGAGCCCCCGTTAATTCGCGAGGTGTCGATAGGAGCGTTGCCATGGCAACGCACAGGAGGAGCCGGGTGTAGTGAGCAGGACGCCCGCCATTCAGATTCACTCGCCAATTCGCGCAAAATTAAACTGGCTCAGTCCCATAAAAGCATCAACATTCATAAAAGCATCAACATTTTTCGAAAGCAAAAAACAATCATCTAGGTTTGAACCTACATATCCAACTTTAATTACTAGTGGAATTACTAAGTATATTTTTTGCTGCATAGAAATGTATGCTAAGTTAATCTAATAGAACCTGTTACTGCTGAATCCTATGGGATCAGAATTTTGACAAGCATGCCTAAAACTAATTTGATATGCTTACACTCCAAATATCTCCGAAGTTAACCATTTCAAAGCAAAATTTGCTTCAAACTAAAATAAGGTAGATTATAGCGATCAACCTAATATAGACATATGTAGACATATTTTATTCACAATATCTATACACAGTACACAAATATAAATTAAACTGTTGATTATAATATAAATTGTAGCAACGGTGCAACCATTAATTCCCACTGTACCTTATAAACAAATACTATGTATGTTGATTTATTAAAGCACTGGAAGTGAATATATTTACCTCAAGAAAATGACAGAAATCCCAAACCATCGGACTATACAACTTTACTGTTGGTAGCCAGCGATTATAGCAGAGGATACTTTTGGCAATGTTGTGTGGTTAATGCAAACAATTTGTTTCCATTGCTTTATATATATATATGTATTGCTATGTGTCTTTACACATAGTCCATATCCAGTGATGTGATTAACTTACAGATTAACTTACAGATCCTCTTCTGGTTGATCGAGGCTGTATTGAGTCTCTAATGCCAGCTCGTTATGGTAAAAAAAAACTATGTCTTTTGTACACATATGGAGGTCGACATAACCCTCAAGTCATAATTATGGGAGTTCTCTCCAATGTCTATCCACCCTTCTCTCAAATGCTTCTACCGTTGGTGCTTCAACCACTTGAGTCGATTTCTCAAACTAGATGTGCACTTTGATGATGTCAAATGACATTGACTACAACGCATGCGCAGTTCATATGTTATGCCCGGTTTTGACTGTGTCGACAGTCCGACAGAATAGTCAGTTGGGTGGCAACAGCATGGTGCTGAATTCTGGCTTGTGCTCGCAGGAGGCTCTCGACTGTTGTCTTCACCTACACAACAGGTGATCGCAGCCGACTCAAGACCCGAGATTTCCCGACACAGTGGATTCCTAACTATCGATTCTAAAGCCTGGTCACATACACGTTAGTGAACGTAGTTGAACGTAGGATATATTAACGTGGGTGAAACGTGGTGTAAGTACATTAAACTACAGTGAAAAACCTTAAGGTACGGCAGGGTTTGGTACGGATAAATACATTAAGGAACGGATGCCAGTATGTTCAACTATGTTGAACTACGTTCAACTATGTTCAATGTACGTTAGCCTCCACTATGGTCAACTATGGTCAACTATGTTCAACTACATCCAAGTATGCTAAAGTATGCTAGAGTATGCTAGAGTACATTAAGAGTATGGAGACTTTGCCACAGAACATTTGGCTCTAACGTAGCGCTCTTTTGAACATGTCCAAAGATTAAATAGGAACTCACGGCCCACCCACATTATTACCAAGTTAGCATGACGGAGAAGTATGGATGCCGGTATGTTAAACTACGTTCAACTATGTTCAACTGTGTTCAACTACGTTAGCCTCCACTATGTTCAACTACGTCCACTAATTCCCTGTCACACTATGATGTAAAGTGGTAGGGTAAGCCAACGTAGGTGAAATTTGGTCATTACGTCGAGATAGGTCAAGATATGTTACTCATTCATTAAGCCTACGTCGAGATACGTCAAGTTATGTCGAGTTACATCGAGTTACGTCGAGATATGGTGACACACGTCAAGGTTTTGGACATACCCAAAACTTTCAACGTAGCTCGACGTAAGGCTGTTATGTTGGGTTACATTGGGCTTACATTGTGCTCATGTTAGGCTTACATTAAGATACGTTAGACATTTGTTAGAGCTACGTCGGTCTACATTGAGCTATGTCGACTTACAGTAGACTGATGGAGAGCCTCGAGGAATGTGCAGCCCACGCGCTGACAATGTGGTGTTAACGTATCTCAATGTAGGTATAATGTGTCTGTGACGAGTGTCCAATGTTAGTCTAATGTAAGTCCAACATGTCTTGAGGTATTTGACATAGTTGACGAATGGCTGGCACACGCATAACATATGTAACGCATGCCAACGTTCTTCGAACGTAAGCAAAAGTGCTGTAAATGTGGTGTGAACGTGGTGTGAACATTTTTCCTTCGAGTATATAAAGGCATCCGTTATGCTCATGTTGAGCGCATTGCGTGATCGCTGTCCTTACGCTAAGCACGCTGGACTTTTGTTAGACTGACGCTGCTCACTCACAGGCCTGATGTTGACTCACATTACAAATTACATCAGAGTCACACATAGCTACATTAGGGCGGGTGTAATTATGTGAGTCCTATGCTAGGCCAACACTAGGGTTTCGCTAGGCTGATGCCGCATACCCTGGAGGCTGGTTAGCCTTATGTTGGGCCATTTTATTTTTTTACGTTTTAACTTGTTGAGACACGTTACAACTACATTGGACTGACGTTTTGCCCTGAGTCACAGGACCGGTGCAAATGGATAGCAGCCCCACAATGACTGGTAGGGGACATCGCATTCACCCAATACCAATTCTCAAGTCAATACAACCTCTTGTTTCTGCCCTTTCTATACTTATATAAATACTATACCACACATAATTGTACAGAGGAATCCACTGGACGTGAACGTCAAGTGAGTACTGTACCTGCTTCCTACGCTGAAAGTCGTTGGATCTATCCCCGACCAGTGAACCCTCCCCTAAATAAAACACCCTGAACAATAAGTATGAACTAAATTGACACTTGTTGGTCAGTTGCTTTGTGGTCGGTAATACTATGGATGTGATCGATTAGGACTGGTTGGCCCAGTGTCATTTCAATGTGCCTGAGTGGTGTATCGGGTCATGTTGCCTGTGGCAGTGCTATAAAGCCACCTACCATCAGCGGCCCTTTCATTTCTATGAATATTATAGGGCTGGTTGGCCCAGTATCATGGCAATATGTCTGAGTCGGGTAATGGTGTTTGTGGCAGTGCTATAAAGCCACTTATCATCAGCGTACCTTTTTTTTCTCTTTTTTTTCTTGAACATTTATACTGCCTATCATGGATAAGTCTGAATAGACTTGTTTTCACCATTAGACAGTTTGTCGATAGAAAGCCCGAGCCTACACTTTTACTGACCCAAGGGATTTTTAACCTCCCACACCACATAGACATGGTATGAGAGCAACTGGCCTTTGATGACACTGTAAGTTATACACAGCGGTGGAAATCCAAATTGGCAGAGGTGGGGGCATGGGGAATCGAACCACCGACCTTCAGATTAGGAGTCCGGCTTAGAAAAAAGTCAGACACTCTAACCACTCCGCCACTGAGAACACCTGATTCTGATATGACGTTGCTAGGTGATGAAACTCAACTAAATTGAATGAGGTGACGTGATGAGATTAAGGCTAGTTAGTCTGCACAATGCAGGACAGGCTCATTGCATACCGCACTGGGGGAAATTCCCGGATTAATGTAAGCGTAATAATTGAGACAGAAATACATAGACCACTTCCAGCTACAGTCCAAGTCATTCCGAACATAGGTGGAACGGGTCGTAGCTCAGGCAGTGGAGTGTCCACCTGTGAAGGTATGGGTCATCCGATCGAATCTTGCTCAGTGGACCCAATTGCAGTTTGGGCTATTTTCCATTCCAACCAGTCATCCACAACTGGTTCATCAAAGGATGTGGTATGGGCTGTCCTGTCTGTGGGAAAGTGCATATAAAAGATCCCTTGGTGCTTATCGGAAAGAGTAGCCTATTTCACGGCAGCAGGTTTCCTCCAAAGAAATATGTGAGAATGAACATGTGGTTGACGTCCAATAGCCGATGATAAAAATCAAGAGCTGAGCCATCGTTAAATAAAATAACCTTTCTTTTCTGAATATAGGTGAATTAAACTGCATACATATGTGATGCATAGTGTATTATGCGAGTCTAAAGATACGGAAGGGAATATTAGTTATTATTATTGTAATACTCCATAATACGCAACACTGTACTGGTGGCGCCATCTTGGCCCACCTCGCCTCCACCAGATGTTGACCAGTGTCAGACGCACTAGAGGACTTTACAGATTTTCTATTTATGTAGAAAAATATATAAATTGGACATTGTCTTATTTTTATCTAAACTGGACATTTTCTTTTATGGTCATTTTCTAATTTTTTCCCCAAAAGCCACACAATCCAATTCCCACCTTTTAATTTGGCGACTGGAATCTGAGATAACAAACATTTGATGCAACTCAGGCCGGTCTGTTTTCGGCGTGTGAGGGCGAAGGGCGGGTGGAGGAGGGCGCAGGGAGTGTGAGGTTGGTGTGGAGGTGGTGTGGGGTGGAGTGCGGGTGTTGTGGGGTTGCCTGGCGACGCGTCGGTCAGCGCTAATGAATGCTCCTTGAGACACCAATCAATCATAGGAATCTCATTACCCGGCTGGAGGGGAGCACCTTTTTGTTGTTGCCTCCTGCACCCCCCCCCCTCCCCACTCCCCCCTCCCACACACACGCTCTATCTGGCCCACCTCCTCCAGGGTGCTGCTTCTGAGCTGCACCTGGTGCTGCCCCCTGGTGGCGAGCGATGCAAGCCCTTCTCTCTGGTCTGTATGAACTATGATGCTCCAATATATAGCATTTGTTCGGTGTATATATATATATATCTATATAGCATTGTAATTTGTATAAGCCGGTCGCGAAAGACCAAAATTACTTCCGACAAACGGTCAGTCGGTGTCAACGAATAATTCCCTTTTGTATAAGATAATACATGTCGGCTCAAGCAAAGAGGTCTGCTTATCTGTGGAATCACACGACAACATATGGTAACACTTGACTATATAGCAGGGCCTATATGCAGGAGTCGGTTGTATTCGGTGATAGTGAGCCGAAACGGTGGTAGTCGGGAATTTCCCGGCTAGCGGCGAAAAATGGTGTGCACGAAGCGGTGATAGGCCTAACACCAAAGGCTTACCCGGTGGTACCTTACCCCTGGTATATAGGAGGTATAGCGAGTTCATTAGGCCCAAATCTATTCAATGCTGTCATATTTAATAGAATTACATACGCAATAAGTGAAATTTTATTAAATTAATCCTAAAATCGAAGCGAGATTAACGCTGCTGCCGCAAAGACGGCGATATTAATATTGTAAAATCGCAGAATGCAAGCAACCGCCGGTATGGAAAGTGACGTCGATGCGGCGGCGGCGGCGATTTGTTTACTTTGCGTTCGTCGATTCGAAAATATAACTATTAATATCGCCGCCGTTACGGCAGCACCATTAATATGGCTTCGAATTTAGGGTTAATTTCCATCAAATGTCACTTATTGCGTGTCTAATTCTGTTAAATATGACAGCATTGAATAGATTTAAGCGTAATATATGGGTACAGATGCAGAGGGATTTCCCAAATCTATAAATAAATTCACGGGTAGCTATAATGAAAGTGGTACGCGCTCCTGCTTAGCACTTGACACAGTTCCCGACGTCGGCGATAGTTACCCGGTAATAGGCTGTACCACCAAACTCCGCTACCACCGGCTCCTGCATACGGGCCCAGGGCTCAGGCTTTTATGTACACAATGATACACCATGCTGTGTCATAATACCCACAATGGTACACCATGTTGTGACATAATGCCCACAACGATACACCATGGTGTGCCCATAATGGTACACCAAGCTGTGTTTTCAGGCCCACAATGGTACACCATGGTGTGTTATAAGGCCCACAATGGTATACCCTGGTGTGTTATAATGCCCATAATGGTACACCAAGCTGTGTTTTAATGCCCACAATGGTACACCAAGCTGTGTCATAATGCCCACAACAGTACACCGTGGTGTGTTATAATGCCCATAATGGTACATTGGTTGTGTTTTAATGCCCACAATGGCACACCATGCTGTGTTTTAATGCCCACCATGGTACATCGTGTGTTTGAATGGCCACAATGGTACACGATGGTGTGTTATAATACACACAATGGTACACCATGTTGTGTTATAATGGCCACAACGGTACACCATGCTGTGTTTTAATGCACACAATGGCACACAGTGCTATGTCATAATGCCAATTATGGTACACCATGCTGTGTTTTAATGCCCACAATGGTACACCATGGTATGTCATAATGCCACAACGGTACAGCATGCTGTGTTTTAATGCCCACAATGGTACACAATGCTATGTCATAATGCCCATTATGGTACACCATGCTGTGTCAAAATGCCCACAATGGTACACCCTCGCCCAACTCTGTCCGTGGCTTCTTCCCTGTGACGTCAATGCAGCCTGCTGCAATATCACACATCATCTCCCTTCTGCCAGTAGAATATCACAGATACGCCACGTGTCTGGGGTCAAATTGATGACCCCCAGTGTAAGTTCTGACCTACACGGCGAATCATAATGGCGGGCATTCCTCCGTGCAAATACCGTTACGATCTATGGAAGGCAGTAAGTCATAACCCGATGGAAATTTCTAAGTAAAAGCTATTTAGCAATAGCGTTTTCCATTGGTTGACCCCCCACACCTCACCCCTCACACACCACGTGATCCACACTGCTGTGTTCCTATTGGTTGCGCGCCACATCACGTGATGTATTTATTGTATGCATTGTGTTTCATCACCACGCTGACCAACCTGTCTTATCAGCACACACATCTTTCCCATACCACCGGACATCAGTAAGAGCGCAAGCTTCCCATGTGGAAGGTCGGGCGTTTTGATTCCCGGCGAGTCAAACCGATCACTTACTAAATTGATTCTTGTCACTGCCTAGCCTGCAACTTGGCATTACTAGGATAGGAAAAGGTCTGGTTAGCACAGATTCAGGATAATATGACTGAGTGGGAAATCGGGTCATAGTGCTGGCAGCCTGGTATCCCAGTGGGGCAGGACTATAAATTCACCATAGGTGCGCACGGTCATAAGTCGGTACCCATATTGATATGACCTTAGATGTTGCCAGGGAGTAAAACTCCAACAAACAAACAAATCGCCCGTATGTCATCTGTCTGTCTTTCCCCCACTTCAACTGGTATATACATTCATATTATTTAGTACATACATTATTTAGTACGTAGTTCCGTACATGCAACACTATACAGTGATATAGTTGGATGAGTATAATTCTCGCTGGTACCTCTAAAGGCCCATCTGTTTATTGTAAAGCAAATTTTCTTGCCGACTGGAGGCAGATGCGTCAGCGCGTGAAAGCATGCGGATCCTCCCAAACCGAGTTAGGCAGCTTAGCAGTATGCGGGCTGTTGCTCAGGCCAGTCAGGAGGTATAGCAGCATAGTGCTGCGACCAGATGGGATGGCCGAATGAGTTGAGTGTTTTGGGAGATCGGGGGATCCAAACCCATGGGTTTGTGAGTTTGAAACCAATGACTTACAATTTTTAACTTGTCGCTTCCTAGCCAGGCGCTCGGTATTATTACGATAGGGCAAGGAGTGGTTGGGTTCAGTATCAGGATAATGTGACTGAGTGGGTGATGCTACCGGCCTGGTCTCCCAGTGAGACAGCACTATAAAGTTGCCATGAGTGTGCACTGGCACAAGTCGGTACTCATCCTGATATGGCCTTAGATGTTACTAGGACGTAAAACAACAACAAGCAAAAGCATAGTGCTACGAATGCGGAGAATACAATATTCCATAGGCCATCATGGTGTAGCAATACTAACACACTTTACTCAAATAATACCGACCCCCCCCCCCCCTAGGGGGAGGGCTAAGGACTGATACCCCTGTCACACTACAACGTAATGAGTGAACGTGAGCCTAACGTGGTGATATTTCGTCATTACTTGATGGACGTTGGATACGTTATGATGACGTCATAATGACGTTAGAGTGCGTCGAGCTACGTCACATTACGTCGTGTAACGTCGATTAACGTAGAGGTTTTGGACATGTTCAAAAGTTTCGACGTAGGACGAACGTAATGGTTTACGTTCACCGTACGTTCTGTTCACGTTCAGCGAACGTCAATGACGTTAAACGGACGTTATTCCAACGCTCCTCACTACGTTCAACTACGTTCCACTACGTTGACCCCCATTACACCGAGTGCAAATGCCCACGGGGCGTAATGGGAACGTCAGGCAGAACGTCAGGAGAACGTCAGGAGAACGTCAGGAGAACGTATTATGACATAGCTAACGTCACGTAACGTTCTTCTCGCGATGGAATAACGTCATAACGTTCCGTGAGCGTCATTACGTTGACCTCTCTGTTGAATGACGGTATCACTACGCTTTACCGACGTTACGCTCTCGTCCACTACGCTGCATCCACGTTCAACTTCTGCCCAAATTTGCATACTACGCCGAGAAGTTCAACGTTCTTCACGTTCTCCCTACGGCGACGTCGTTACGTCGTAGTGTGACAGGGCCATAACATGTGTATATATATATATACAAAAACAATACTCGTACTCATAGAGGTAGACAATGAAATAACCCAAATCCAGCAAACAGAAACAGAAATAGCCTTATATGGGGGCCGCCATTTGTATACTCGTGTTGAATCGCATAATAAATCAAATCCAGCAAACAGAAATGGAAATGGCTTGTCAAACTTTGCCAAGCAGTAAGCAGGGTGGACGACAGCGATTGGTTAATAATATACTCGTGTTGAAAAATAAATAATTCTCCGAGCATTTAGTGGGGCGTCGGTTCTAAAGCATTGCTTATTCATATTATTGCTATAACTAGTTACACAACGCATATCATGCAACCACTTCCGGGTGAACAGCTCAAGAGAAAAAATTCACACCCACCGCGACCAGTTCACACTTCCGGTGTGCGTTGTTATCCTCTGATGTTTGGCACTGGTCCAGACATGATCCCCACTGCTGTGTTCTTATTGGTTGCGTGTTGTGTGTGTATATATATATATATATATATATATATATAGAGAGAGAGAGAGAGGGATAGATATATATATATATATATATATATATAGATATATAGATAGATAGATAGATACAGTCAAACCTCTCTAAATCGACCGACCATGGGACCGACTTTAAATGGTCCATTTTGGGAGGTGGTCGGTTTAGGGAGTTGTTTTTATCATTATAATGGTATTGTAAATAGGCGATCGTTTGGCACCTAAATAAAGCGATCAATATAGGGGAGTGATCGATCTGTAGAGGTGCTCGGTTAGAGAGGTTTTACTGTATGCTATGTTTATCTACCCACCACCTCACTTTCTCGCCGTCGCGGTGCCTTCACTGAAACTGTTTGACAATCAGGTCAATCACCCGTTGTCACCCTGGCGGCCATTTTGTTTTCCCGATCGTTAAACATCAAGCCGGAGCAGGCGTTGCGGGAGATTGTTGCAGAAGTGTCGACACGCGCGTAATTATTTAAATTGTATGCATTCTGTTTGTTAGAACAGCTCGGAAGCCAACATGGCCAGGCATGTGTTTATTTGTGTCTTACCGGCGCATGCGTGTGGATGTCAGGGGGGCACCCAGGAATTAGCTAGGGCGAGTTTCCAAATATGGATCGAAACTACCCCTATTTTAGGGTAATTTCTTTCACATGGGTTGGTGGAACAACACCATTTTAGGGCAATATTTTACATGGTTTTCTGGTGCAACAACCGACATTTTGGTGCAATTCTTCACATAATCTTAAAGTCTAGTGTTCCTTACTAAATTTAATGCAAGAATTTAGGTCTATATCATTCTTGAAATTATATTTTGTTTAAAAATACTAATTTTTTTGTGGGTGGGGGGGTTCGGGGCCACCAGGAAACCCCCCTGGGTGTGCCCCTGGATGTTTGGTTGACTGATCCGGTGACGATGTAATGCTTAGTGGCCTCGGTGGGATAAACAACAACAAAAACCTCGAATTTCCAAACCCAAACACTTACATTGCTACCTTAAATATCCAAGTTAAAGCTGCATAGTCAGATGAAAATATCAAAATTTCAAAACCAAAACAATTATCGAAATTTGATTCTACATATCTAACTTAGATTCTGGTGCATTTATATACCATTTGTCACCACACTAAGGGGATTACTAAGGCACGTGAATAGAACCTGTTACAGCAGAGTGCTATGTAGATAAAAGATTCACCGAGTACTTGTAGTACATGGGTGAAGGACAACATACTGTAAATACGGGCGAAAATAGCTTTAGTATGGAACAGGAATTAGAAACTGTGTCTCCAGTATCAAATGGCTACACATATAGGCACAGAGTTGGTGAAATGGGCGAGAATGCAAAAAGACAAGATGGCGGCGCTAGAACGCTGTCTATTTCACTTTTAAATGTTATTAAACTAGATATTTTATTATATTTTTCAACTCATAATAAGACATATGTAAAGAATAATTGTTGCTTCTTAAGCCCTGTTCACACGGGGAATGTAAATCGATTCGTAGAAAGCGACTTGCCTAGTTCGACGCACATTTCCCGTGTGAACGGACGTCTGATGCGGATTAGGGCTGATTCGACTCACGTGATGCGGATAATGTAAACCACCTAAGCGAGGTAGTCTACGTGAATCGATTCCTGTGATGGGGATAACTCTGCCCGTGTGAACGTGCGCTAATTCGACTCCTTTAGTTCACCTTGTCTAGGTCGCTTCACATTTTGCCCGTGTGAACACGGCTTATGATTGTGAAATTAGGCTCTCATTTCATTTCCCCACATTTTCGATCATTTTTATATAGGGTTGGTATTCACCCGTGTACTGCGAGTACCGGGTGAATCCTTTATCTAAGTGCAATGGTGAATTTTGGAATGCTTGCCTAGATTAATTTTGCATAGTTGCACTTCAAATATCTCAGAAGTTACCTATTTAAGACAAAAGTAACTTCAAGCTAAAGTCAGGTACATAATAACGATCAACCTAATGTATTTATCTAAAAAAATGTCAGAAACTCAAAACTATCGGACAATGCAATTTTAAATACTGGTCCACTCATTAAAATAAACATCTTTTGCTGCATATTAGCGTATATGTAGACATACATACATAACTACACATATATATGCTGTATAAGCTACACACCTGTATAATTAATCGGAAGCTTTCCTCCTTCAGCTCCTCCTGTACTCCCCCCGTCAGTAATCTACTGCAGGGTTCTTTAGATATTTGGTCATCTACTAGTACTACTATCCTCTGGTAACCTCAGACTCGATTGTGGTCCCACATGTCTGTATATGCACTAAAATACAGCTTGCGCAAGAGCTCTACTTTTACAACCCCCCCCCCCCCCACACACACACGAAAGTAGTACACATCAACATTTTACTTCAGACCCAGGCAGGGTGGCCCGATAAGTTGAGTGCCCCCCCCCCCCCAATGTGGTAAGTCATGGCATTCGAACCCCTCGGTTTTAACCATGGTCAAGTCAAACAATTAACTTTTAAATTGACACTAGTCGCTACCTAGTCTGGCGTTCGGTTGATTGATTGATTGATTGACTGGTGGTTGCTTTATAGCCAGGGTGTCAAATGCATATTTTGGCCTGACCTGGAAAGTGGAAAGTTTTTGTCTCAGTGTTTTCATGTTATATAGGTATTGTACTCTATGAAACTGTGCGATGGCATTCTCCCATCATTGAGCATTTTCATAAAACAAGTTTTATACAATTGCGGCTATCGGGACCCAAATTACTGATTTTTGGGGGTGGGGAAATAGAAAGATCCTTATTATCTAGGCCCCTATTTTTATATTATCCAGTATGAAATGGGTTAACTCTGAAATTGACTCCTGCCAGTGGACTTCCCATATATAATATCCTGCTGCCACCTTGTGACCTATGTTACAGGTTCTGTTCTGGTAGCCACCTAGTGACAAGAAACAGACTTAGCACTCAACCACAAGGCTTGTTGATCCACACTTCATTCGTCATTTATCCCTTAATTAGTGGTTTCTGAGGATATGTCATTGGTCACCATGATGTTATGAGGCCCAGAGAATAGGTAGGTAGGTGCCAACCAGACCACTGTTAAAGTTCATGTAAATGTCCAGCTACAAGTTGAAGTGTGTCTCTGAGTGATAATTGGTGAATTTGCTGGCTGAATTATGAACTCCTGGCCCAAAGGATATATCCCTGAAGGGCATGTATGTATTTATTGACAATATGGTCAGTGGTAACTTCGTTCTGCTCAGATAAGACATTGGAAATGAAGTGTAATTACTGCTTAAAGATCTGATAATTCTATTGAAAAGCAGAATTTAGGTATTACTGAAAACTACTGATTTCCACAAAAATTATCACTGAAAACTACCCTAAATTACTGAAAACCGCTATCTACATTACTGATATTTGGAAGACCGGGTTGGCAGGTATGGTATTAATGGATATACACTGGTAATAGGCAGTGGATTTTATGGTAATCTATTTTTTTTTGACACAAACCACAATGGCAGAGGAATAAGAATGTCTCCTGGCTTTCAGGAATGCCTGCAAGAAGGGTCCCTTGAGCAGAAGTGGTCGTGAAAGAATTAGAAGTATGCTTGCAGCCAGCAGAGTCTATAAAGATGGAAAAGAGGAAGAATTTCAGACATTGCTAGACAGCAGTGACGACCCTTTTGTCTTTGCTCACAGAGCATGTGCTTCTACATACTGTTCTATGAAGACCATGACAGCTGCTACTAGTAAAAATAGGGAATCAAAACCAGATGACAATCCTAACCCAAAGAAAAGACTGAGACAATCAGATGGTCCCAAATTTAATTTCCGAGAAAACTGCCTTTATTGGGGAAGTGAATGCAAGGTTGACAAGGATCCAAAGAATCCAGGACGATGGATCCCAGCATATCAGTTCAGGGCAATTGAGAAGAGAGGATCATCAAAGACAATTAAACAATGTGTGTTAGATATCTGTGACGAAAGATGGCCCTTGAGCAGAAAAGCATGTGTAAGCCATGAGTGGCCAATACGGCAGCGGCTAAGGATCACTTGGTCCCGCCGACCTCCCTCATGAGTCTGTGGTGGTTTTCCCACAGATGGTTCAATTTCTTTAAGTTTATTAATGTTTTCATCCCACTCATGTTGCCATTTGGATCTGGCCTTCGGAATTACGATGATGGGGCAAGGATGAGTGAGTTAAAATTATCCTGGTTAAACAAGTCCCCTAGCCCCAATAATTCTATCTATTTCTTTATCGGCAAGTGAGGAAGCGATATAGTGTGTGCAAATGACCTGGTTTTAGGCAACACTATTATTTAGTGTACACATTCCCTAAGATGCCCGTACTGATATGACCTTAGATGTTGCTAGGGCATATATGTCAACAACCAACCAACGTTAAGATGCCATGTCTGTGACATTCTCTGTGGCGGAGTGGTTAGAGTGTCTGACTTTTTTCTAGGTCAGACTCCTAATCTGAGGGTCGGCGGTTCGATTCCCCGTGCCCCCAGCTCTGCCAATTTGGATTTCCACCGCTGTGTATAACTTACAGCGTCATCAAAGGCCGGTTGCTCTCATACCATGTCTATGTGGTGTGGGAGGTTAAAAATCCCTTGGGTCGGTAAAAGTGTAGGCTCGGGCTTTCTATCGACAAACTGTCTAATGGTGAAAACAAGCCTATTCAGGCTTATCCATGATAGGCAGTATAAATCTTCAACAACAAAATGTCCCAAGACCTCTCCTTCCATCAAGAGGAGATAGTGCATAACAACGATGTGTATGCCTTTAAACCGTGAAGATATTGCCGATCCAAAGCCAGTACAATAGGCGCGGCAAACCTTTCCTTCTGACATCAGGCATTAATGCCTATGTCACATATCATACTGCCGCCATACAATTCTGCGGTCTGCGGTCTATGGATCGGATTTTTACAAATCGTACAGTATTGCGGTCTGTGGTAGAAATGTTCACAAATATTATGGGGTCCGTACAGCAATCGGCACCGGTACGTATTTTTTCTGCTGCGGTGCAATGTTTCTTGTGACCGCCACATGATTGACGTCACCGTATGGCCACCATACAGTCACCTTGCGATACTATGCGACGGGTTTCAGCCCATAGCCTTGCGATTTCTGAAAAAAGTTTAATGTCAAGTTAAACAAATCGCAACCAACCCCTTGCGGTGAGCTAACAACCATTCAGTCACTGTATGGCAACCATATCAAACCATACAGCCATCGCGTGGTTTTGCCAATTTGACGACTTATAGCCACCACAAGCACACGCCGTAGGCGATTTGTGACTTAGACATTACCGAATGAATTTTTCATGTCACTAATCGGTTGTGGTATATCAGGTAGGGTCCACCACCAGCTTCTCAAGCTGTCCCGGGATTCTCAAGCAGTATTGTGAAACTAAATCAGTTTGCATATGCAATCAAATCAGGTGAGGTGTTGTTCTCAGTCTAGAATTTGTTTGTTATTCACTTGGGGAGCTGACAAACTACTTCAATCGAATGGGCTTGGAGAGTTCTACATATGGTGTATATATATACACAGACACACATATATGGTTAGTATAATATTATACAGGTATACATCTTCGGCAGGAGGTATTATTTATTTAACAAGTTTTCTATTCGATTATCGTATTTAATTATGAACCAATGCGCTATCGGCTAGGCTGCCTACTCATAAGCTGCGGGACTTCAGAGCTATGGTGGCGCCACCACCCGCGTTTTCTGGTCCTTTAGAGCCAAATCCAGCCTAATCACTATACACTATAGCTTGAACCGGTGTATATATGATATATATATACATATATATACCAATATATATGCGGATGTAGGCAGCGCACGGGGGAGACCCCCCCCCCCCCTCCGGTTTGGCAAACCGGGTGGGGGGGGGCGGCTATTGTAACAGCCGCGGCACCCACTTACACAGGCCACTTGCCGCTCGCCGGCTGCCTCACTCTGCTTTGTGACGCCGGCCTGTAATATATATATATATATATATATATACAGCTTAGGCAGCTGAATATATAGTACCATATATACAGATTGGACAGCTATCTATATATATATATGTGATGTATAACGCATTATGCGAGTATAAATGCGCGGAAGGGAATTAACCCCTCTTATTTATTATTATGTGCTAATTATTGTTATTATTACAATACATACTGTACTGCCTCCTCCATCTCGTGACTGGTGGCGCCACCCCCGGCTGCGCCCGGTACCCGACTACCCTGAATACATCACTCGCGTCGGGAAATTCTGCAGGTATAGCTGTGCTGGCCAGGGAGGTGGCCATGCGCATCTCATTCATGACCCGCACGGACAAAGGGGTTTTTAAGTAGGTAAACACCGTGTCAGTGCACTAGTCCCCCTTGGTGCGGAGTCTTGTTCTTGTTCCTTTGTACTGTAGCTGGCCTTTATATATATATATATATATATATATATATATATATATATACATATCTTGATCAGCTGTAAATATATATGCATATATATATACAGCTTCAGCAGCAGTATATATCGTGTACATGCATTATATTTATACAGCTTGGACCAGACGGGATGGCGGAATGAGTTAGAGCGTCCGTCTCCCGTGCTGGTAGATCGTGGGGTCGTGGGTTCGAGTCCTGGTCGAGTCAAACCAATGACTTTAAAATTGATACTTGTTGCTTCCTAGCCAGGCGCTCGGCATTATTAGGATAGGGCAAGGACTGGTGTGCTCAGTGTCAGGATAATGTGACTGAGTGGGATACCAGGTCATGGTGCCGGCGGCCTGGTTTCCCAGTGGGACAGCACTATAAAGTCGCCATGAGTGCGCACTGTCACAAGTCGGTACCCGTCCTGATATGACCTTAGATGTTGCTAGGACGTAAAACAACAACAACAATTATACAGCTTGTACATATTCTATATATTCAGTTTGAACAGCTGTATATATGGTATGCATTTATATGGTCATTAGAGGTTTTGGCAACCTCCAAGTTTATATCAGGATAGGTCCCGTCTTGTGACAGTGCACATTCATGGTGACTGTATACATTAAATGCTGCCCCGTTGGAGGTTACATTATGTTGAATCTGAGCAAACCAGTGTGCTTGCCTATCAATACATAGTCTGGTGCTTGGTATTAATAGGCAATGTAAAATATGTATTTATATATATATATATATATATATATATATATATGGGCCAGGATCACGAAAAGAGGCCAATTGGTGGAAGTTGTCGGCATCGAGCATGGATGTCGGCGTCGATCGGTATAATTATAGTTTAGCATTGACAGAGATGTTAGAAAGTCCTTAAATTTATACTGAATGTAAAGGTCGAGAGTATACAACAACCTTATTTGTTTCTAGGATAATCTAATATAAAACAAAGAAATGTATGAGACTTTAAGAATTGCGACGCCGACATCTGTTAAAGTTGTTGGCGTCGATCATTGGATGTCGGCGTCGATCGGTATAATTATAGTTTAGCATTGACAGAGATGTTGGAATGTCCTTAAATTTATACTGAATGTATAGGTCGAGAAAATACAACAACCTTATTTTTTTCTAGGATAATTTAATATGAAACAAAGAAATGCACTACACTTTTAAGAATTGCGATGCCGACATCTTCACTTGACCACCGATTGGCCCATTTTCGTGAGGCTGACTCGTATATATATATATATATATATATATATATATATATATATATATATATATGTGTGTGTGTATTTATGCAGATTTGGTTATGTTGTGTCCCCATTTTTGTCATCATTGGTGTGACGCATATTCCTTCTTTCCTACAACAGCGTCAATAACTGGTAGTGTACATTCCCCCCCCCCCTCCCTTTTTAATTTTTTTTTTTTTTAAGAAAGAGAAATATAAATATAGCGTCGTAGAAGTCAGTCTGCACATACACTGCCTAGCCGTGGGTCATCCCGGGAACCCAATCCATGAACAAGCAAACAAAAGTTTCCCACAGTAGCTCAATCGGTTTACACTGCCGACAATGATCTCCAGAGCCTGCTCTGCCCATTGTGTTTCTCCAACAACGCCGGTGGATCAAAGAGCTGTCGTCAGGCGGCGTGTCACTAACTTACCACCGACTATTGAAGCATGAATAAGTAACTACCATCGTATATAAATATATATATGTAGAGAGAGAGGCCGGACTCGGTGGCCGAATCGGTAGAGCTGGGGCCTCCCGTGTTGGAGACCTGGAGTTTGGTTCCCGGTCGAGTCAAACCAATGACTTTCAAAATTGATACTTGTCGCTTTCTAGAAAGGCGTTCGGCATTATTAGGATAGGGCAAAGTACTGGTTGGCCCGGTTTCAGCATAATGTAACTGAGTGGGATATCGGGTCATGGTGCTGACGGCTTGATCTCCCAGTGGGGCAGCACCATAAATTTGCCATGAGTGTGCACTGTCATGATATGACGTTAGATGTTTCCAGAATGCAAACCTCAAACAACCTAGCAACCTATATATATATATATATATATATGTGTATATATATACAGTGAAACCTCTCTAAATCGACCGACATTGGGAACGACATTAAGTGGTCCATTTAGGGAGGTGCTCGGTTTAGGGAGTTAGAATATGGTTACAATGGTATTGTTGCGACCCAAATAAAGCGCTCGATATAGGGAGTGGTCGATCTGTGGAGGTGGTCGGTTTAGAAAAGGTTGTATTATACGTGTGATATATATAGTGGTGCTGTATGTATATATATATATATGATACTATATACTAGTACATACTATACTATATATTACGGATTATATATATATATATATATATATATATATATATATATATGGGTCACTCTCCTGAAAACTGGCCAGAAGTGTCGCATGGAGAGTTAAAATCTAATATTAGAATTTTTTACATTTTTTGGTTGTAAATGAAAGCTGGAAATCTCCCCTTTACATATATGTAAAATATAAATTGATGAGATACAATATAAAGGTGTAGTCCATGATTAAGCTATGTCTTATGGCAGTATACCATGTGTGTCACACGTGTAACACATGTTTAGGACAGCACACAGTCTGCTTAATAACAATCTAATCAGAATTAAATAATATCATACTTAGAAGCATATTAATCATGGCATAATATACAGAAATATGTAGTGCTTATATTGATAAAAAAAAAAAGTAATTCCCAGCCATGCTTTATTCACTGAATAATTAGTGTACAATATTTATGTGACATCCAGACACCACTGGTTATTTGTAATGTTATTTCTGAAGACAACACATTTCCTTTTTTTAAATTTAAGCATGCATACATGTTAATAAATACTTCCTTTTTGATTTGGGAACTGTTTTGTTTGATATATCAATGCAATACAAGATGTTAATAAGGATTCAGCCACGTCCCATATGTCATGTCGCAAATGGCTGACTGTAAAATGGTGTTTTTTTTGTACAAAAACACTTCATAACTAAAAGGACCAAAGTTGTACACAGTTTATTTTATTTCCCTTATTTCTTTCATCAAATCTGAACATGAATATGAAAAGTATAAGGAACAAAATAAGTAGGAATTTTTTTTATTGATGTTTTAAAATCCCATCCCATGCTGACCAGTTTTCAGGAGAGTGACCCATATATATAGACAAACCACAACCACTTGCACCCACTAATATATGATATAGAAGAAATCCTCCGGTGCGAGTGAGGTTTCCTGCGTCGGTTAGGGACAAGGAGGACCGATAGTGGCACCACCGGTCACCAGCCTGAGGTTGGGGAGGCCGAACATAATATAATCGGCCCAATATATAAAACAAGTACTTCCCTTCCACGGCTTTATACTCACATAATGTATTATGCATCACATATTCGGACCACCCACCTAATCCTCCCCTCCACACACACACACTCCACGTGTGCTTACTGATATACACAGCCTGTATCGTCACGATTCTTTCTTCTCCCAAATATCGCCCACAAATTGATCCAAGCCAATTGATAATACACCCTTTTTTTTTTTTAATGAATAAAATTCTGCGTTAGAAATCGACTTATTTTGTCACTACCCACCATGTATTGCATCCAATGCCAGCTCCATCCACAGACCATAGACCGCCCACAACCTCCCATCAGCCCCCTCCCATCCCCGCCCCGCCCCGCCCCGCCCCACCCCGCCCTTCCCCGCCTCTCCCCGCCTCGCCCCACCCCGCTCTGCCCCGCCTTGCCCCGCCCCGCCCCACCCCGCTCTGCCCCGCCCCGCCCCGCCTCTCCCCTCCCCGCCCGCCCCGCCTCTCCCCGCCTCTCCCCACCCCGCCCCGCCCCGCCCCGCCCAACCCCGCCCCGCCCTGCCCCGCCCTGCCCCGCCCTGCCCCGCCTTGCCCCGCCATGCCCCGCCCCGCCCTGCCCTTCCCACACTCCCACGTCTCCACCTACAGACCCCCATCCTCCCACCGCCCAGCAGCCTCCCCCCCAACGCACCCCGCCCCCACATCCCCCCATTGTCCTAGAACGGTTCACCTGGGCAGGCCGTGCGGTGTGTGGTGTGTGTGTGTGTGTGTGTGGTATACCCGTGAATAGATCAGGCGTCAATTATCTCTCATCAGGACGCCGGACCAATGAAAGGGCGCGCATCGTGTTAAATATAGCAATTAAACATTGATAATGGCGACTGCACCTGACGCCCTGTAACACCGCCAGGCGCTCTATCAAATATACATCTAAAAAAGAAGGCTGAGTGGGTGGGTCGGGGATAGAAGAAGTAGGCTAACGCTGATTGTTGGGCAATAATGACACCGTTGGCCAATCAATACAGAGCTCATGTGTCAGAATTGTGTTGCCCACGTTGCAAAATATAATTCGCCGACATGAACAGTTTGATGTGTGTGTGCTTATGTTATATGATACGTCCTGATATAACCTTAGATGTTGCTAGGACGTAAAACAACAAACAAGCTTATTGCTATGTCATGTATGTGTTATTTTGTTTGCTTCGTTCTTTGCATGATTTCTCCTCCATGATTTCCCCGCTTCTAATTTGCTTAAAGCGTACAACAGACGCGGTGGGTTGGGAGTTCGATTCCAAGCCGACTCGAACCGATCACATATAAAACTGACACTTCTTGCTAACCTAGCCTAGCGCTCGACATTAATAGCATAGGGCAAGGATTGGCGAGCACAGTGTCAGGATAAGGTGACTGTGTGGGGTATTGGGTCATGGTGCCGGCAGCCTGATTTCCCAGTGGGGCAGCAGTATAAAGTTGCCATTAGTGCGCAGTGTCACAAGGTGGTACCCGTCCTTATATGACCTTAGATATTGCTAGGACGTAAAACAACACACACTTAATATATTCCCCTAAGCATCAGTAATCCGTTTCGAATTTGCTTAAAGCTGCATAGTCCGATGAAATATCAAATTTTCAAAACCAAATCAATTATCTAGATTTGATTTGACATATCTAACTTAGATACTGATGCCCTTATTAAGCATTTGTTTCTGACTAGAAGGCAATACTGAGTCAATTTAACAGAACCTGTTACTCCAGAAGTCTATGGTGTCAGAGCTTTGGCAAGCTTGCAAAGACTATTTTTCCATGTTTGCACTCAAAATATCTCAAAAGTTTACCATTTAAAATAAAAGTAACTTTGAACTAATGTAAAGTAGATACTAGTGATCAGTCTAATATATTTATCTCAGAAAAAATACAGAAGTTCAAAACCATCGGACTATGCAACTTTAAAGTATACCCTTAAATATAAGTAATTCTTCCTTTAATTTTACATTCGTTGATGAAGCGGGGACACAAGCAATCGCAGACAATAGACCCCGCCACTTAAGCTAATGTGGGCGGCAAAATCTGGAACCACTCTATTCGGGTACATTCCCCGACTGCCTAAGATTTCACATGCTATATCTCTGTAAAGAATGCTTGGGAAAATAATAAAATGCTTGATTATAATTCATATTAAGATATTCATATCGAAACAGGCATCAAGCTCTTATCATTGTAATATATCCTTCTAATAGATATTTAATAAAGGAGAACTATATCGTCATTGTCTTCTGGATTTCACCACTGATCTCTTCTCGTGTATTACACCGGTCCAGTTAAGCAAAGAAGATCACCAACAAAGAAGTTCTCAGAAAAATTAAAAATAAGAAAAGCTTGTTTGCCACTATACAGACAAAGAAACTTATTTATTTTGGCCACATCATTCGTCAGAGTTCAATATACCGTACATTGTTGGAAGGGAAGGTGAATGGCAGCAGAGGGAGAGGGAGACCAAGAACATCATGGTTTACAAATATTTCACAGTGGACAGGCTTGAATTATTCACAGTCTATCAGAACAGCACAACATCGGGACAAGTGGAGAACCATTGCATCCAACCCTCGACTAGAGGATGGAACTATTGATTGATTGAGTTAAGCTAGTGACATCTATCGGCAGAATCTGGAACCACTCTAGCTGAACTGGCGGGGTCAATTCACCCTCTTCTAATGATGTGCTCAATAAGCCATGGGTTCAATTTACCCTGCCAATTCTTGCACTTGTACACTCTACCATATAACGTATGCGATTATATATGACCAGAAAACTGGCATTTGGTGTAGCCTACATTTGTATATGTGGTGGTGGGGGTGATGGAAATTAGAAATATTGCACCGAGAGCAGGAATCGAACCCACATCTCTTGCATTCCGAGCCAGTGCGCTAACCATTACACCTCCCATGATCCCTGAGGTCACCACCCTATCAACGGCTTTTTGTCTATGTGGCTCCTTGCCTGAGAGTTCAGTGCAGGCTCCTACATATATATATATATATATATATATATATATGTATATATACATATATACACATATATATACATATATATACATATATTTATATATATATATATATATATATATATATATGTATATATACATATAAATATATATAATATGTATATGTATATATATATATATATATATATACATATATATATCGAATGAACATATACATGTTCGAATGAACTTTATGTACATATATGTATATATACACACACATATATATATATATATATATATATATATATATATATATATATATATATATGTCTGTACATATAGTTCATTCGACTACATTTGTAATACATGCACATGAACTTTACTATCTAATATGTGCACTGAGCCTGATTAAATGTCACATTTTCAGCACGCTATAGTCTGCTCAGCAGAGGGAAATTCCGGAGATAATCCTGCTCTGATGTGCTGTTGTGTCAACTATTTTCTACAGAATAAAATGCGGTTGATATATATAAGAGAACAACGTTGTCTTTCTAACCGGATGTGGGAACTGAATCAGTATGAACGCTGCCTTCCCGTGCGGAAGGTTGGGTTTTGAATCCCTGCCGAGTCAAACCAATGACTTACAAAATTGATATTTGTCGCTACCTAGCCTGGCACTATGCATTAGTAGGACAGGGCAATGATTGGTTAGCACAATATCAGGATAATATGACTGAGTGGGATAACGGGTCATGGTGCTAGCAGATCGGTCTCGCAGTAAGAATATGAAATCGCCATGAGTGCATACTGGCACAAATATATCTGTCTTGATATAACCTTAAATGTTTTAGTGCGTTGGTGGATTGTTGGGGTTTTATGTCCTGGCAACATCTAAGATCATATCAGGACGGGTACCGACTTCTGACAATGTGCATTCATGGCGACTTCGTAGTGCTGCCTCACTGGGAAATCAGGCTGCCAGCACCATGACCCAATATCGCACTCAGTCATATTATCCTAACGCTGAGCTAACCAGTCCTTGCCCTATCCTATTCATACTGAGCGCCAGGCTAGGAAGCAACCAGTATCAATCATTAGTTTGACTCAACCGGGAACCGAACTGTCGATCTCCCACACGCGAGCCCCGCGCTCTACTGATTCGCCCACCGCGTCCAGTTACTAGTATGTAAAACCCCATGAAACAAAATTGCGCACGTAATGAAGCGCAATCATTAGTTTTGATTATCCCATCCACAGTGCCATCTATTTATTTAAGACTCTCGTCACTATGACACTGCTTACTACCTCAAGATGTTTCCATAGTAACAGACTAATCATCAATATATGCTAAAGTCTGGTTTATTTAATTGATTTCCCATAGCAGTTGGAAACCAGTTTTAATGTCCACTGTCGTCACTATCACAATGTATACTAACTCGAAATGTTTCCATAGTAACCGACTCATCATCAATATATAACCAGACGGGATGGCCGAATGAGTTAGAGCGTCCGTCTCCTGTGTTGGTAGATCCTGGGATCCTGGGTTCGAACCCTGGTCGAGTCAAACCAATGACTTACAAATTTATACTTGTCGCTTCCTAGCCAGGCGCTCAGCATTATTAGGATAGGGCAAGGACTGGTTGGCTCAGTGTCTGGATAATGTAATTGAGTGGGATATCAGGTCATGGTGCTGGCTGTCTCCCAGTGGGGCAACACTATAAAGTCACTATGAGTGTGCACTGCCACAAGTCGGTACCCATCCTGATATGACCTTAGATGTTGCTAGGACATAAAACAACAACAAACAAACAATCATCAATATATGTTAAAAATCTGGTGTTTTTTCCATGCTTTTTCATAGCACTTTTGAAAACCAGTTTTAATTTCCAAGTTCATCAATGTTGCAAATAATTCCTTCAATTTTCTCTTCTTGTAATCAACAGCCGTGTTGTATGCATAAATACAGGCAGCAGGGATTTATAAATGCAAGAATAAAATGAAACTGACACACACACACACAAAAGATACAGACCACAAAGCAAAAACACCACCCATCCTCCCCTCCGGTACTCAATTGTGGAGCAACTACCATGAATCAACACAAGCTATCAGTGTAAATAATATATTGCTGAGTCATGTTCATAAACAATGTCACACCTGAATGTGCCCGTGATTAGGCTGACAGTGCGTTGCTGCTGACAGCGCATGTGACATTCAGTTTGTAAAACGAATTCGGTCAGCCACTTCCTGCAGCGAACCTAGCACGTCTGGGCTGAGATTTGCTAACTGTTCACCGACACATTTCTACCAAAATAAGCCATCTGCTTGGAAGTTAGAATGGACAAGTGTGAGACACCGGGCCCACACATATCACAAGAACCCACGTGCTGAGAGACCGTGTCCTTCTAGGGCTAACTTTTGTTTTTCCCCCTTTTTTGTGTGTGATGAATTTATTCACCCTATCCATAATGGATAAATATGTTAACATTTGTTTTCACTGCTGGACAGCACCAGTCCAATTTATTCTGATTATCGTGAGTCTTGGTTGGTAGTTGCACTTTTATGTCATGGCAACATCTAGGGTCATATCAGCACGGGGTACTGACTTGTGACAGGGCACTCTTTATAGGTGACTTTATAGTGATGCCTCAGTGGGAGATCAGGCCACCAGCACCATGACCTGATATCCCACTCAGTCACATTATCCTGACACTTAGCTAACCAATCCTTCCCCTATCCTAATAACGCCGAGCGCATAGCTAGGAAGCGACAAGTATCAATATTTAGGTCATCGGTTTGTCTCGACCAGGATTCGAACCCATGGATTCGAATCCCACGATCTACCAAAGCGGAAGATGGACGCTCAACTCATTCGGCCATCCCGTCTGGTCCTTATCTTTGGGAGTTGGTATTAGTTTGTTTTTAATAGTTTGAGATGTTGCTATGTTGATTGCAGTCTTTTTTTTAAAGTAACTGACACTCTCGGCGGTGACACTGCGTTGACAGCATCAAAGGCGGTATGTCTCATGGTCTGACAGGCCGTGGTTTTGGTGTTTGGGTCGCAATTTACCAAATAATCACCAACGGAAAGCCAGATAATTGTCCAAAATCAAGCGGGGATTGGCATGGCTCGGCCAAACCCCCATTTAAATTTTGAGTCAACGCAGAATAACTAGTTTAAGGGGCTGTCACATTAGGGTTTTTTGCGGGAGCGTATGGCGGCGTAAGCGCGTTACGTCATATACGTCGGCATACGCCGTATACGCTACTCATACGCCGCCAGATGCCGCGAGATGCCGGCGTATGTGAAGCGTATGAGGCATACGCCGCCATACGCTTTCATAAATCCGTCCGTCCAAATTTTTTTGTGCATGCTCAAAAAAACTCGACCTATGAGGGCGTATGGCCCATACTGTCAAAAAATGTCCCATACGCTCCCATACGCTCCTCGTACGCTCCTCGTACGCTCCTCGTAGGTTCCACATACGCTCAAAACCACCCGAAAGGTCACCAAATGTCATCATAGGCCGGCACGCGCAGGACCTACGTAGGTTTTCAATACGCTCCCGCCATACGCCGTAATGTGACAGGGCCTTTAACAGCCTGCGTTCCACACTACATTGGACAGGGCACCTTCAGTTTAATTTTAGTTCGAGCAAAACCTACCGCCAAATGGTTACAAGATGGGAGGACAATTCTTTCCGAGCATTACGAAAGGAGCGGGAATTAATGGGACTTTTTCTGGAGAGCATTACACCCAGTATATCTCAGTATCGAACCTGGCGCTCAGCATTTTGGATATAGCAAGGAGTACTGAAATGAGGTAGACCAATTGTCTATGTTGCTCACAACCTGGGTAAGTGAGTGTACGAGACCACCTCACTCAGTAACTATGGACGCGAACCTTGGCACCCCCTACCATTGTCTCATTTAACTGAGTAAATGGCCGCCACTCGATGCACCACCTAGCGTAATTCTTATGAACACATTGTGACGTAGTAGAAATTCTAAATTTACTTCGACCAGAGCATTT
This sequence comes from Branchipolynoe longqiensis, assembly GCA_030323885.1. Taxonomy (NCBI): domain Eukaryota; kingdom Metazoa; phylum Annelida; class Polychaeta; order Phyllodocida; family Polynoidae; genus Branchipolynoe; species Branchipolynoe longqiensis. Next base: position 39,420,279 of record CM059194.1, read on the forward strand.
CAATCGATCGGACGTGTATTTCTCCAGCCTAAATTCACTGTCCCATCCAACCCAACTACTGTAAGAATTTGTCTCTATAGGGTTAAGTGCCTGGAAACCTCGAACTCTAAATCTCAACATTATGACTCAGAAACTGTAACAAACCGAAGAAACAAATGCCACTATATAATGTACTAATCTCCTGATGTTCAATTTTCCACAATTGCACCTTTATTTACATGCTTATTTAATTAATCCAACAAAACCAAAAGAATAAAAACAACATGGTCCCACTAAGTTGACATTACACTCAGTGATATTATCCTGACACTGTGCCAACCAGCAACTCGCCCTATCCTAGTAATGCAGCGTGCTGGGTGAGCTGCTGACAAGTATCACTTTTGTTTGGATTTGGTTTGGCTCAACCAGGGATTGATCCCACGACCTCGCGCATCGGAGGAGAGTGCTCTACTCACTCGACTATTCTGGCTCCTTGCATGACATCTAATTTCAACCAGTCACGGATCAGTTTAACCGGGCGCGGTGGCCTAAACGGTAGAGCATGGGCCTCGCGTGCGAAACGTTGGGAGTTCGGTTCCCGGTCGAGTCAAACCAATGACGTTAAAATTGATACTTGTTGCTTCCTATCCTGGCGCCCGGCATTAATAGGATAGGGCAAGGCTTGGTTAGCTCAGTGTCAGGATAATGTGACTGAAAGGGATATCGGGGCATGGTGCCGGCGATCTGATCTCCCAGTGGGGCAGCAATATAAAAGTTTTGTCAAACACAATAACATTGGTTCCATAATTGAACGAGCTCTACCTACTGAGCTGTTCTGTCTCCTTGCAGAACATTTATTTTTAGCAATTCACGGAGGAGTTTACTCAGTGTAGTCAAACACAATAACATTGGTTCCATAATAGAGCGTGCTCAACCTACTGAGCTATTCTGTCTCCTTGCAGAACATTTATTTTTAAGCATTCACGGAGGAGTTGACTCAGTGTAGTCAAACACAATAACATTGGTTCCATAATTGAACGAGCTCTACCTACTGAGCTGTTCTGTCTCCTTGCAGAACATTTATTTTTAAGCATTCACGGAGGAGTTTACTCAGTGTAGTCAAACACAATAACATTGGTTCCAATGAAGATTAGCCAAAGGGGACTAGATGCTTATAGCTGGGTGTTCAAAAACAGACTCATGCCTGCACATTTGATGATCTATACTCTGATTGGTTCGTGGTAACTGGTTAAACTTCCACAGTTCGTTGGTTTAGAGTTTCTGCAATTAAAAAATGTAATGATTGATCATTCTTATCTACTTTAATTTAGTTTGAACTACCTGATATTTAAAATGGCTAACTTTGGAGTTATTTGAAGTGGAAAGATGACAAATTAATTTGGGGAAGGATGCCAATATTCTTAGACCAGAGGCTTCAGCAGTAACAGGTTCTATAAAATTGGCTTAGTATCCCCTTTTATGTACTAAATAATTCTTAGTAAGAGCACTGGTATCTGAGTTAAATGTACAATAACAATTAAATCTAGAACAGGGTTTTGGTTTCGAAAATTGTATGTGTTCATTGGACTAAGTAAGTTTAAGTGAAAGATACTTTCAGAAGAGATACATGTGCAAGTTGTAGCTGGGTGAGTGGGCGGAAAGGAAGACATGGTAAAATCAATCAATCAATTGGGGTGTTTGTAACCTTACGACGGTTACCGGTTGCAGAACTGTAACATTGGGTAGAGAGGCTCCGATAAATCGGCCCAATCTGTGGTTGAAGACTTAACTTCGTAGAGGGAGTGTTGTGAAAGCTGGGGACATCTTCACGACGTAGTGACGACGGGGCGTCGGGGCAGCAGTGAATTTCTTCGGTCCGGCATGTAGTTGAGCTGTAGGTGTAGTGTAGTGTAGCACTTGAATCCGGTCAGCAGCAAGGGTTTGAGGAAGGCAGGCAAAGGTGGGAGCAGTGGTTGTTCCAGCAACAAGAACCAGACAGAGAAATCATAATAGGTGAAGGGCCCCACCCAAGAACACAACTACCCTGGTCAGGGGAAGAAGTGTGCCTGGGAGAAATCGAAATGGGCAAAATCTAGGAAAGAGAAATGAGGAGAGTTGAGTCAAAGGACCGTGCCTATTTGCTCTATGGTGACCGTCCAGTGAGCCATAGACACAGACAGAGTAAGAGTAGAAAGTGAAAATGCCAGCGGGCTCCCCCTCCTGGAACTCTTTTTAGACATATCGAGGAGGAGCCGGGCCGGCAGAGAGGTGATAGAGAGAGGTGTGGACAGAGTGCGGTCCGGATAGCAAGTGGACATGGTAAAAGAGTACTGTAAGCATACATATTGCTGGCTCACCGATAAGTGGTGGAAAAACAGCAGGCCGGTCATGTCAGATGAATGGGTGTGAAAGCCCACTGGCCAATCGGGTGGATGGACAGTTGACTCGTCCATCCACCCAAAGAAGAGTCCAAAGCACAGTGAGCAGGGGGACGAGGCATGTCATGTCGTTCCTGCCAAATCAAACGTAGTGCTAATATTGCGACTAATTCCGACCTGCAATGTGTATACCACTCTATATTTAGGGATGAAAGATCCCCACGATTTCTGCCATGTTTGGTGTTAACTGGTTAATGTTTGAAAAATGACAATATATATGAGAGCACCATCCTGATATGACCATAGGTGTTGCTAGCATGCAAAACCATAACAAACAAAATATGATAGCAATTGTTTAGTTCGAATCCCATTCATATATGACCTTAGATGTGATGCGCGGCAAGGAAGGACGAGGAGGCGAGAGTGGAATAAGAGGGCATTTTATTGAGTAAATGCCCGAGGCGTTTCATGAACATACAATGAATGTGAGGTGTAATAAATCAGCAATACAGGTAAAGGTAAAATATAACATCATGTATGATGCATGCTCATGATGAGAGCGTCAAATGTCAGTGTTATAATAAAGTGTCAAATGAGGTAATGTCGGTAGTTGGGAGGTGGGCCCGAGGAGCCCTCAACCCTATAGTGGAGAGTTGGTGTATAGGGATGGTGGGTGGGGAAAAAAGAGGTGTGAGGAGCGGAGTGTGTGGAGGCAGGAGGGCGAGTGGCCGGAGGAGAGGCTGGAGGTGGTTATAAGGGAAGGAGAGGCGGGGGGGGGGGGTTATGTAAGAGAGGGGGCTGGAGGACAGAGGAGGGGGGGGGGGAGAGAGAGGGGGGGGGGGCGCGTCCTCCCTCGCCTCGCATCAACCGCAATGCGAGCATTACGACCAAGTAGAACATAAAACCCAAACAAGAAAGTCAGGCATGAGCGACAACATAGTCGCAACAAGCAGACTTCAAACCTGACTTCCTGCATTTTCCCGCGATTCCCTGACAATGCTGGTCCTATGTGGGGTGGGATCGGGTGGGGGGGGGGGAAGAGCCGGGTTTTCGCAGAAATTCTGCCTGATTTCCGCGTTTTTCTTTGCCAGATGCCACTTTCGTCCCTGTATATTGCTCAGCTACAAAACATCACTCCATCCGCTGTTAATTATGGTGTCTAGGTAACCCATTTAGAGGCACACTGGATTGGACGTCATTGGCATGGGCGTGCAACTGGAGATTACATACTTGGTTTAATTCAGCCCCTCCTCATTATTATTCCGGATAATGAAACGCTGCCACCTGTGCTCTCTGCTTTTGATAATCCTTCACCATGGCACACGATGCCATTATTTAGAGACACAAGATTACTTTCCTAGTTAAGGCCCTCTCACACTATGACGTACTGCGTCAGCACGTGCTCAACGTTAGAAAATCTGCCAGTATGTCGGCCTTAGTCAAACTTATCAGCGGCGGGGTTAAAATGGGCGCACACACACAGTACACACAACTTCCGTAGCGTATGCAGAACGTATCTCTGACGCATTGCTAGCATATTGCTAGCGCATTGCTAGCATATTGCTAGAGTATGAGTTCATGTGCCTCGCAAAATGTTCGCAAAACATTTGCAAAACATTTTCAAAATGCTTGCATATGCTCACGGAACGCTGACCAACGTTGCATACATTACTCCATCACTTGAAGTACAGCGTATACGTTAAATACGCTGGAGATATGGCAGGCAAAAGTTCGAAGTACATTAGGAGTATGTAATGCATCCTGATTACATGGATTGTATGCGGAGTGCACATTCCCACCGGCTGAATGTACGGCTAACATGCAGGAATGTATACCAATGTATCCCTAACGTACTCCCAACGTACTCCGATGTATCCTGAACATACATGCAGCGTACATTCAACTTACGAGCCACACGTCGACACACTTGACAATTCTGAGCATGCACAACATGTTTTCGGACCCTCGATGCTCGTCGACTTAAGACGACATATACTGACATATCCAGAATGTATACCCAGTATGCCCAACGTACATGTAACATACGACAACGTATGCCAACATGTTGCTCGAAAATCACATACGTTGGCACACATTGAGGCGATACGTTGTAGTGTGACAGGCCCTTTAGTAGCTGTTGTATTTGAAGACATGCCGGATTTCTGTCTGGTGCCAAGGCAACCACCCAGAGGTTATCTAGATTAATCAGTTCACTAGAAAGAACTAGTTATGGAACTCCTGCTTCCTACTTCACTATTGGTGGTATTGTCATGGAGGAGATGAAAATGGGAAATATTGCGCCTAGACCCGGAATCGAACCCTGATCTTTTGCTTTCCGGGCCAGTGTGTTAACCATTAAACCAGCTAGGCTCCCTGATGTCACCACCCTGACCACGCCTACCTGTCTCTGCAGTTTCTTGTCTGAGTGGTCAGTGCAGACTGCTCCAATCGCCCCCCTGGTATTGGGGGTAAGTCTATCTCTACGTTAGGATATTGTGACTGACTAGGATATCCTGTTATGACTGCAGTGGCAGCTCAGCATAATAAAACAATCAGAAGATTATACACCGTCACAAGTCAATATCAATGTGAATATGACTTCAAATGCCACAAGTCAGTACCAATGTAAATATGACTTCGCATGCCACAAGTCAGTATCAATGTGACAATGACTTCAAATATCACAAGTCAGTATCAATCTGAATGTGACTTCAAATGTCACAAGTCAGTCTCAATCTGAATGTGATTTCAAATGTCACAGGTCAGTCTCAATCTGAATATGACTTCAAATGTTGCAACTCAGTATCAATGTGAATATGACTTCAAATGTCACAAGTCAATATCAATGTGAATATGACTTCAAATGTCACAAGTCAGTATCAATGTGAATATGACTTCAAATGTCACATGTCACAAGTCAGTATCAATCTGAATGTGACTTCAAATTTCGCAAGTCAGTATCAATCTGAATATGACTTCAAATGTCGCAAGTCAGTATCAATGTGAATATGATTTCAAATATCACAAGTCAGTATCAATCTAACTATGACTTCACATGTCACAAGTCAGTATCAATCTGAATGTGACTTCAAATGCCGCAAGTCAGTATCGATGTGAATATGACTTCAAATGTCACAAGTCAGTATCAATGTGAATATGACTTCAAATGTTACAAGTCAGTATCAAGGTGAATATTACTTCAAATGTCACAAGTCAGTATCAATGTGAATATGACTTCAAATGTCACAAGTCAGTATCAATCTGACTATCACTTCAAATGTCACTAGTCGGTATCAATCTGACTGTCACTTCAAATGTCACAAGTCTGTATCAATCGGAATATGACTTCAAATATTCCTGAAATGTAAACCCCATTCACTCCATCAGTCACGCAAGAAGAATGATGCAATTAGATGAAGAAATTCGACATTTTACCCAGTGCCATAGCAACCTGAGTAACAAAGTTGCTCATATTTTACAACGGACTTACACTGCATTCACATATATTTAATCCCTGATGAATCGGAGTACTGTACCATAAGTTCAACTCCTTCAGTGTGGACGGTATAGAATTTGACAAAGCCATTTAAAGCCAATTGTCCGGCTAATCATATGTCCAATTATCTGACCAATCATCTGACTATTTCGCTCAGTCCGAATGCTAGAACCCGAGTGCTAGATCATTTAATTGCTGATATCGCCATGGCAGTCATATTATCGATAATGAACTTGCTCAATAGTCAGGTGCGCCGCTATGTTTGTATAGTGAACGGAAATGCCACCTGAGATATTACCGGGGAGTAGAAGATAGTTGAAGTCGGTCTGTTCTAATTACCTGTTCGGCAGAATTATATGTGGCGCCAGCGAATGGTTATTTTGGGACTAACTGAGTACATTCGAACATGAGACATTGCCCGGAATATGTGTTTGCTTATTTATACTCGTTTTTCTTTTTTTATTAAATTGAGGAATAAGAACGTTTAGTGAGTACGGATGAGTTATTAACTAATATCATCCTTTTATACAATACTTAAGTCATTATACAAATTATATATAGTGTTGTTGTTATCTGTCGTTTTACAGCTTAGCAACATCTAAGGTCATATCACGACGGGTACCGACTTGTGACAGTGCACACTCATGGAGACTTTATAGTACTGCCACACTGAGACTGAGAGATCAGGTCGCCATCACCATGACCTGATATCCCACTCAGTCACATTATCCTGACACTGAGCCAACCAGTCCTTTCTACTATCCTAATAAGGCCAAGCCCCTGACTAGGAAGCGACAAGTATACATTTTTAAGTCGTTGGTTTGACTCGACCTGTTTGAATCCCGCAATCTACCAACACGGGAGGGGGACGCTCAACTCATTCGGCCATCCTGTCAGTTGGTAAAATGGTTGACAATAATCTCTATTATATAAAGTTGTGGCTGGGTAAACGCCCAGTTAATGTGAATACAAAGTACACATTATATATATATATATATATATATATATGAGAGAGAGAGAGAGAGGGGGGGGGGGTTGGATTCGAAAGGAAAATTTACCATGCAGTAATTTTCGTACTGCCGAGTGATTTAGTGATATAATCATCTCCAGTACCCCCTCGCTCCTCCTCCACCCCCCCCCCGCCGCTGTCTCTAACCCCTCTTTCTCTACCCTACTACCGGCCACTCCATCCCCAACTCCAGCCTACGTAACACACGTGTCACTACACGCATGAGTGTCTCCCGCCCCCCTCCCACGCCCTCTCGCCCCTCACGCCCCCTCGTGTCCCCCTGCCGCTAGCCCCCCCCCCCCTCCTGCCCGCCTGCACCCTCTCCCTAAAATCCCTAAAAGCAAACCCATGTGTCGCGGCACATTGTCGGCATGTGCCGCCCCTCGCCCCGGCTGGTGAAACAAAGGATCAAACGAACGGAGCCGACACGGGCTGGGAGGAGAATGAACACTTGGCGGCGCAGCCCTCCTCAACCACGGCGCGCCGGCACATCAATTCATTTGCAGGAAAGTGGTGGGTTGGGTTTGGTGGGGGTGGGGGTGGGGGATAGTAGTGGATGGGACGGTGGGGGGGGGGGGGGTGGGCGGGGGGGGGGGGGGGGTGGAGTGCCGACGTGTACCCATGCCAGATTTCAACCGCACGATTTCCCCCAAATTCTCCAAATTCTTCCTTTTAAGAAAGATTTGTTGTCGATACCTTTCCCACCAGAAATGTGAATGTGATTAAAGAATTATGTATGTATATAGTTATATATATATGTCTCAATTCATTAGCTATATATATATATGTTATATATATGTAAGTTACGCACTAGTTACACACGTGGTGTTCTCTGTGTCTACGTCTGATAAACTCTATCATCAACGATAAGATGTAATACTAGAGAAAGTTGTTAGATTTAAGCTTATACCAGTTTGTACATACGTTGTTGTTAAACAAAAAAGAAAAGAAAAAAGAAAAGGGAGATGTAATATATGCGACCCGTGTCGTAACTGCGGGGGCGTGCTCACGCGGAGTGCGGGGGCGGGCTAGTCGATGTGGTAAAGTCAGATCTAAAATAAACCAGTCGTTCAACTCCACTCGCTGTGTCAACGCGTGCTTCTTTACAGTTAGAGTGTCTGACTTTTTTCTCGGTCGGACTCCTAATCTGAGGGTCAGTGGTTCGATTCCCTGTGCCCCCACCTCTGCCTATTTGGATTTCCACCGCTGTGTATAACTTACAGCGATATCAAAGGCCAGTTGCTCTCATACTATGTCTCTGTGGTGTGGGAGGTTAAAAATCCCTTGGGTCGGTAAAAGTGTAGGCTCGGACTTTCTATCGACAAACTGTCTAATGGTGAAAACAAGCCTATTCAGGCTTATCCATGATAGGCAGTATAAATCTTCAACAACAACACAGGCATATACATAGTACATGTATATACGTCGTAACTATATATATATACAGTTGTCATGCATAATAGAGACAACAAGGAGATGGGGCTGTAGCTGTTTGAATAGAAGTGTATATCTTCTGACAGGAGATATATTACATGGCCCACTGAGTCAAGCTTCAAATCCATCCCATAATGACGGGATATGTTGGAGTTTGGCCGTGCGCTCGGGGTCCCAGCAGCGAAATCAAGAACCTCACTAAGCCAACATGCATATTGCTAAGTGAGGCATTAACTGCGAGGTGACCTCCCATAATTCATTATAGAACATATATATATATATATATATATATATATATATATATATATATATACATACAGTAAAACCTCTCTAAATCAACTGACCTTGGGACCGACTTTAAGTGGTCCACTTAGGGAGGTGGTTGGTTTAGCGAGTTACAATATGGTTACAATGGTATTATTGGGGCCCAAATAAAGCGATCGATATAGGGGAGTGGTCGATCTGTGGAAGTGGTCGGTTAGGGAGGTTTTACTGTGTGTATATATATTTATATATATATATATGTGTCTATATATATATAAATATATATATATATATATATATTATCGAGCACAAGTGGCATTGTAGCGTCCAGGATAGAAGCGTGCCAGTGGCGGCACCACCGGTCTTGTGGTTGGAGGGGGGGGGGCATACATCAAGTAAGCCACCCCATTAGTAATGAGGTAGGAAATAAACATATAATCCCTGTAGTGCCTTTATACTCACATAATGCTTATACATCACATGTATGCACATGTAGCCATACAATTGCAAAGGTGCTCTGAGAAGACCTACGCTCCACAGGATAACGAATAGAGAAAAGGGAGAGAAAAAAACAGCATTAACTTGCAGTCATGTGCCTTTATTCCATTTAGAAAACTGTCCAGATTTCGGTACATTTTTGTCTGACACTATTTAAACCTACTTCGCACTAACAACTCTCATTTTGGCATTCCTTCTGTTCTTCAGAAGACATCGCTGAGAACACCACCGCTTAGCACACGATTATAACAATTGTCTTGTGTTTAGCACAATTTGCATTATACAAACTATACATATGTGGCTGTATATACTGTAATTATTTATTAAATATCCAGATGTGCCTGCTGGAAATCTCCGTTCTATATACTACTCACATAGCTGAACCTGAGGGCCTTTGTGAACCAGAAATAGATGGTCCTTATTTCGCAGGTTTTATATTGTGGGTTTTTAAAATGGCTTATTTACCCTGTCCATAACGGGTAAGTCGCATCAAGGCTTCTTTTCATCACTGAACAGCAATAGTCGCAATTTGGCAGTTGCCTTGTTATCTTAGCTGTTACTGGCTAGCCTTAATCATGTTAGATTTTTGGGGCCACATTTGCAACATGTTGGTAGATATACCTGCCCCATCTGCTAGTGTAATGCCCCTGCCACATTATGGCGTATGGCGGCGGCATATGTAAAACCTACCGCAAAACGTTGCGGGACGACGTATGGTGACCTGTGTGCACTGCGGTGTCTTTTGGAGTGTATGCGTAACATATGCGTAACCTATACATAACCTACCCCTAGCCTATGGCGGCGTATTCAAAGCGTAACCCGACCTATGCGCGGCGTACTCTGATGTGGTTTGACGGTTGTGAGTGGCAAGTTGAGCGTATACGTAACCTATGACCAACCTATGTATAGCGTATGAATGTATGAGTAGCGTATGCTCAACCTACGCGTAACCTATGCGTAGCGTATGCAAAGCATATGCAAAGCGTATGTTATCTCCGACAGGTCAGGGGGGGGGGATCGCTGCCTGGGTATAAACCGAGACCATAGGTTGGGCATATGCTGTGCATACGCTTTGTATACACTTTGTATACACTAGGAGTATGATAGGAGTAAGCTCGAAGATGTTACATGTAGGCTAGGCGTACGCTACATATGCTAGAGATATGCCGAAGGCGCAGTTTCCGCATATGCCTAACCTATGCCGGCGTACCCCTAACCTATGCATAATCTATGCTGGCATATGCATAGCGTACATCTAGCGTATGAGCAGCATATGAGCCATATGCTGCCATATGCTGAACATTTTGAGCACGCACAAATATTGTTGGACGGAAGCGCGTAAGACGGCGTATGACGAGCATATACGGCATATGCCCAACCTATGCATAGCATATGCATAGGGTATGACGGCATATGATGGCATATGGGTTGAAAACCGCATACGCCGGCATATGCTTACGCCATACGCCGTAGTGTGACCGCCCCATTAGTAGGGATACTCAGTTTACGTTGTAACTTTGCAAGGTTGGGGTATGAGGTCAAGCGTACTTACAAGGTTTTAAAATGGCTAAGCAACCAATAACTTTGGTGTTATAGTATGCATATACCTCTCAGGCAAGGAGTCACATAGACAAGTAGTCGTGGATAGGGTGATTGAATCGGGGAACCCAGATATACTAATGGTTAGGATGCTAGTCCCGAAATCTCAAAAGTGTGAGTACGGATGCTATTGTGTATGGAATATTTCCCATTTGCAAAAAAACATCTCCATGACACTGGTCATAAAATCAGGATCTCGTAGTAGCTATGCTTTGTGTGATTGGTTAACCTACTCGATTATGGCCTAATACCATCTTAATTATTAATCGTTTCTTATTACACTCTTTATATTCACTCAGTTAACTCAATTTAATAGAAGCCGTTACTGCCAAAGCCTATGGTATCCATAATTTTGATGTACACATCAAAAGTAATTTGGCATAATTTCACTTTAAATAATTCCAAAGTCATCCATTTATGATATCAAGCATTTCGAACTACTGTAAGGTAGAATATAATGCTAGTATAATGAAGGTAGAATATAAATTATTACAATGATCACACATTTAAATGAAAAGAAAATGTCAGAAACTCGAAACCATCAGACTGTGTCACTTTAAGCAAAGACCCTATAATACTAAGACGGCTCACTCAGCCTGTATTGTGTAATCAAAATGATCAAACCCACCACTTGGTGCACTGGCTGTTCTCTTGGTTAAACAGGTGCTATATTATATGTATAAATGTATATATCAATGTGAAAGATGTGTGATGATGGCGATGCTGATGATGATGCTAATGATGATGTGTATTTGTTCATAGCAATTATATATTGATGTGTATTCATACTTACCTATCTCATGTATAATATAATTGTATGTGTTTACATGTGAAACACGAACCAGCAGCTGGGCTGATCAAACCAACCACAAGGTGGCACTGCGAAATTTACATTACCATGGGTGAGATAGGGAGTGAGCCGTCTTAGTATTATAGGGTCTTTGCTTTAAGCAAAGAATCACATAGGTGCAAGACATGCTTTTCTATGTACTACATTCTGTGTAAAAGTGATGGTTGAATAATATTATGACATAATACAATTTGGAACATCTCACCATGAATATGGCGTTTGCTGGCAACATGGTATTAAGGCCCAGTCACACCTTACCGGACTGGGGAACCGGACGAGAACCGGACACTGTCCGGTACTGTACGGCGATGTCTGGTACATGTCTGGTACCCATCTGGCAGTGTCCGGTGGTGTCCGGCGGTATCTGGTACAAGTTTTGAACATGCACAAAACTTCTACCGGACACCGCTGGACTGACGTGTCTGGTTGGTGTCCGGTTTGTCCGGTCCATGTCCGGTACCCATCCATACATGTCCGGTACCCATCCATTGGTGTCCGGTTTGTCCGTTTTGTCCAGTACATGTCCGGTACCCATCGTTACGTGTTCGGTTCTCGCCCGGTTCTCGTCCGGTACATGTATGGTACATGTACGGTACATGTATGGTACTTGTCTGGTTGCCAGCGGCAATTGATACAATTTCGCTCCATTTCGATACATTTCGATACATTTTGTGTACCATAGAGCACCGGACTAGACAATTCTTTGTCCGGTGGTGTCCGGTACTCAGTCCGGTAAGGTGTGACAGGCGTTTTGGCAACCTCTAATCAATGAGTCATAATTGCTCAAGTCCGGAGAATATCAATGGATCTCATACTAAATCTAAAAGTGTAGAAATGACTAAAAAGAAATCTCAATGGCAAATTCATGCGAAGTTCAGATTTAATATAAATGTAATCAAATAACAGGAATGCCACTATCATCGCTTTCTACATTGGTCTTTCACATCAAAATTCTCTGGTTTATTTATATCGACCTAAATCTAAATGATGAATTAGTTATTTTAATTTAAAGTTACTTCCAACTAAAACTAAGGTAGATTATAATAGAAGTTTTAGGCTACGGTAAAGGAAAAAGAGAGCGAACAATGAGTAGTGGTGGGGAACCTTCTTTTATTTTTGCTTGAAGGTCCCTTGGCCAGGCAAAATAACAGCCCTACCTAAAGCTAAAATAAGTGGTGCTGCGTATGCAATCAGAGAGGGAATGAGCCAAGCGGCAATGAAATGGCAGTCCCGGGGCAAAAGAGTGGCCCGGGGTGAATGTACAGTGAAGAATAAATAAGAAATTAATAATAAATAATTAATTAAAGAGAGAAGGGGGAAACTCTGCCTACTTATATATATATAATAAATTATATTCTACATATTGTAGTAGTCTGCACTGACCTTTCGGGCAAGGAGCCGCATAGACAGATAAGGCTGGGTAGTGTAAAGGAAGACTCGACTCGGTGGTGACATTAGGGAGCCTCGATGATGTAATGACTAGCACACTGGTCCGGAATGCCTGAGATATGGGTCCGATTCCCGCTTTAGGCTTAATATTTCCCAACTTGGGTGATATTTCCACTGTTAACGCATTACGTGTATTTGTGAATCTCTGGAAATTTGTGTGTAAAATGGTGCATTCTTTGATGTCTTCCTAACTGCTTGTATCTTCCTTCTTTTCTACAGGTGTGTCCAGCGAGCGCCGGGTACCAGGTAAGGTGGAGGCCTACCTAGCGATAAGAGACCCTGAACACCTGCAGCAGCTCATTGACGGGCATATAATCGGGGACGGAGCCCCAGCGAGGGAAGTCGGAGACAGTACCCCAAGGACGGAAGAAAGGGGTGATGACTCCGGGGCGGAAGAAAAAGGCGGTGTACTCGGGATGGAAGAACATGGTGGAATCACAGCGATGGGGAAATAGAGGATGTCAAAACAACCAGGAACAATATGTAACGATAGGACCTAAGCGACGGAAGAAAGCAACAGATTTCCAAGTGACGGAAGCAAGCTATAGAACCCAAGTGATGGAAGAAAGTAATTGAACCGAAGTTATCAAAGAAAGCAACAGAACCCTAGAAAGCGATAAAACTCAAGTGATGGAAGAAAGTGATAGAAACCAAGTAATCTAAGGAAGTGACAGAACCCCCAGAAGGCGATAACCTGAAGGGACGGAAGGAAACAACAGAACCCAAGTGACAGAACAAAGTGATAGAACCCATGTGATGGCAGAAAGGAACAGTACCCTCCAGGGACAGAAGGCAATAAATAACCTGAATGGATCGAAGAATGGCGCAGAACACCAATGGTCCCTATGAAGCGATGGAGTTCAAGAGACAGTGAAATGTGACATAATCCCCAATGATAGATTCACACTAATAGAACCCAACAGATGGTGGAAGAAGGGAAAGAACTCCAGGGTCGGAATAAGGTCTTAGAACTTTAGCTGTAGATTAAGTGGGGGGAAATAAGAACCATAGCAACAGCAAAAAAGGGGCCCTGTAAGAAACAAGGGATATGCATTGGGGATAGAGTCGCAGGAATGATTGTATAACATCCGGACAGAAGGACAGGAGGGAACCCCAGGGTGTGGAAGGGGGCTTGGACACCTGCAGGGAATGGGATAATGGGGAAGTCCCTTATTGAGAGGCAAGTTGTCTTCTATTGAAATTATACTGTGAATTCAGTTTGGGCAGAGGAGCAGTCTGAATTCAGTTTGGAAAAATAATAGTCTAAAAATAAGAAAGAAGAAAGGAATCAACATAGCCATCACCGAATGATTTAGATGCTTGTAAGCTTTTGTCATTTAAGAAAAAAAAGAATAACCATCATATCATACATCTTCTATCCATATTCCGTATAATTATATATAATAATATGTGATGTATAACGTATTATGCGAGTATAAGGATACGTAAGGGAATATTACTTATTATTATTATTTTTGTTATCCTCCATAAGATACGACACTGTACCAGTGACACCATCTCACCCACCTCCCCTCCCCCGGATGGTGACCAATGTCAGTCGCACCGGAGGATTTTTTTCATATACATGAAAATAAATACTTGTGATGTTCCAAAGATTTCCAGTCTACCTCTTACAGCTTACTTCTAATTTGACACCACCAATAACATATTTAATGCATGACAATTTAAAGTTGCATAGTTTGATATCTTTTGCATTTTTGCCTTATTTTCCGATTTAACATAAATATATCGGGTTCACTATCATAACCTACCGTTCATTAGTCTGGAAGTGACCGAGACACACGGACACACGAGCATACAGACATACAGACACATAGACACCCACGGGCACACATGCACAGACTGGCACACACGGACACACATGCACAGACAGACACACTCGGACACACATGCACGGACAGACACACACGGAAACACATGGACAGACTGGCACTCAAACTTCACACAGACATATAGACATACAGACACATAGACACACCCACCGACAGATAGACATCCACGGATACACATGCACAGACAGACACACATGAACACACATGCACATACTGGCACACACGGACACACATGCACAAACTGGCACACATACCAACACACAGACTCCACATAAGCATACACACATACAGCCACATATACACCCCTGACACACATGCACATACAGACACACACACAGACACACATGTACACACTGGCACACATGGACACACATGCACAATCTGGCACACAGATCAACACAGACTCCACACAAGCATACACACATACAAACACATAGACACCGACGGACACACATGCAGACAGACACACACGGACACACATGCACATACTGGCACACATACTCCACACACGCATACACACATACAGACACATATACACCCACGGCCACACATGCACAGACAGACACACATGGACACACATGCACAGACTGGCACACACGGACACATATGCACACACTGGCACATATGCACACACATGCACAAACGGGCAAACATATCAACACACATACTCCACACAAGCATTCACACATACAGACACATAGACACCCACCTACACACATGCACAGACATACACACACGGACACACGTGCACAGACTGGCACACCGACTCCACACATGCATACACACATACAGACACATATACACCCATGGACACACATGCACAGACAGACACACACGGACACATATGCACACACTGGCACATATGGACACACTGGCACAAACGGGCAAACATATCAACACACAGACTCCACACAAGCATTCACACATACAGACACATAGACACCCACCTACACACATGCACAGACATACACACACGGACACACATGCACAGACTGGCACACAGACTCCACACATGCATACACACATACAGACACATAGACACCGACGGACACACATGCACAGACAGACACACACGGACAAACATGCACATACTAGCACATAGACCAACAGACAGAATCCACACAAGCATACACACATACAGACACATATACACTCCAGACACACATGCACGGACCGACACACACGGACACATATATGCACAGACTGGCACACACAGACAGACAGACAGACACCCGGGCCATCATGATGGCTACAGTCAATCTAGGCAAACACGGCCCGGTTCTACCACGGTGACTACACGCTCGCGTTGAAGTGCACTCATTTCGGGTCGACTGTAGCCGGTTGTGGGGCGAATGGGTGAGTGAGTATGTGTGTGCCTCAATTGGTGGTCATTATGAAGGCCTTATTGCGAAGCAAATGAAAGGAAATGGTGCTGCCTAGGGTGACGGTGGGTGGGGCGGGGTGCAGGGAGAAGGTCAGTGCAGAGTATGTGGGTGGGGGGCTTGTGCTATTTTAGAAAGGAAGGAGGTTGTCCTTTTTGGTGCCTTATGGCATTAGCTGCTTTAGGTGTTCATGGTAAAATCCGAAGGTAAAAGTGCTTTCGGTTAGAGTACACGGGAGTCAAACTTATATATGGTTTATGGTAAAATCAGACGGTAATACTAATAGTCCTTCAGGTTAGAGTAAACAGTTGTCAAACCTATATTTGGTTTATGGTAAAATCAGAAGGTAATAGTCCTTCAGGTTAGAGTAAAGAGGAGTCAAACCTATATTTGGTTTATGGTAAAATCAGAAGGTAATAGTCCTTTAGGTTAGAGTAAACAGGAGTCAAACCTATATTTGGTTTATTATAAAATCAGATGGTAATAGTCCTTCAGGTTAGAGTAAACAGTTGTCAAACCTTGGTTTATGGTAAAATCAGAAGGTAATAGTCCTTTTGGTTAGAGTAAACAGTTGTCAAACCTTGGTTTCTGGTAAAATCAGGATATAATAGTCCTTCAGGTTAAAGTAAACAGGAGTCAAACCTATGATTGGTTTATGGTACAATCAGAAGGTAATAGTCCTTTAGGTTAGAGTAAATGTCAAACCTATATTTGGTTTATGGTAAAATATGATGGTAATAGTCCTTTAGGTTAGAGTAAACAGGAGTCAAACCTATATTTGGTTTATTATAAAATCAGAAGGTAATAGTCCTTTAGGTCAGAGTAAGCAGTTGTCAAACCTATATTTGGTTTATGGTAAAATCAGAATGTAATAGTCCTTTATGTTAGAGTAAACAGTTAGCAAACCTTTATTTGGTTATTGATAAAATCAGAAGGTAATATTCTTTCAGGTTAGAGTAAACAGGAGTCAAATCTATATTTGGTAACCATTTTATTTCTGGTTCATCCAATCAGTTGGGTTTAACATCGTGCATAGTCCGTTGGTTTAGATTTGTTACCATACTTTTGAGATAAACATATTAGGTTGATTATTATCGATTTTTGAAGGAATTTAGGAAAATACAAATGGAATAACACAACTAGTGAATGATATGGAGCCAAATATTCTGGAGTGATTTAATTCTGATTCTAACCACTACTGAGAATAGAATGCTGTGCATTAACGAGGACCACTGTAGTGTTATAAGGATGGACTTGTTCCCTTTGTATTGGGGGGGGGGGGGAGGGGGAAGGGTAGAAAATTGGGTTGTCTTTTACGGTTCACTGCACATCCTCCTCCTTCTCTCCCCCACCCACACGCACCTACACACCCACACACGCACCCACACATGCCTACACTGCCAAACCCAACCTCTCCCGGCAAGTCTCAGTGAGATTTGTTTGACGCATCCCCTTTTATCCCGGAACGATCTGACCTCCAGTCCGCCTTTCCCAAGGTCACCCACAAGGTCAGCGCCTGACCATCTCATGCCCTTCCACCTTGCAACCCAACATCCCCCCCCCCCACGCCCGCTCCCCCTATCACCCTCCCTCCCCCCTAGCCACTCATCAAGTCTGCGTCCATTTTGCCATTAATGTGAAAAGGTCGTCGCTCGGTGCTGGCGTTTAGAATATAATCCGACTGTCAGTGCGACTCATCGTCGTTGGCGGGGCAGTCGGGCGGAATAAGAAGCCGCACACCCCGCCGCGCATGCGCGAGCTTGGCGCGGCCGCTGCGGCACCGCCGAGTTGCACTGTGTCGTCTGCGCTGAGTAAATGTCGTCTGCTTCGAAACAAAACCAATAATAATTCACTGAAACTCATTTGTTTTCAACAAACAATAATAGCAGCGTGTATAGTAAACATGGTATGCACTATATGGGTGGCCGAGTAATACGATTTGCATATGTGTGAAGGGGTTACTGTTTAAAGTGTGTGTGTTGGGTTGGGTGGTCGTGGTTGGGGGGGGGGCGGGGTCCGCCTGCTGTCCACATTTGGGTTTGCAATCCTGAAGTGGTTCAAACCCATCACGGACAGTCACAAATTCCAACACTCCTCATACTCTTAAACAATAATGCTGGCATTGCGCATATCAATTTAAAATGCCGAGAAAACCTTTGAAATTGGAGGTAATTATATTTATGATGTGTGAACTGGGATTTATCCTCGAACCCCACCCCCACCCCCACCCCCATTTCCGGTTCAGGTCAACGGAGCAGACGATACTCTGTTTATAACATGCGTGGTGTAACACGGCCCCTGAGCATGCAGGGCGAAGGGGTGGGTCGCAAAGGGGTGGGGGTGGGGGTGGAGGGGGGGATTAGGGGGAGGGGGCTGGGGAAGCACCTTTGTCATGGTGACCATGCTGCGAAAATGACACCTGGCTAACGACCCCCCTCAAGTGACAGGTGAGCCATAATTTGAACGTCAGAGGTTCGATGTGGAGTGGTTGTGTTTTTTGCGCATTTAATTTTGTTCCCCTACCACCCAAACCTCCTGGTTGATTCCCTCCAATTGAACCAATTTCAAACATAACCATGTGTTATTATTTAACTCACACACACAAAGAAAACCAGAGGGAAATACTGCGATTTCAATAGATTAGTGAAGAAATTGATTTTTCATATTTATGATTCATGGATTGTGTTGTGTCTACATTGGAGCAATGTGCGGTACTATTTCTCATAGCATTTAACATTTTTGGATGATTGCCACTTTCTACGTGTTTGCTATCATATCTCGCCTCCATTTTCTCGAATATAAGCAGAACTGGTGCTTCTTTAACCAACTTCTGGGATTGTAGCAAATAAAGTGATTGTAGAATTAGAAAGAAAAGACATTTCAGAAGAGAAAGTAATATGCACTTAAGACAAGTCACTGGTCTTGTTACATTAACAGTCGCCATGCTCCCCTCTTCTTCTTCTCTTCCTCTTCTTGTTGTCTTCTTCTTGTTCTCCTTCCTCCTCCTATTCTTCTCTTCCGCCTCTTCTTTTTCCTTTTCTTCTCCTTCCTCCTCTTGTTATTCTTCCTCTTCCCCCATTCTCTCCCATCGTCACTTCCTCTTCCCCTTCCTCTTCCCCTTCCTCTTCACCTTCCTCTTCCCCATCCTCCTACTTTTCCCTTCCCATTCCTCTTCCCCTTCACCTTCTTCTACTTAGCACTCCACCTTCATCCTCCACTTTCTAATCTTCTTTATCCTCTCATTCTTCCTGCTATTTCCCATCACCATCATAACTCCCCTTCTCTCCCCCCCCCCCTTCTCCTCTGCTAAGTTCTCCCTTCCTTGTTCTCCGCCCCCTTGTTCCTTACCTTCCCCTCTCCTGTCCGCTTCATCTTCCCTTCCTTCTATCTCTGCCCCTTTCTCTTCATGTTACCCTTCCTGTTCCCCATTCTTCCCTCATCCTATCCCATTCACCTTTCCTCTTCAACTTCCTCACATTCCTCTTCAAATTCCTCTTCAACTTCCATTCCACTCCTCTTCTCCCTCTGTCTTGTTCCCTTTCCTCACAGTCATACCCTTCCATTCCACTCCCTTCCCCTTCCTCCGCATTTCCTCGTTCCCACGTCCACACCCTACCACTATAGCTACTCGTAGTAATTGTGTGTGTGTCCCGCTGCCAAATAATTAATAGGTAATCACCGTTAATTCAATTGATTGAAAACCACTCCTCCAACACACACGTACACACAGAATGTACTCGTTAGTTCAATTAACAAACATCGATGTTGATTAACTATGAATCTTAAATAAACATATATCTTAAATATCAAATATCTGGATAAAGGGCTCAATGTATATATAGACACACAAACCCATATATAATTATATTTGTATATGTTTATATGTATATTATATATATATATATATATCAAAGAGAGCTAAATGGAGAGCGGCAGTCAAGTAATGAAAGCCGTCTTTGTCGCATCACGACCGACAGCATGATGATGATGGTATCAAAGACCGATCGTAGGTAAGCACATACTTGAAGACACATGTATGTTAATAAATGCATGGTTTACATAAAGCCCAAATCAATCCTTGAATAAACACAATAACGATATATCTTGAACAAAACTCAAATTGATTCAATATGAAGAGTTTAGACACAGGAACCAATATATCCATTTGATTTGTTCTTTGTAAAATATACTTTGTTGTTGTGCTGTACACTTAAAGTCTATCAATTTCTCTATTATGAAGGTGATGTCAGGCACAAAGACCAACACATCCATTTTAGTTGTTCTGGGTAAAGCGGCTGTCACACCTCGCCGGATTGAGCAATGGACAGACTTGTCTAGTCCGGTGGTGATAAGTATCAAAATGTATTAAAATATGTCAAAATGTTGCGCTGTCGGGTCAATGGCCACTGGACGAATGGACATGAAACGGACATGAATGGATAGCCAATGGACGAAACATACTCAAACTGGACAAGAACCATAGACATCAATCCGGCAGCATCCATTCCTAGTTTTGTGCATGTTCAAAACTTGTACGGACACAAACCAGACTTTGTTCGGGTTCTGTCCGTTTCCCCCAATCCGGTGAGGTGTGACAGGGCCTTTAAATAGACTTTGCTGTTGTGCTTTACAGTTAAAGTCTTTCAAGTTCTGTATTATAAAGGGCATGTATTGGTTTCTACAGACAACAAAACATACATTTGATTATCTAGGTGATGGCAGCTTCACCTCAAACCTGGAACTCAAGATTTCATTTCGTCCCGAATGGCGTTTGTCGGTTTTTACTCCTGAACTCTTCATATAATTCTTTTTCTAAATAAACTCATATAAGTGCCCCAAATATATAGTGGTAGGTAAGAATACTTGAAGGAAAGATAGAGGGGAAAAGACCAAGAGGGAGAAGGAGAACAACATGGGTGGACAACATCACTGAGTGGACAGCAATGAGCTATGCGGAATGTGTGAGAGGAACGAATGACAGGAAGAGATGGAGGTCCATTGCAGCCAACCTTCTTCGAGAAGACGGCACCCATTGAATGAGGGGTTGGGTGCATGGGAATGGGGTGGGGTGGGGGTAGGGCTGAGTTGGGAGAGGAACTTAAAATGTCTCGTTTGTTTGTTGTTGTTTTACGTCCTAGCAACATCTAATGTCATATCAGGACAGATACTGACTTGTGACAGTGCGCACTCATGGCAACTTTATAGTGCTGCCCCACTGGGAGACCAGGCCGCCAGCACCATTATCTGATATCCCACTCAGTCACATTATCCTCACACTGAGCTAACCAGTCCTTCTTGCCCTATTCTAATAATGCCGAGGGCCTGGCTAGGAAGCGACTATTATCAATTTTTATGTCATCAGTTTGACTCGGCCAGGGTTCGAACCTAAAGGTGTCTCAACCCAGCTACTGACACAGAACATACAGTACAGACTGCAGCTCTCCATGGTTCCCTACCTATCAGCCCCCGTAGTATTGTGAGTGGCTCATTACCTGCAGGAGTGTCAATCAGTACGTCCTGCTCACAAGGGACTACCGGAAGTGTGTTCCTAGGCGCGCGCCTGCGCACTCACTGACTGCGCAGACGGCGCATAGTGTCTGCCCTTTACACTGACATTACAATGCTAATTGAGCGCGGGAACGAGGCTAGATTTAATCTCCTAATCAATCTGGTTAAAAAGGTCACAATGCTCGTTCGCCCGGCTCATACAAATTACTAGCCGTGGGCGATTTTAATTCCTGGAATGATATATGAATGGCTGATGCTGAATTCTGTCTCCATGGTGCCGTGTGGTGTCAGTATGAAGTCATTATAGGTGATGATGAACACCTCCCCCCACCCCACACACACACACCCGCACCCGCACTCCCGACTTAATTATTTAAAGTTTTCATCCAAAAACATTCAATGTGGATAATTAAATTTGACTTGATTATCTGGTCATTTAATCATTGGCTTCATGTGTTGTGTAAGGTTGTGTCTACATATACATCTATATATTTACATATATATATATGTACATGGCGCCATTCAAGCATGCGCGGTGTCATGTACAAGCAAGGTACTTCCGCTCTGATTAATTAGAAAATGCCAATGGGGTTAATTGTTATTACCAGACTTGGCATGCTATGCCCAGTTGTGTTGTGTACTCAGAGTTCACGGAACATGAAGTGAAGATAGATTAATTGTGCCACGCTTTCCCCGCCTTTACCTGCATTCCAATGGTGAACATATTATAGGACTTGCATTGCATAATTGTTATTTTATTTTCTACTTTTGTGCAATCATGATACTTGGTCATGGCAGCGAAAATTCTTCTTAGAAGTGTAGACTACTACAGCCGTGTTTACACCCACACCTTTAGGCCGAACTAGATAAGGCGAACTAGAGGAGGCGAACTAGGCGTGAAAGTGAGCCGTGTCCACACTTGCAGTACTTGGGTCGGTTTAAGGCGGAAATCTATATCTGCGCATGAGCAAGTCCATACTAACCAGCGCCACTTTCGGTTAGTCGACGTCGCCACAAGAGAGTGTGGGTTCGACCTAGATATGTATGGCCTGAATCGTATTGGTTTGGAATGGTCAAAACTTCTGCTGGGCAGTGAAAACCTTAAAATAAATCATGAAAGAAATATATGTGCACCTCTAGCAGGTTCATAGACCAAATTATATTATATAGTGTGACATGCTTAATCCGCCTCAAGTAAACCGCTACTGTCCAGACAGGCAAGGTGAGCCGACTTAAGCTAGTTCGGTTCATATAAGCTACCTCGCAATGCGGTTTACTTGAAGCAAACTAGATGAGGTGACTTAGCCTTAAGTCGCCTCAGCGCAGTGTCCACACGACCAATTTGAGTCGAATTAAAAGAGGCGAATTAGTTAAGCCGACTTAACTCGCCCATGTAAACACGGCTTATCACGATCAAGCTAACTTCCATATTCAGGGCTCTGTCCTGATGTGACCTGTAATGTTGCTAGGATGTCAACTCCCGAACAACAAACATATTCAAAGGTACCACGATGGACGTTGGTTATTCTTAGTTTGTATTTTTGAAAGGACACTTTATCTGTGAGTTAGTTATGACTTAATCTATAATGAAGCCCTATGGTGTTCAAAGTTAGTTAATTAGGCACTATTGACCCTCCCAAGTACTATGGTTCTGCAGACCAGGGAACATTGACAGGCGATGGCCCAATCGGTAGAGCGCAGGATTCCCGTGCGGAAGGTCGGGAATTCAAATCCTGGTTGAGTCACACCCAGGACTTACAAAAGTGATACTTGTCGCTACCTAGCCTGACAGTCAACATCACTATGATTGGACATGAACCGATTAACTCAACATCAGCATAATGTGACTGGGTGGGATATAAAAGCACCAAATCTGGTGCCTTTAGTACAAAATGAACAATCCTTCTGATATTCTACACATAGCTGCCCCACTACATCAGACTAGTCAACTTTAACCCTCTAAAATAAATCTTTTCAAACTAAGATAAAGTAGATTTTAATAGCAACCTAATATATCTATCTAAACAAAAGAAAATATAGAAGAACCTGAAAAAAACAATTGCATTATTCAACTTTGCCACTGGACTTTACCTTTTCCACTGGACCCACTGAAATAAGTTACTTCCAACTCAAGTAGAAGTAGATTTTAATAGAAGAAACTAAAAAAAAACACATTGGATTATTAAACTTTGCCACTGAACTTGACATTTTCCACTGGACTTGGGCCAAATGTGCTAAGTCCAGCATGTGCCTGGTTGCTAAGAAACCAAAGCAACCCGCCACTGTGGACTGGATGGCGCCGTAGGATTGGTCTCCAATGGCTGCACCAAGCCCCGATACCCAACCCGACGCTTCCCCTTAAATAAGACCATTGCACTAATCACGCCCAAGGCAGCCGCCACAGAACACTCCCCCCCCCCCCCCCCACCCAGACCCACACCCTCTCTCTCCGCCCCTCTCTCTCTCGCTCTCAGACTGGTCCAAACACTCTTCAATCCCAGTAAAACAAGGACCCAAACGCCATCTATTAAGTCCTTTACATTCATGAGGGCCAATCGGGCTGAAATAGATCGCCGCCGCGCCGGTGTTTAATCTGGCTTTAATTGCTCTTTTCATTGGCGGTTGGGGGCTGGAGGGAGGGCGGGTGTGTGTGTGTGGATGGGTGGTGTTGTGGGTGTGTGAGTGTGGGTTGGATGAGGGGAGAGCTGCTCAGGCCGCGAGCTGCTCGCTAATCGACGTTGCGCCGGCTTTTAGTTCGCGCCCAGTAAACCAGGCGGAGCGCCCCGCTACCAACAAATCATCGAGCACCAAACCAAGACGACACCATAACAAAAAAAATTAAAAAAAGAATCAACCACCCCAGAACCCACAACGAAATTTAGATCCATCGAAATTCAAGCAAAGGTTATTCTAAATATGCGCAGTAGAATTCTGATGTGTAATAGTTCTGATAAATAATATGTTGTATTTATGAAACCAGCATATACATATATACATACATATGTACATATATATATATACATATATATAACTAGGGCAGTCACTAGCTGCCACCGAATTTCTTTTTTTAATAAGGGAAGTGCATTGGATTCATACCAGCGAGAGAATTGCTCAACCATATTTATATTGGTCTTGGTTTGTCTAAACTGAATAATATATATGTATATATAATATATATGTATATATAATATATATATTACACACATATATAATACAATTTGGGGGGACTATTTTAATTTTGGTGGAAGTGGGTGCAGAATTGCGGGTAGCTCTAGTGGGTGGCGACGTATCAACTGCTCAATCATCATCGCCTAGCTCGCAATTAACGCCAGCAGGAGGCCTCACTTTTTCTGTCCCTTTTCTCTCTTTTTGATTTGTTTAATTAAAAAAACCCACAAAAACATTGCTCTCGCACAGCGAATTAAAATTGATTCAGACGCGATGAAAGCATCTGGTGCAGTGTCAATAATAGCCACGCAATGCTTGTCTCAGTGCCTTTACACCCACCCTACGCCTACCGCTGGAGGCGGGAAGTGGTGATGGAGGCGAAAGAGGGGTAGGGTGTTTTTATATTTATATTTTTGTTAAAAGAAGATATTTGTTCAGTGGTTGCAGTGCAAATAATAAAGCAAAAAGTAGCATTAACAAAGAAAAAGATAATTATGTTTAAGTACCCCCCACCCCCACCCCCCGTTCTTCTCGTGGGCTGTGTTTGTAATAATATAGGTAATGAAGCCATTATCATCTCGCGCTTTTGTGTCTGAAGCCACAGCCTCGAAGTGGGCTCTGAGCCGACGGCGCTGATTGGTTGGTTCTAAATCAGGCCTTGTTAGGCGCTTTCTGCAGGGATAGAATTGCCATTTAGGCCGCTGATGTATTTTAGAGGAGAGTGAAAAAGAAATCAGGGTTGCGACATTAAGATACCTTTTCAGTGTGGAGGCACCGACAATGCACAATTGCGATTGTTTGGATAACGCGAAGACAGCCAATGAGGCGTGTGTGTGGAGAGGGTGGGTGAAGAATGTGTGGGTGCGGGAATGTGGTGAGTGCAGCTGAGGCGGGTATGTGTGTGTGGTGTTGTGTGGTGTGGTGTTGTGGAGTGTGTGGGTGTGATTGCAGTGTGTGGTTTGTGTTATGCCGTAGTGTGTGGCGTGTGGTGTATAATAATATGGGGTGATGCAGTATGTAGTGTTGTATGGTTTGGTGTGTGTTCAATATTGTAGTGTGGTGCAGTGTGGTGATATGTGTGGTGTGGGTGAAGTGCAGTGTGTAATGTGGTGCAGTGTGTGGTGTGGTCTACTGTGGTATGTGGTGTAGCATAGTGTGTGGTGTGGTGTAGTGCAGTGTAGTGTGTGGTGTGGTACAGTGTGTGGTGTGTGGTGCAGTGTGACACAATGTAGTGTATGGTGTGATGCAGTGTGTGTGATGTGTGGTACAGTGTGTAGTGTAATGCAGTGTGTAGTGTTGTACATTGTGGCGCAGTGTGGTCCAGTGTGGTGTGGTGTGGTGTGATGTGGTGCCATGGTTTTGCTGTGGTACCGTGGGATGTGACGATGTGTGGTGCCATGGTGCCGTGGTGTGTGACGGTGTCTGGTGCCGTGGTGCCGTGGTGTGGGACGGTGTGTGGCGCCGTGGCACAGTGGTGTGCTGCTGTGGTACGGGTGTGGCTGGGTGTGGTGCCGGGGCGTTGTGCCGTGGGATGGGTGTGTGGGTGGCGGTGTGTGTGGTGCCGTGGTGCGTGGCGGGGTGTGGTGCCGGTGTGTGTGGTGGCGGGGTGTGGTGCCGGTGTGTGTGGTGCCGTGGTGCGTGGCGGGGTGTGGTGCCGGGGTGTGGTGCCGGGGTGTGGTGCCGGAGTGTGTGGTGCCAGGGTGGCGGGGTGTGGTGCCGGTGTGTGGTGCCGTAGTGTGTGGTGCTGGGGTGGCGGGGTGTGGTGCCGGGGTGTGGTGCCGGAGTGTGTGGTGCCGGGGTGGCGGGGTGTGGTGGCGGGGTGTGGTGCCGGTGTGTGTGGTGCCGGTGTGTGTGGTGCCGTGGTGTGTGGCGGTGTGCGTGGCGGTGTGTGTGGTGCCGGAGTGTGGTGCCGGTGTGTGGTGCAGGTGTGTGTCGTGCCGTGGTGCGTGGCGGGGTGTGGTGCCGGGGTGTGGTGCCGGGGTGTGTGCCCGTGTGCCCCGTGGTTCAGCCCCGGTGATGGCCCGGGACCAGGTTAGGGCGCGCCGTACGTGTAACCGACATAATGGCGGTGCTAACTCATAAAGTGCACTACACGTGATTGATGCCGGGTACACAGCGCATGCTCACCAATCCACCCCCCACCCTCCCACCCCACACACCCCACACACCCACACTACGCGGTGCGTTTGATTCCACAACGATAAGCTATATTGCAAGAGTACAGCACTCAACTCTGAGTACCACCCCACCCGGTAAGAGGTGAAACCACCACGATCATCATCACCCCTCCTAACCCTTCCCACCTCACATCCTCCCTCCCACCCCTCATATTCCACTCCACTCTCACCCACACCACCACTAGCAGCGTCACCGCCACCGCCGCCGCCATTACGCCTATGGAGAACAAAAAGAACCCCCCAAAGACAGGAAGTATTTTTCGACGAGCCGTGCAAAGACTCCCGACCCTGTGTGCAAATGGCTGGCGCCCGGGCCCGACTAAAACAACGCCCATTACGGGGCGGGAGGGGGGGGGGCGGGTGGAAGAAGGAGGGACGGCGGGGGAGGGGGAGGCGGGACGCCCTGCAAGTCGGCCCGGAACCTGAATTGGGCGGTCAGGGTCACGTGTCGGGTGAGTGGTTCAGTTGCGACACGCGGCAGGTAGTTAAACTAATCTCACCACCCTCAGTGCCCTGCCGCCCCCCACCATACCACTCACCCACTCACCCAGGCACCCACTCATCGACTCACCCTCTCACTCTCACCTGCACCATCACCACCCCAGCACCTGTGGGTCACCGTTCGATTGTTCATTGGCTGTCACTTGTCAGTGGTTGGTGATGGTGAATTTTTATATTTCTTGTGGGGAGTTGGGGGGCGGTGGAGTCGGTTGGTGGCTGGGTGGGGGTTGGAGTCGATTACAGCACCGGCAGGAGACTAAAATCGCCCGCATCTGTGCGTTCCGCTACTTCCGGTATGATTTGGGGGCGCGTTTAACTAACTTAACTCGTTCATGATACAAAATGCGAATGTAAATGTATATATATATATATATATATATATATATATATATATACATACAGTAAAACCTCTCTAACCGACGACCTCACCAGATCGACCACTCCCCTATATCGATCGCTTTATTTGGGTCCCAACAATAGACGGGGTGTAATGACGTCACGAGGCAACTTTTGGTGGCCATATTGGATTACATACAGAAGGCTGGCAACTGCCTACACTGTGCTTATTTACTGTTTTGTTGGTTTATTTGTCACTGTTTTAAGCAGTTTGACCTCAGAAGTTGTTGGTTAAGTGTTGTAAGTAAACACAGTTGATGTAAACTGCCCAAAACCTCCCAGAACACAAGAAAACTCTGTTTTACTGCATCTGCATGCATTCACAACATGGCTAAGGAGGGTGCTCATAATCCAAGATGGCTGGCCGCTGACTGCTGACTGCTGAGTGATGACGTCACGTGCACTCCCTCTATACCATTGTAACCATATTTTAACTCCCTAATCCGACCACCTCCATAAATGGACCACTTAAAGTCGGTCCAAGGCCGATCGATTTAGAGAGGTTTTAACTGTATATATATTTAAGTCAGAATGTTTAGCTTTTTTCGTATTACAAATACATCCAATAAAAACAGAGTGGAGTAAAACTATATAAATATGTGTATATATATATACCATTGCACCTCAGCTTGATCAGTATTTATACGGACAAGTTAACCCATAATGATGAATTTAATGCTGCAGCGAATGCAGCAATTGCTTGGTGATTTCACTGGCATCCATTAATACCAAGTCCCCCCACCATCCCACCACCACCTCCCCCCTCCCCCACACACTGCCCTCTTCCACTACTCACTCCCCGATCCTCCACTCAGTGACTTGCCTTGCCCTGCCCTCGCCCCACCTCGCCCCGGCCTAATCTCGCCCGGCCCGTGCTCGCCTCGCCTAGGCCCAGTATCGCCCCGCCTCGCCCCGCCTCACCCCGGCCCAGTCTCGTCCCGCCTCGCCCCGCCTCGCCCCGCCTCGCCCCGGCCCAGTCTCGCCCGGCCCGCGCTCGCCCTGCCTCGCCCCGGCCCAGTCTCGCCCCGCCTCGCCCTGCCACGCCCCGGCCCAGTCTCCCCCCCCCCCCCCCCACCCCCCCCTCGCCCCGCTTCGCTCCGGCCTCGTCTCGCGCCTCCCGCCCTGCCACGCCCCGGCCCAGTCTCCCCCCCCCACCCTCCGCTCGCTCCGCTTCGCCCCGGCCCGTCTCGCCTGGCCGCGCTCGCCCCGCCTCGCGGCGCCTCGCCCCGGCCCAGTCTCGCCTCGCGTCGGCACAGTCTCGCCCGGCATGCGGTCGCCTCGCTTCGCCCCGGCCCCGCCCTGGCTCGCCCCGCCTCGCCCCAGCCCCGCCCTGGCTCGAGCCTCCATAACCTCGCCCCGCCTCGCCCCGGCCCAGTCTCGCCCGGCCCGCGCTCGCCCGGCCTCGCCCCGGCCCAGTCTCCGCACGCCTCGCCCTGCCACGCCCCGGCCCAGTCTCCCCCCCCCACCCCTCCCCCCCCCCCCCGCCTCGCCCGCTTCGCCCCGGCCCAGTCTCGCCCGCCTCGCCCTGCCAGCCCGGCCCAGTCTCCCCCCCTCCCCCCCCGCCTTGCACCGCTTCGCGCCGGCCCAGTCTCGCCTGGCCCGCGCTCGCCCCGCCTCACCCCGCCTCGCGGCGCCTCGCCCCGGCCCAGTCTCGCCTCGCCCCGGCCCAGTCTCGCCCGGCATGCGGTCGCTCC
Organism: Branchipolynoe longqiensis; assembly: GCA_030323885.1. Classification (NCBI taxonomy): domain Eukaryota; kingdom Metazoa; phylum Annelida; class Polychaeta; order Phyllodocida; family Polynoidae; genus Branchipolynoe; species Branchipolynoe longqiensis. Next base: position 39,449,914 of record CM059194.1, read on the forward strand.
GCTTCGCCCCGGCCCCGCCCTGGCTCGCGCCGCCTCGCCCCAGCCCCGCCCTGGCTCGAGCCTCCATAACCGTGGAGGTCGTCTGTTTCCCACTCATTAACTGCAGATCATTCACGTGCATTTCGGCAGAGGCTGAGTGCATTTCCGCTCCCTCGGCTCGCAAAGAACGGAAAGCGCTGGTGATTTATACTCGGTAGCGCAAGGGGAGAGTTGGGGGGGGGGGGTAGAGAGATCCGATATGTGGGGGTGTGGGGGGTGGAGGGTGGAGGTGGGGGGGGGGGTAAAGCAACTAACTGTGAGAGAGCTGGTGAGACATGACATGGACATCGGAGCATGCTCACCACCCACACCCCCACCTACTCTACCCCCACCCCCATCTACCCCCACCTCCATCAACACACACACATTGGCGGAGGGCCACATTAAAACACTGGGCGCTATTAGCACGTGCGTGCGCATTAAAACAAACGAGGCGCGCCGTGTTTAAATACCGGCATCGCGTGCAGGCCGGCGTACGCCGCGGCCCATGCCATCCCGGGCCACCAATGCTAAGACGTATTATACAAGCGGCCTGGTTGCGTCACGCATAAAGCCCTCCCTCTCCCACCTTCTCCTTCCCTCTCCCACCCTCTCCCCATCTCCCACCTTCTCCCACCCTCTCCCACCCTCCCCATCTCTCTCCCAGTCTCTACCTCTCGTCCACCCGTTCCCACCATCTCCCACCATCTCCCACCCTCTTCCATCTTACCCCAGCATCTCCCACAATCTTCCACTCGCGCTCACCCCTTCCCCTCCCTCTCCCACTCTCGCCCCCTCTCCCCTCCCCCACCCTCTCCTACTCCCTCCCACCATCTCCCACCCTATCCCTCCCTCTCCCACCCCTTCCACCTTCTCCCACCCTCTCCTCCTCTCCCACCCTCTCCCACCCTATCCCACCCTCCCCCACCCTCTCCCACCCTCTCCCACTCCCTCCAACCCCTCACACAGTGTCCCACGCTCTCACGACCTCTCCCACCCTTTTTCACCTCTCCCACCCTTTCCCACCATCTCGGACTTTCTCACACCATCTCACACCCTCTCCCACGCTCTCCCACCCCTTCCCACCATCTCCTACCATCCCCCATCCACTTTCTACTCCGAATTACACCCCCCCCGCCCCCCCCACCCCCAAAAAAAGGAAAAACCGGTCTCTCTCTGCTAATGCGTCGCCAATACGCGCCGCAGACGAACGAATTCGGGTCTGTGCACTTGATTGCACTTCATTGCGCGTGCCGGCGCGCCGAGGCCGCTGGTTGGCGGCGCCCTTTGCGGACAACCCCTTCCGCCCGGCGAGCCCGGCGCCGCGACCCGGTGCCGTGCAGCCTGGCCGCGCCCTGCCCGCATTAACAGGGATTTCTGGCGGTAAGACATTTAGCTGCCTTATGTAGGGGGTGGTGGCGGGTGAGAGTGTGGGGGTGGGGGCGGTGGGGGTTGTGATGGCGGGGGGTGGACATGACAGGGTGCCATTTGGAGAACTCTTTTCGGTGGCAGCCATTAGAGAGTGAGCGGCAGGGCTAAGGAGGTATCCCCGGGCAGGGCGTGGGTGCAGGGTGAGGGTGAGTAAAAGTGTGTGTGTTTGGGGGAGTAGAAGGGCGGGGGTGGAGGGTGGTACATGGGGGTGTGTGAGGGTGTGCCGTAGGTGAGGGTGTGTAGGGGTGAGCAGGTGAAGTTGTGAGTACAGAAAGACCTCTCTAACTGACCACCTCCACACATCGAACACTCCCATATATCGATCTCTATATTTGGGTCCCAACAAAAGCATTGTAACCATGTTCTCCCTAAACCGACCAACTCCCTAAATGGACCACTTAAAGTCAGTCGATTTAGAGAGGTTTTACTGTATATGTAGATGAGGGTACATAGGTGTAAGGGCGTGTGAGTGTGTGTAAGTGTGTGTAAGTGTGAGGGTGGGTAAGTGTGAGGGTGTGTAAGTGTGAGAGTGTGTAAGTATGAGGGTGTGTAAGTGTGTAGGTGTGATTGTGTGGAGGGATGACGGTGTGTAGGTCTGAGGGTGTGTAGGTTTGAGTGTGTGTAGGTGTGAGGATGTGTAAGTGTGAGGGTGTGTAGGTGTGAGGGTGTGTAAGTCTGAGGGTGTGTAGATGTGAGGGTGTGTAAGTATCAGGGTGTGACAGTGTGTAGGTGTGTATGGGTGAGGGTGTGTAAGTGTGAGGGTGTGTAGGTGTGAGGATGTGTAAGTGTGAGGGTGTGTAGGTGTGAGGGTGTGTAAGTGTGAGGGTGTGTATGTGTGAGGGTGTATAGGAGGTAGGGTGTGTAGGTGTGACGGTGTGTGTAGGTGTGTAAGTTTGAGGGTGTGTAAAGTGTGTAGGTGTGAGGGTGTGTAGGTGGTAGGGCGTGTAGGTGTGATGGTGTGTGTAGGTGTGTAAGTTTGAGGGTGGGTAAAGTGTGTAGGTGTGAGGGTGTGTAGGTGGTAGGGTGTGTAGGTGTGACGGTGTGTGTAGGTGTGTAAGTTTGAGGGTGTATAAAGTGTGTAGGTGTGAGGGTGTGTAGGTGGTAGGGCATGTAGGTGTGACGGTGTGTGTAGGTGTGTAAGTTTGAGGGTGTGTAAAGTGTGTAGGTGTGAGGGTGTGTAGGTGGTAGGGCGTGTAGGTGTGACGGTGTGTGTAGGTGTGTAAGTTTGAGGGTGCATAAAGTCTGTAGGTGTGAGGGTGTGTAGGTGGTAGGGCGTGTAGGTGTGACGGTGTGTGTACGTGTGTAGGTGTGTAAGTTTGAGGGTGGATAAAGTGTGTAGGTGTGAGGGTGTGTAGGTGGTAGGGTGTGTAGGTGTGACGGTGTGTGTAGGTGTGTAAGTTTGAGGGTGTATAAAGTGTGTAGGTGTGAGGGTGTGTAGGTGGTAGGGCGTGTAGGTGTGATGCTGTGTGTATGTGTGTAGGTGTGTAAGTTTGAGGGTGTGTAAAGTGTGTAGGTGTGCGGGTGTGTAGGTGTAATGGTGTGTAGGTGTGAGGGTGTATGTGGGCGTGTGAGCTGAGTGTCATGTATTGGTTTTAGTGCTAAAAGTGAAATGGGTGAAAGTGCAGCAGGGTGGTTAGTGTGGTGACTGGGTCCACTTCGTGGGTTAGAGGGGTGAGGGATGGGATGTCCTGTCATTACACCCTCATCCTCATCACAGTCACTGCAGTGGAGGAAAGAGGGGCGGGGGAGGGAGGCACTGTGTCCCCAACTCTATCGGGGCACTGTGCATACCCCCAACATCACCCCACCATGAACCAAACCCCCAACTAAACCCTCATCCATACTCCCACCCATACACCCACTCCCACCCACATCTACACACCCGTAAACACACCCACCCGACCCAGACACTCACACCCACAATACAAGTAAACCCACCCGACCCAACCCCTACCACAACCCTCACCCCCACACCCCAATATCATACCCCCACCCCTATACCACACCCACACCCAACATATACATTCACTCACCCCACATCCACCCTTACACCCACACCCACACCCATCCCACATCCACGCACACCCGCCCTCCACACCCGCACACCTCAAACCTCACACCAACACCTACCACAACACCCACCCAGCACTTTATACCTACACCCACTGCACTCCTACACCCACCCCTACACCCACACTCCCACAACCATCCCACATCAACCCACACCCTCACACATACACACACCACGCACCCACACACCCAACCGAACATATACACCCACCTCTAACCCACCCAACACCTACACTTACATCTACACCCACCCCACTCCTACACCCACACCTACACTCACAACCACACCCCTACCACCCCCACACCGACCGACCTCACCCACACCCCCACCACGCCCCCACCCCCACCCACACCCCCAACACCCACACTTACACCCATACCGACACCATACACCAACACACACACTTACCCCCACCCCCACCCACCCTTGCACCAACACCCACACCCACCCCCGTATTACATCCACCCACATCCTCACACCCACACCCACACACCCAACACCCACTCCACCCCCATCCCCACACTCCACACCCACACCCATCAACGCCAGTCCACGACTGGGTGGGCAGAGGCAGGTAATCACGCCTCCCTTTTTTAAGTTTGAAAAAAAAAGCAACTAAACAACAAAAATAGCATTAACAAAAAACAACTTTTAAAAAGTTCCACGACACTTTTAAATACCATGTCGTGAGCAGATTGTCCAACAACAACAAAAAGAGAGAAACAGCAAGTAGAGAAGTATAACAAGTATGAGAGCGCGGCCCTCTCCTTGTTCAGGAACCAAGCACTTGTGTGGCACGGCGAGTTATCAGCGCGCCACAAAGCACGGCATGGCGCGTTTTATGGCAGCGTTCGAAAATGTGGCCGCTTTATTTGGCGACATGCGATTAGCACATTCGTACGAATATGCATCACTACATGCCACAATGACAGTAATGTGGTAATGGGAAAGGGAGGGGGCAGTGCTGGTTTACTCACGGAAAAAGAAGAATGGGCCTGAAAAAGATAATAGAAGGATAATGCTTTTTTGCGTCTTTAAAAAAAAAACACTTTATTTTTTATTTTTTTATTGGAAAAAAGACAGCCCGGATAAGTTGTTGACTGATCGGTTTTTCTATCTGTGCAAAACTGTGGCCGATCTTGGTTATGTACATGTTCATTGAATGATGTTTTATTTAATGGGGATGTTTAAAAATCTTATGGTAATAATACATTGGATGTCATCAATTACATATGAGTCAACTGGTTGGCGTGGTGGGGCTTGGTACCACGTACATTAAAGAAATTGTAATTGTCATTTTTGTTTCATATTGCATCAATAACAGCACTTCTTCATTGTTGTCTTTGGATCAAACTCTTGTTGATTTAGATTATTATAAATGTGAATGAATGTAACATAATATGGCCGGAAGACCAGGGCCCGTATGCATGACGCAGTGTTAGCTTACACTCGGTGTGTTTGTGCTAACACCGCTCTTTGCGTACTGAGTTTTCGCTGCTAACCTAGAAATCCCCGCCAAAACCAGTTTTGGCTCACTAACACCGCGACATGCATACGGGCCATGCATACGGGCCCAGGGCCCGTATGCATGATGCAGTGTTAGCTTACACTCGGTGTGTTTGTGCTAACACCGCTCTTTGCGTACTGAGTTTTCGCTGCTAACCTAGAAATCCCCGCCAAAACCAGTTTTGGCTCACTAACACCGCGACATGCATACGGGCCCAGGGCCGTTGCGCTGAAAAGAAATACCTTTATTCACTGAATAAAATGATCGTTTACCAACAAAAGGAGAGTCATTTGGTATATTCTTTGTACTTTGTCTGATCGCGGTTAAAAATAATTCTTGTTATGTAATGCTTTGGTATTATTTTGTGTAATTCTCATTACATATTGTTTCACTATTCAATGTTATTCCTTTAACATTCTGGATTAATGTTTTCTTTAAGCTCTCCTTATATATTGTTGCACTATTAATGGTTTGTTATAAACTGTCATTACCTATTGTTACAATATTAATGGTTCGGTAAACACATTCATTACATATTAATGGTATTGTCGTGGGGGTGATGACAATGGGAAATATTGTGCCTAGAGCGGGACTCGAACCCACATCTCTTTGCATTCCGGGCCAGTGTGCTAACCATTACACCACCTAGACTCCCTGATATCAACACACTACCCACGCCTACCTGTCTATGCGGCTGCTTGCCTAAGAGGTCAGTGCAGACCACTACACTCGTCCCCCTGGAATTGTAATCTTGTAATGCCTTCAATTACATACATACAGGCAATGCAACACACTTACATACACAGGGTAGGTTCAACAACCATACAGCATGTAGCTTGTACAGGATCATGGTCACAGCAACCACTGTCATGGGGGTGATGAAAATGGGAAATATTGTGCCTAGAGCAGGTCTCGAACCCACATCTCTTTGCATTCCGGGCCAGTGTGCTAACCATTACACCACCTAGACTCCCTGATATCAACACACTACCCACGCCTACCTGTCTATGCGGCTGTTTGCCTGAGAGGTCAGTGCAGACCACTACACTCGTCCCCCTGGAATTGTAAGTCTTTTAATGCCTTCATTTACATACATACAGGCAATGCAATGCACTTACATACACAGGGTAGGTTCAACAACCATACAGCATGTAGCTTGTACAGGATCATGGTCACAGCAACCACTGTCATGGGGGTGATGAAAATGGGAAATATTGTGCCTAGAGCGGGTCTCGAACCCACATCTCTTTGCATTCCGGGCCAGTGTGCTAACCATTACACCAGCTAGGCTCCCTGATATCAACACACTACCCACGCCTACCTGTCTATGCGGCTCCTTGCCTGAGAGGTCAGTGCAGAGCACTAGAGTATTTTCTAAGGCCTCTTTACATATTGCTTCAGTATTACCGTTTATTAAACTCTACTTAGATATTGTTTCAGTAGCAATGGTTGCTGTCAATTCTCCTTATATATTGTTACAGGATTTAAAACTCTCATTGCATATTATTACAGTAATTAATCGGTTTCTAGAACTCCCATGTCATATTGTTACAATATTAATGGGTTACAAACAATTTCATTACATATTATTACAACATTAATGGATTACAAAAAAAAAGCTTATTGCATATTATTAATAAATTGTTAAAAGTCTTATTACATATTTTTTTACATTTTATATTTTGCCAGATTGTTTCAATCTGAACGGTTTATTCCTATGACATATTGTGTCAAGAGCAACTTGTATTCTCCTCATATAGTGTTTCAATTGTAATTGTTATTCTTATTCCATATTATTTCCAATATTTCTTTTAGATTCCAATTCTGGTTATAGATTATTTAAATACCTACATAGCGAGCGCTCCAACAGTAATTCTTATTCATTTGAAATATTCCTCTAATATTATTTTTAATCCTAGTTTGCCCATTGCTGCACTTTCTGAATTAAGCACTAATGGGAAGAAGCATGCACTTATCCCAGTCTTGGTTTATTGTGAGATGAAACACGGCAGGCACCTACGTTCGGCAAGTCATATTTTATGCATCAGACAAATCATAGTGCGCATGTCAAATAATGCAGTACTATTTCTGGTGTGGTTGCATTAATATTCCGCACGGTGGCGCCCATTGTCCTGACTAAGGAGCTGCGCACTGGACACCTTCCGAGACTGTTGATTATGATTACCGGCATGGTGGCCGTACCCTTGCAGAATTCACATTATTTTGTGAACCGAATAAACATGATAAATGTGGACACGCACGACTGATTTCTAACGTTTATGAGATCCATGAAAACCGATTGGTGAGGTTGGTAGAATTGCTTTTAATGTTCGCTTTCTGGTGAGCATTATTAATTGAAAATCTGTGACGCGTGAGCGTCTGATTGGACAATTAATATGCACACAGTGTCGTCATCATCATTCGACTGGTGGCGCCACATGGTGGCGCCTATTGTCCTGACTGAGGAGTTTCGTGCTTGGACACCTTCAGAGAGTGTCGAATATGATTACCGGCATGGTGGGCATACACTTGCGGAATTCACATTATTTTGTGAACCGGATAAACATGATAAAAGTGGACACGCGCGACTGATTTCTAATGTTTATGAGATCCATGACAACCAATTGGTGAGGTTGGTGGAATTAAAATGATTTTATGTGAGATGTCTGGTGGGTATAATTGTTTTCACATCTGTGTGAGTGTCTGATTGGTCACTTAATAATATGCACACACTGTAACAATCATCATCTAACCGTCCCGTCCTGATAGGACCTGAGATGTTGCTAGGACTTAAAAACAACAAATATCATCATCTAACGAAACGAGGTGCCCAAATCGGAGGAGTGCAGGCTTCCCATGCAGAAGGTCGGGAGTTCGATTCCTGGGAGAGTCAAATCAATGACTTACAAAATGTATACTTGTTTGCTATCTAACCTCATGCTCAGCATTACTAGGATAGGGCAAGGACTGGTTAGCTCAGTATTAGGATAATGTGACTGAGTGGGAAATTGGGTAATGGCGCTGGCAGTGCGGTCTCACAGTGGGGCAGCATTATAAAGCCACCATAAGTGCACACTGTCACAATTCGATACCCATCCTACTATGACCTGAGATGTTTCCAGGATGTCAAACTCCAACAAACAAACAAACTGCATCCTCATTAATCGCTTAACCGCGACGGTCGTTGGGGCATCACAGATGACTTTGTAACCAGTTTCTCGTTGTGAGTGTTTTTGTGAGTGTGGTATGAGTGTGAGTCTGAATCTGGGTGTGAATGTGATGTGAGTGGGTGTGATACTGGGTGTGACTATGAGTGTGAGTATGTGTGAGTGTGAATGTGGGTGTGAGTGTTTGTGTGAATGGGTGTGCAGTATGAGTGTGAGGATGAGTGATTGTAGGTGTGAATGTGGGTGTGGGTCTGAGTATTTCTGAGAATGTGAGTGTGACTGGTGTGAGTGTGGTGTGTAGTGTGAGTGTGTATGAGTGTGAATGTGGATGTGAGTGTTTGTGTGAGTGTTTGTGTGAGTCTGAGTGTTGGTCTGAATGTGGGTATGAGTGTTTGTGTGAGTATGTGTGTGGTGTTACCGTGAGTGTTAACAGCAGTTCTACTTCTAGTGTCTTCTTGATAACCCTTGTCCACTGCTGTTGCCGTTGAACTGAGAGAATTCCTCGGTGTGTGGGCGCGGTGTGTGTGCGTGTGTTAGTGTGTGTGTGTCTGTGTGTGTAGGGTGGAGATGGGGTGTGTGAGTTGCTGGTGTGATCATCTGCAATCACCATTCTAAAAAGCGTCACGTTGATGTAATCGTGTGCCCGTAAGTCACGGAGGTGGGCGCCGTTTGTGAGGGCCTCCAGCCCGTCTTAATGGGTCCTCCAGTACCTGAGGCTAAGAAGAGGAGACCCAGGCGCAGGCGCGCCGCACACCGCGTCATCGTCTGCACTTATTCACACTGCTGTATATATATATATATATATATATATATACAGCAGTGTGTGCTATATATAATGAGACTGTCTCAAAAGGTGCTAAGCAATATGGGACAAAACTTTGTCCATCGTAACAATCAACACACTATCTACTTATGCATTTGCTCAGGATAAACTGATTTGTTTTTTACATGGTGTTTCATATTCCCAATAGAATACATATTGATTTGAAGCAAATGTCCTTGTGTTTTCAGTGTAACCGTTTCTGTGCTGTTTTGTGTCAATCATTACTATGGACAAAAAAAACGAAGAGCTAGCACCTTTTGAGACAGGCTCATATATATTAAAAAATATATATATATATTTATATATTTATCTATATTTGTAAATTTATATATATATATGTATATGTATAATACCGAAGGGAGTATGGGGATATTATGGGATGTATATTGTTGGTTGGGTGCATGTGGTCTGGAAGGATCTAGAAGGATATGGCGGCTGTTGCGAGAGCAGCCTGGTGGGCATGTGGGGTGCAGTGGTGGAGGCAGCAAGTCGGTGGGAAGGGAGGGGGGGGGGGGGTTGCGATGTCACCTGACCACCACCGGCTGGTTACCTGGACTGGATTCTTACGTAATAAAGAATCGGGGGTTTAGGAGCCAGCGAGAGCTGAGAGTGACTCTCCTCCATAGCATTATATACTATTGCGTTGCGTTTTGTGAGTAGTGTCAATGATATATGTATATTTATATATATTTATATATTTATCTATATTTGTATATTTATATTGATATATATATGTATTATGTATATTTATGTATATATATATGTATATATAATATATATATATATATATATATAATATAATATATGATGATGAGCTACCGAATCTTTGCTCTATGGTAGTAATGCCAGGCTAGGTGGCAGCAAGCATCAATTTTGCAACTCATTGACCTGACTCGGCCGCGACTCAAATCCCCGACCTTCTACATGGGAAGCCTGAGCTCATACGACTCTTGCCGATTCTTACCGATTCGACCACCACGTCACTTGTCACGTGTTTAATGATAACATGGTCATCTTACTCACACCAAACGGAAGTGACGTCACACCACACTGCTAAGTCGCCCCATCTTGGAATCATGCGCTATAGCCCTACCTTTGCGATGCAGGATGGGAAGTATGGGAGGTGGGAAGGTGGAGGGGTGTGAGGTGGGTGAGGTGGAGGTGTAGTAGGTGGGTGAGGTAGGGGGGTGAGTGGTAATTAAGGCGGCATGCTTCAAGTGGACATTACACAGTCGGTACCCAGCATGCAACACGCACACAGAACATAGAGGAGTCGCCTAACGACTCCCGCCTCTTGCCTCCTACCTCTCGCCTCCCGCCTCCCGCCCGCCGCCTCTCGCCTTCCAGCTCTCCACCTTCTACCTCACGCTCCCACTCCCGACCTCCAACCTCCCACCTCCCCACCTTGCCTCCCACCATCCGCCTCTCACCTCCCATCTCCCTCCTCCCTCCTCCCACCTCTCAGTTTCCACGCTGAAACCTCCCACTTCTTATCTCCCGCCTCCTTAATTCCCCACCTCCCACCTCTCAACCTCCCACCCACCCTCCCGCAACACCTCCCACCTCCCACCTCCCAGCCCCCGTCCCCCGACATCATTACTTAAATCCGCGTTAATTATCTCTTCGTTTTCAGCCCCTCCCCCTTCCCCTTTCCCCCTCCCCCCTCACTCCCCCACCCTCTACCCACCCCTTTCAACGCGCGCCGCTTAATTGTTCTTATTTACGGCGGGCGGGCGGCAAAATTCGTGGCGACATGCGAGTTGTCTATTGTGCGCTGTGTGAGGGTGCGGCGGCAATGCTTTATGTTAATTGCGAGTTATTATCTCGCCGGGCCGCGTGAAATATTGGCGGCCGGTCGCTGGTCGTGTCAAGTTCACGCAACCTTTATGTATAATTAACGCTCCGCCTCCTCACAGTTGCTTTCAGATGACAGGGGGAGAACAGGCATTATATTTGCCGTCTCGCCCCCCCCCCCCCACACACACACTTCACAACCCGTCCCACCTTCCCCCCCCCCCCTCCCGCCCCGATGGCCAAACCAAGGGTGTGTATGTATGCCCAGTTGAGCCATAAATCTATTTAAAAAAAAGTGAATTGCCAGAAATCATATTAATACCACAATGGCCAATACGTAATACATGTAGGTTGGTTGGTTGTTGTAGTTTTACATCCTAGCAACGTCTAAGGCCATAATCAGGACGGGTACTGAATTGTGACAGGGCGCACTCGAACAAGCATTATTTTGGTCGTCTCGCCCCCCCCCCCCCCCTCTTCCTACCCCATCTTCACAACCCGTCCTCCCCCCACCCTCCCCCCACCGACGGCTAAACCAAGGGAATGTATGCCCAGTTGAGCTATAAACCTTTAAAAAGAAAAGAGAATTGCCAGAAGTAACAAATTGGCTAATAAGTAATATGGTATTGTAAGCACCAGTTTGCGTCCATAAAATAGAGTTCTCACACCGGCAAGAACATGTCCAGACAGGCGCAAAACTATTCGTCCCTGCACTGGCTGGTCGGGAGAGGTTGGGTGTTCCATACATCAACCGCCCTTAATGCTGCCACAGTGACATGGTTTTCTGTTCAGGGTTTGCTCCCTTAGCCTTCAGTTATGTCAAGACCCTGTACCACAAGGCAGTAGTTTACAACTCTGCAGGGCAGGGGCGTCAAACTCCCCGAGGTATTGCAGAAGGGGATACTGTTCTAGTTTAATAGAACATGTCACTGCTGAAGTCTATGAGACTGGACTTTCAACATGATTGTCATATTTAATTTGCCATGTTTTCAATTGAAATATCTCCCAACTTAGCAATTTAAAATAAAAGTTACTTCAAACTATAGTAAGGTAGATTGCAACGATCAACCTAATATATTTATCTAGAAAAATAAATGAAACTAAAGAATCTAAATACCACACAACTATAAGTATTTGTAATATCGAAACATGATAAAGCGTGCATAAGCTCTGACTTTCTAAACTTCTTCAAATTGGACTTACTAAGCGAAACAATAAATTAAATATGTTTAAAGTTTTGGAATATTATTATGTTTACCATTCAAAACACAATTTTAGAGTTTTGAAGTATTTAGCATTTTAAACACAGGTGTTCCCCATTTAAAACACGATTACCCCATAACATGTTCTATATTTAAAAACTAGTCATCCCGTGTGTGTGGCTTAAGGTTCATGCTTATACTCATCCCCATAAGAACAGAATTGTGACCAAATTCGGCGTGCGACCCCCCCCCCCTCCCCCGCCCACACACACACTCACTCCCTTCTACGCCATCTCCTTGCGCATACTCATAGGAACAGGCTGTGACCAAATTCAGTGTGCGACCCCCCCCCCCCCCCCACACACACACACACACACTCCCCCCCCCCCCACACACACACACACTCACACCTTCGGCCACCATCTCCATGCTCATATTCATACCCATAGGAACAGACCTGTGACCAAATTCGGCGACCGACCGACCCCCCACCCCTACCCTACCCACCCACCCTTCCGCCACCATCTCCAGCCGCCATTTTGGGCGCCATTTGCGACCGGCTGTATTGGATCTACGCCCGGGCGGGTACCAGCGGAATGACATGGCAGCGCACGCAGCCTCCTGATTTCCGATCGACCCTGCCAATGCATTATCAGACCGCGGCTCCGCCTATCGGCCGATATTGCTTTGAAAAGGTTATTTGCGCAGAGAGTAGAAGGAAAAATAATAATAATGAAAAATAATAATGATAAAAAAAAAAGAGGGAAAGAAGGTGGAAAGGGTCGGTGATGAGTACCCAGGAGGGGTGGTGGGGCACGGGGGCAGTGGGCGGGGGCGGGGGCGGGGCGAGTGGTTGAGCCAAAGGGGGGGGGGGGGCCATGGGAACCAGCGGGGCTCCGGGCGTTAGGCGGCGGGACTCCTGTCGGGGGGGGGGGGCGGGGATCGGGGGAGGTGGGCAGAGACCCGGGGCTCCGGGGGGGGGGGGATACCGGCGGGACTCCGGGGAGGGGGGACGGGCGGGGCTCCGGGGAAGTTAGAGGAGACCCACGGGGATCCGCGGGGGAGCGGCGCGGGATCCGGAGATCCGCGGCTCCTCGTGGGGGTGGGGGGTGGGGTGAGGGGGGAGACCGGCGGGGCTCCGGGGGAGTGTGAGGGAGGAGACCGGCGGGGCTAGGGGGGGGCGGGGGGGGGGGGGGGACCGGCGGTGTTCCGCAGGGGAGCGGCAGGATGATGGGGTCGGGGTGAGGGGGGAGACCGGCAGTGCTCCGGGGGGAGTGTGAGGGAGGAGACCGGCGGGGCTTGGGTGGGGGAGACCGGCGGGGTTCCGCAGGGGAGCGGCAGGATGATGGGGTCGGGGTGAAGGGGAGACCTGCGGGGCTCCGGGGGGCGGTGCGGAGTCGACAATTAGGCGGGAAAATACACGCGGAATGGGGCGCCGACGTGCAGGGCAGTGGGTGGGGGTGGGGGTGGGGGGAGACCCCGGGGCTGGCCGCTGGTTACCGGCGGGCCCGTAGGTAGCCCTCACTCACAGGTCTTCAGAAGAGCGGCGCCCGCCGGTTCCAGCGAAGCTATCCAGGTGTCAATTTGAAGCAGTATTAGTTATTACTGAGGGATCGACCATCCGAGGCGATCAGACAGGATGGCCGAATGAGTTGAGTTCGAACCCTGGTTGAGTCAAACTAATGACTTAAAAATTGATACTTGTTGATTCCTAGCCAGGTGCTCCATATTATTAGGATAGGAAAAGGACTGGTTGGCTCAGTGTCAGGACAATGTAACTGAGTGGGATATCAGGTCATGGTGCTGGCAGCCTTGTCTCCCACCGGGGCAGCACCATAAAGTCACCACCAGTGTGCACTGTCACAAGTCAAAACCTTCCTGATATGACCTTAGATGTTACTCGGACGTAAAACTCCAACAACCAACCAACCAACTACGCCTGATAATACCACCACCACCAAGAGCTTAGTACTATAGTAGTACTACTAATGATTGGTTGGTTGTTGAGGTTTCAAGTCCTGGCAACATTTAAGGTCATGTCAGGACGGACTACTAATAGTGTGCCAATCTCGGCAATATTCAGTTGCACACTGTTAGACATTCTAGACATGATTCGGCCACTTCCAGTGAAACAGACCTTTTCTGACCTTTAGTAATAATAAGTGAACTCGCAGCAACAGTAGTAGTGACAAAAAAGGGATACAGGTGGCGCCAGCAGTACATAGGTAATCTACCAGCACGACAGGCAGTAGTTGGCCTCAGAATATCACAACACTTGGCATGGAGGTAATCAGACACGCTATGAAATTATTTGCATACCGTTCTTGTTTTTATTAACATAAATGCCATTAATATATAAAAATGGATTTAATACCGTCTTTATTTATATTGTATAATATATTGTATATATTGGTGGTATTGCGCTTACTAAAACGCATTCGAATATATTAATACATAGGGAAGTAGATACAAACAATTTTTTGCTTTTGTAAAGAGTGATAGCTTTTCCTTACCTGTTAGCTATTTCAATTAGTCTCACCGGAAATGTGTTTTAATGGTCTTATTTCTTTATGTCAGGTAGACCGGATGTAGCTAAGGACGCCATAATTGCGCTACCCATCATATTTCACATATCCGGTTGTGAATTCTTTATATGTCAAGTGTGCCTTGTGGCTTACGTGTATGGAATTACCAAATGAGTCGAGCGTTTACTTTGTGTGTTCAATCCCCAGCCAATTCAAACTTAAGGCTTACACAGGTTATTTTGCATGCTGTTACATAGCCTGGTACTTGGCATTACTAAGATGGCGTAAATAATATTTGAAGGAAGAAGACCAATTGTCTACATTGGAAATTGTCCATGCTTTATCAGCATGTATAGAGACTATAATACAGTGTAAATATATATTGGGAACATCATATAAAGACATATATATATATAATATATCTAATATATATTATATTTATTTACGTACATGCATATAATATATCTAATGTACATTCTATGTATTTATGTGGTGTTCGCAATAGGAAAATATGTCTTATTTTCCATTCAATGGTTTGCTCAGTGTCAGGATAATGTTTCTGAGTTGGATATTAGGTTATGGTGCTGATTGCCTGGTCTCCCAGTGGGGCAGTGCTATTAAGTTGCATGAGTGTGCACTGTCACAAGTCGGTACCCGTCCTGATATGACCTTAGATGTTGCCAGGACATAAAACTCAAACAACCAACCACCCTCCTTATAAATTAAAAAAAAAATCCCAACTCTGTATTTGTGATGGGTTTGTATATATATTATACATATATATGTAATATGAAATCGTGGCGCCGGACCCTCAACTCTTTTTAAGCGAATGGTACAGGCAAGAGCCTGAGTCGTGACAGCTGAATAGGCCAGGTGGCAGCACCAGGCCAGTCAGAGAGCCTGTCCATTCAACTGAGTTGTTAAGTGTCGGTAGTTGTGAGGTGTCCAGACAAGGTGCAACCAGAGGCACCATTAAAGGATAATCAGTTTACAGATAATTATACTCATATAATGCTTATACAGCACATATAAGATACGGTATATACGAATTATACAGATACAAACCCTGCAGTTCTGTACCTCAGTTCAATATTGCCTCTTTCACCATCTCTTCCCGCCTATGTGAACCCACCTCATTAACCACTCCTCATTGCCCATGTCAATCTGAGTAAAACAAACTAATTCCTCGAATTTCTTCGAAAACATGATAACCTACCATAGAATTAGCATTGCCAGAAGATTTACCAGGAGTTAGATTTCCATTTTTCTGTTTGTCACAAGCGACTTTCAATCTTGATAAATATGTACCGGGGTGTATGCATTACAACTCCCACTCTAACTGAAAATGTTATTGTCCAATCAGTGAGATGAACATTTTGTTCATTTTAAAACACTGAATATAAATTCTTTCATTCTGAACAAAGTCAACAAACTCCTCATTGTAACTGTGATAATCCTTCTGATTCAAAGGCTAATTCAATCGGAAGCGAAATGGGCATAGTCGGGGGCTGAGGCACCACCTGGAGGCCAGGAGCGGAATTAGGGGAGCTGCTTGAAGGCAGAAGTCCCGTCCTCCAGGCTGCACCCCAGCCTCCTGGGCCCGTATGCATGACAAATTATTTATCGGCTCCCGTGTTAAGGGCCGGGTTCGGGTTAGCTAAGGCCAGTGTTGGGAAATGGATCACGGGGTATGGACGGGTCCAAAGCACGGAGGCATTAGCTAACCTAGCAGTTATTTATAGATTTGGGAAATCCCTGTGCCTGTAGCCGGCGAGCACCACTATTTGGCAATCGGCGGCGGCGGCAGCGGCGGCGATGTTTTGTTGATCTTCGACAGTATGGATAGCGACGTCGATGCGGCGGCAGCGTTAATATCGGTTCGAATTTAGGGTTAAATTGATACAATTTCACTTATTGCGTATGTAATTCTGTTAAATATGATCGCATTGAATAGGTTTGGGCCTAATATATTGCCGCATTGGCGGTGGTGGCGGCGATATTTTGTTGATGTTCGACAGTATGGATAGCGACGTCGAAGCGGTGGCAGCGGCGATTTGTTTTGTGTACCTTCGTCGATTATGTAATTCTGTTAAATATGATCGCATTGAATAGATTTGCACCTAATCGATCCCTAACCTCTACGGTAAACTTGATATGGGTTGGGGTTAGCATAGACGACATTAAACTCGCGGAGTTTCCGTAACACTGGTCCATACATACCGACTTTTCGCTGCTAACCCGGAGATCGCCCCTAACCACGGGTTTGGCTCGCTAACCCCGACTCATGCATATGGCCCCAGTACGCCAAATTACCAACAAACATATCAAAGGAGGTTACAGGATTATTTGCAGCGAGTAGAACAAGTAAATAACAATAGAGGAGAATTACATAAGTGAATAATATTTGCATAAGTCCTTTATACCTCACATGAGGAAGACCAGTCGTCCACGATTGAAATTTTCCCTGCTTAAACAACTAATGGACCCCCCCAATAAAATCAAAGCATGTATTGACCATGATTGTTCTTTTTCTTGGGGTACATTAGTTGTTAAAGCAGGGGAAATTTCAATTGCCGACGATTTGTCTTCCTCATTCCACTGCTCCTTGCCCTATCCAAATAATGCCGAGCGGCTGGCTAGGAAGTGACAAGTATCAATGTTTAAGTCATTGGTTTGACTCGATCAGGATTCGAACCCACGATCCCATGATCTACCAATACGGGAGACGGACGCTCTGACCTATTCGGCCATCCAGTCTGGTTGATATATATATATATATGCATGTAGTGCAATATTGAAGTAGAGAACCACTTTTCCACTTCTACAGTCCAACTTGATTAAATAAGTAGAAGTAAGGCGTGTATTTGTTGACATGCTAAGGAACAGGAGATTGCATGCAGGCTAAATGTGTCAAGTGTCATCAAGTGTTTGCACAGGTCATGACTTGCTTTAGCTGGTTGGTTGTTGGAGTTTTACGTCCTGGCAACATCTAAGGTCATATCATGACGGGATTACTTCAGGGAACACCTGTCTTTATTGGGTCATTTAAAAAGAAATATGACTGTTTTCACAAGACTGCTTTGGTAGTTTACTGCTTGGTTTGCAACAATGTCAACTCTCTGTTGGCTCCTTCAAGTGGACCGCAGGGGATGGCTGGTTCAGTACGGTTGGTTGGTTGGGTGTTGGAGTTTTACATCCTGGCAACGTCTAAGGTCATATCAGGATGGTAGCAACTACTGACAGTGCACACTCATGGTGACTTTATAGTGCTGCCCCACTGGGAAATCAGGCCGCCATCACTATGACCTAATAATATCCCACTCAGTCACATTATCCTGACACTGAGCTAACCATTCCTTGCCCTATCCTAATAATGCAGAGCACCTGGCTAGGAAGTGACAAGTATCAATTTGATAAGTCATTGGTTTGACTTGAACGGAAGCCAAACTCCGGATCTCCCGCACGTGAGACGCGCGATCTACCGATTCGGCCACGTCCACCTTTATCTGAAAATTATTATCTGATATATATATCATCATCATCATCATGCTGTCGGTCGCGATGCGACAAAGACTGCTTTCATTACTTGACTGCCGCTCTCCATTGTGCGGTTGTACATTTCATGAAAGCTGCCTGCAAAAAGTGGTGAAGTGCTGCTGGCTTTTGCAAGTTACCAGCGGCACTCTCTCGGGGAGCAAATAGAGGTTTCACACCGGCAAGAACATGTCAAGACAGGCGCAAAACTATTTGTCCCTGCAGTGGCTGGTCGGGAGATGTTGCGAGTTCCATACATCAACCACCCTTATACATATACAAATACATATACATATACACATATACAATATATGGATAGTGATAAGACTGTTATCGCATGTAATAATCTCTGTAGTGGCCTGCTCCTATGCCCCCCCCCCCCTCTCCTGGGTGGGGTGGGTACCGGCATCCTTCACTCCGCCCTCCCCCCTCATCCGGGGCTTTCGCACAATACTCACTCGGAAGTGTATACATATATACGCATCTACACATATACATATAATATATACGTATACGTACGTATATACGTATATATGCACATATATATGAGACTGTCTCAAAAGGTGCTAAGCAATATGGGACAACACTTTGTCCATTATAACGATCAACACACTATTTGCTTATGCATTTGCTCAGGATAAACTGATTTGTTTTTTACATGGTGTTTCATAATCCCAATAGAATACATATTGATTTGAAGCAAATGTCGTTGTGTTTTCAGTGTAACCGTTTCTGTGCTGTTTTGTGTCAATCGTTACAATGGACAAACAAAAAAAGAGTTATCACCTTTTGAGACAGGCTCATATACATATATACCCTCATAAGATATCTGTGGCTTATAGGTACATACATATAATCCACGGTGGTAAAATCACAGTTTGGCAATATAGGACCAATGGCGCGCCATTCACAGCGGCTAGTAAGGGATCAAGAGCCGCAAAGTCTGACGGGTAATGTCAACGCCAGGCGCTGGCAAAACAAACCTGCAAACTCTCGCAAATTCCACGCCACATAATGTACATTACCTCCTCCCGCCGTGCCCTTGGCCGAGTCACAGTCAGGGCAGGTCTTTTGTTATTTGCTCTCGCACTAAGGTGGAGTGGAGAGTTGGGGGTGAGGGTGGGTGGTGATAGGGGTGGGGGAGTTAGAGCGAAATTGTAATAACACTCCAATGGGGAATTTGTATTCTTTTGTCCACGGATGCCGACAGGCGGGAGTCGGAGCGTGTTGAAAGCGTGAAGGCAACAAGTGAGTGCGAAATTATGCCCCATCCGAGACTCTATTTAAATCAAAACCTCGATGACATGTTTAACCAGCGTAACCCAGATGTTCTTCCTCAGCATTCGTCTTGTTTTTCTTTTTATCTTCTTCGTCTTCTTCTTCTTCTGTCACTTTTCCACCCTCTTCCTCTTCTGCTCCCCTTTACATCTCATACTCCTCTTCCTCTTCCTCTTCCTCTTCCTCTTCCTCCTCTTGATCCATATCCTCCTCCTTCTCTGTTTCCTTTTCTGCCTCTGCATGTTCCCCTTATCCTTCTCTATGTTGTTCTTATCCTGCAGTGGTTCATCCTGTTCTCTCTCATTCTCCTACTCCCGCTCCTCCTTCTGCATGTCCCCATGTTGTTGTTGTTCTTAATCTCCTTGTCCGCCTACTTGTATTCCTACTACTGATACTTCTGCTCCTTTTTGTTGTTGTTCTTGTTTCTTTTTTTTCTTCTGCTTCCTAGCCTACTTCTACTCCTACCACTGCCATTGGGGGTCCTTCTTGTTCTTCTTGTTCTTCTTGTTCTTCTTGTTCTTCTTGTTCTTCTTGTTCTTCTTGTTCTTCTTGTTCTTGTTCTTCTTCTTCTTCTGCTTCTCCGCCTACTTCTACTACTACTGCTCCTTCTTATTAATCATCTTATTTTTCTTATTTTTGTTCTTCTTCCTCCTCCCCTTTTCTTCCCCCCTATTTGTATTCTCCTTGTCCTTGTTCTTCCCCCTCTTGTTCTTCTGCCCCCCTTCGATGTCGTCATCTTCTTTGTTTTCTCCTCCTCCTCTTCCTCCTTGTCATTCACCCATCAAACAGACAAGCTTTCTCTCGGATAGCTTCGCTGGGCGAGTCGGATGTGGGTTGGGTGGCTTGGCTTATAGTTGCAAAGTCCGATGCTTTTGAGCTTCGGTGATTTTTCTGAGATAAATATATTAAATTGATTGTTATAATCTATCTTACTTTAGTTTGCAATACCTTTGATTTTAAATGACTAACCTTGGAGATATTTGAGGCGCAAGCATGCAAGATTAATTTTGGCAAGCATGCCAAAACTCTGACACCATACATAGGCTTATGCAGAAACAGGTTCTATTAAATTGACCCAGCATGCCTTTCTATGTGGCAACAAATGTGTACTAAGTCCACCAGTATCTAAGTTAGATATGTAGAATCAAATATAGGTCAGTGTTTTGGGTTTGCAAATTTGATGTTTTCATCGGAAATTTGATGTTTTCATCAGACTATGCAACTTTAACTTGCAATCGCAGCAGAGAGGTGGGCGGATGGGTGGGTAGATGGGTCGGTAGGTGAGTGAGTGTGAGAGTGCAGCAGGGGAGGGGGCTTGTTTTTGAATGTGCATGATTCACCTGTCGAATTTGCAGGCGTGTCTTATTACAAAGTTTAATCAGAGGCCGGGCCATCCTATTGACATACACCGACCGTGTAGAGCCACTGGTTTAGCGCGCCATTATCCCGGCCCGGGGGTGGCGCCCTCTAACGAACCAGAAACGTACCATTCACCCACTGGGCTCAGGAAGCCCCCCTCTGCCCCCCCCCCCCCTCTCTGCCCCCCCCCCCCCCCCACCCACCCCCACCCCACACACACACACTCACCCCCACTCACCCCCTCCTCCCTCCCCTTCCACTCCCACCCACTTCTCACCCACCCACTTCTCCTCCCTCTACACCCTCAGCACCCCCGCCATCCCCTACCCCTCCCTTTCCACTCCCACCCACTTCTAACCCACCCACTTCTACACCCCCCTCCGCACCCCGGTACCCACTCCTCTCTCCCCTTCCACTCCCACCCACTTCTCACCCACACCACTTCTCCACCCCTCCACCCCCCGCCCCGCCCATCCCCTCCTCTTCTCCCCCTTCCAGTCCCACCCACGTCTCACCCACCCACTTCGACATCCGCCACCGTCCGACTCTCCCCCCCCCCCCCCCTCCCCGATTTAACCCATTGATGGTGGTAAGGCCATCATTTGGGAACATATGCTTATTTATTTTACTATTGTTATTAATATTATTATTTTACACAAGTATACTTTATTTACTTGGTTATTATTTTACTTGGTAGGGATAAGGCCATAATTGTATGACATCTGCTTATTTGTTTTAACTTTTACTCTTACTGTTAATATTATTATTTTACTTAAGTAAGCTTTATTTATTTTGTTATTATTTTACCTGGTGGTGTTGAGGCCATACTTTGGTGACTTATTCTTATTTGTTTTACTCATATTATTATTTTACTTAAATATGCTTGATTTATTTTATTATTGTTTTACTTGGTGGAAATACGGCCCTAATTTGGTGACATTTGTTAATTTGTTTTACTCTTGTTATTATTATTATTATTATTATTTTACTTAGATATAATTAATTTTATTTTGTTATTATTTTACGTGGTGGTAATAAGGCCCTAATTTGATGAATTTGATCTTATATTATTATTATTATTAATTTCCTTAAGTATATTTGATTTATTTTGTTATTATTTTACTTAATGGTGATGAGGCCATAGTTTGGTGACATATTCTTATTTGTTTTACTCTTGTTATTAATATTATCATTACTTAAATCGACTATTTATTTTATTATTTTAGATGGTGTTGATAAGGCCATAATTTGGTGACATTTGTTTTGTTGTTGTTCCTACACCGACTGCTTCAGATTAGGGTTGTACACCAATTAGTCAGCGCATATGTGTGTGTGAAAGTGAGTTGTTAGTGTGTTATTATGGACTACCTTTGAACCTACATGATACAAACCACTTCCAACCCTGTTGATGCTCACTACTGTACACCCCCGCTACAGCCCCTCGCAGCCCTCCCCCTTCCCACCCCTCCCACCCCTCTCCCCAGCTCCTCCCCTCGCCCTGCCGGCCCTCCAGGTACCCCACAGCGCTCATTCAACGGCGGCACAACCATCGAACCCATCGAACCCTTCACACCCTTAATGCTTCGTCACCCACAACCACACCACGACACCACGTCACCACACCAAGCCCACGACACCACAACCATAACACGACCACACTACAACCACAAGTATACAGCAACCACACCACCACACCACACCCACACCACAACATCACACCAACACCACACCACAACATCACACCACAATCACAACCACACCACAGCCACACCGCAACCACACCACAACAACAACTCTACAGCAACCACAACACAACCCCACCAACAAAAAACTAAATAGATATACAGAAACCACAACCATACCTCAGTACAACCATACCATAACCACACCACAACCACACCACATCCATACCATAACCACACCACAACCACAACTACACACTAACCACACCACAACCACACCATAACTATACCACCCGATCTCTCCCTCGTCCCATCCTCTTCCCCCCTATCCTCCCCCTGCTCCCCACTCACAGTCTCACTCTCCTTATCATTCCCACTCGCTCTCCCGTCCGATTTCCCGCCCTATCTCACCCCACACCCCTCGTCCACTTCCTCGTCACACCCTCTTTTCCCCTCCCTTCCCGATTCCCCCTCCCAAACCCCACTCCTAGTCCCACTCTCCTTACAGTTCCCACTTGCTCTCCAACTCGAATTCCCTATCTTACCCCACACCTCTCTTCCCGCCCCCCCCCCTCCTCCCTCCCTTCCTCCCCTCCCCCATGACCCCCTTCCCTCGTACCCAACTCAGACTCACTCTCCCTGCCATGCCCACACTCTCACCCACCGGACTCCCTATCTCATCCCCCCCCCCCCCACTCCCCCTCCCCTCCCCCACTCCCCTCTCCCCTCTCCCCCCTCCCCCTCCCCTCCCCCCCTCCCCTCCCCCCTCTCCCCTCCCGTCCCCCTTCCCCCTCTCCCCCTCCTCCTCCCCCCCTCCTCCCCCCTCCTCCTCACCCCCTCCTACCCCCGCCCTCCTCACCCCCTCCTACCTCCTCCTACCTCCACCTTCCACGCCTCCCTCCCGTCCCCGCCCACCCCGGTCTTGTGGCAGCGGGGGGCGGCACCTCACCTCAGCTCACACACATAGGACGGACACTTCGCTGGGCGACTGTGGAGAAATTAAAGCCATGATTGCTCTTGTTTGACGTGGTCCCTCGCACCACTACAAAGCCAGCGCAAATACGGAGGGTCACTTGCGCTGGGTCAATGGGCACGGGTGTGTGGACACATGCCGGCGAGTGAGACAGCATTATGGGGGAAGGGAGGGGTGGGGGGAGGAGGCGGGTGGGGGGGGGGGGGGGGGGGGGGGGGGAGGAACACGGTCCTCTCACGCGGGCGAGCGTGGCGGACAAGCAGTGGTAGTGGTGTGAAAGGGGGGAAATGTATGGGGGGGGGGTGAGTGGGGGGGGGGGGGGAAGGGAGCACAGGAGAAAATGCACCAGAGCCACGGAGACAAAGCATGACCGCCAGCTTTATTGCGCATATGCTGCGAGATCTGCGCGATGTAGGATGCTAACTGACATAATAAGTCCATATTGTGTCAGTTAGTATTCCACATCGGAAGAAAATCTGGGTCAACGCTGCCTTAACATAGGATAACGAGGGCTTTGAATTAACGACTTATTATTTTCCACTTTAAAGCTGCATAGTCCGATGAAAACATCAACTTTTCAAAACCAAAGCAATTATCTTAGATGTTATTCTACATATCCCACTCAGATACTGGTACGCATGTCTCACAACATAGAAGGGAATACTGAGTAAATTTACTATTAAAAAAAAGCTGTTACTGCAGAAGCCTATGGTGTCATAGATTTCCTGTGCTTGCCAAAATTAAGTTGGCCAGTTTGCAGTTCAACTATCTCCAAAGGTAGCCATTTAAAATTTAAATTACTTCAAACTAGAGTAAGGTAGATAATAACGAGGAACCTAATATATTTATTTCAGAAAACGACAGAAGCTCAAAGTCAAATCCATCGGGCCATGCAACTTCAACTATATTTCTGAATCGGGAGTGGTGGTGATTTTCTGCTACATCGGTGGCGAATAAAGACCACATTCATTGGGAGGAGTACTTTTCGTGTATCAGCAAAGACCCTATAATACTAAGACGGCTCACTCAGCCTGTACTGTGTAATCAAAATGATCAAACCCACCACTTAGTGTGCTGGCTGTTCTCTTGGTTAAACAGGTGCTATATTATATGTATGAATGTATATATAAATGTGAAAGATGTATGATGATGGCGATGATGATGATGCTGATGATGATGTGTATTTGTTCATAGCAATTTCATATTGATGTGTACTCATACTCACCTATCTCATGTATAATATAATTGTATGTCTTTACATGTGAAACACCAACCAGCAGCTGGGCTGATCAAACCCACCACAAGGTGGCACTGCAAAATTTACATTACCATGGGAGAGATAGGGAGTGAGCTGTCTTATTATTATAGGGTCTTTGGTATCAGGAAGACCAGTTTCCAAAAGTCTGTTCACATGAAGGCAGTGTATACATACATACTCCCAGCAGGCTTTTAATAGGCCACGATGTTTGTTTGTTTTGTTTGTTGTTGTTTTACATCCTCGCAACATCTAAGGTCATATCAGGACGGGTACCGACTTGTGACGGTACGCACTCATGGTGATTTGATAGTGCTGCCCCACTGGGAAATCAGGCCACCAGCACCATGACCCAATATCCCATTCAGTCACATTATCCTGACACCGAGCTAACCAACCCTTGCACTATCCTAATAATGCCAAGCACCAGGCTAGGAAGTGACAAGTATAAATGTTTGACGTCATTCGTTTGACTCGACCGGGAACCGAACTCACAAACTCCCGATCTTCCGCACGCAAGGCCACGAATCCACTATGTCGTGAAAACAGGAAATGGCCACGAATGTCACACATTGTATACTATTTCATGTCGTGCGGGGATATAAGGTTGTGGTTGTAATATCTGAGGCCTTAATTCGAAATGACGCGGTGACACAAAAGGCTGGGTGCTGGCGTGATTCTTCTTTTATATGAGAATTCTATGTATATAAATACAGATATTTAAAAAAAGGACAAAAAAGGGTTAGCTTCAGGTAAGGTTACTTATGGTAAGGGCACAATAAGACCGCATCCCTCCACACACACACCCATACACACACACAGGCAGGTTCCTCATGGCAATAAGTGTCATTTGGGATGGCCACTCATAGGAACACATATCTAGGGATATTGTGTCGGGAGTGATGGCTTAGTGGAACACAAAAAGGAATAGAGAATCAGTTGAACTGTCTGGTCGAGCCTCCTCTGTGTTCTGAACTAATCATTAAGTACTACATGCACCTTCTGACTGTGCAAAGCAAAATAACACGCATCAGTCGAGCAGAATGTTCCACTAACCGGAAGTTGGGGTCCAGTTAAAGTCACAATTTCTTCCTGACCGGAAGTTGGGGTTAGCCAAAGTCACAACTTCTCACTGACAGGAAGTTGGGGGTCAGTAAAAGTCACAACTTCTCACTGACCGGAAGTTGGGGTCAGTTAAAGTTACAACTTCTCACTGACCGGAAGTTGGGGTTAGCCAAAGTCATAACTTCTCACTGACAGGAAGTTGGGGGTCAGTAAAAGTCACAACTTCTCACTGACCGGAAGTTGGGGTCAGTTAAAGTTACAACTTCTCACTGACCGGAAGTTGGGGTTCAGCCAAAGTCACAACTTCCCGCTGACCGGAAGTTGGGGTCATTCAAATCAAAACTTCCTGCTAATTGGAAGGTGTGATCAGTTCAATTAAGAGCTTACACTTATCGGTAAAATTGTGATCAGTCAAATCGAAACTTCCTACGGATTTGTGGGGCAAACGAAAAGGTCGGTTAGGGATAGAGTTAGAGGAAGAGGGAGGGGGAGGGTGGGGAATGGGGGCAGGGCAGGAGGAGGGGGGGGGGGGAACCACAGGGGGCGGGTGTGATAGGAAAGGGGAGGGGAGGGGGAGGAGCAGAGGGGGGGGGGTAAAGGAGGGAGGAATAGGACAGTGTAAAAACAATAAGATTATATCGCGTAGTCTACAACTGACTTTTACTTTGGCTCTATTATATCAGAGAGCGTGTATATAGATGAGAGGGACAACTCCCGTGAAAATCGGTAACACAGGCTACAGTGGCACTCCTGGCGGTTATTGTTGAACAAGGCTTGAGTTTGCCCGTCCGCGCAGTGCAAAACATTAGTTTTCTTTAAAAAATTAATAGAAATCCAGAACCCTAACCTTATAAATTCAATATAATCTTTTTGGTAAACATGTTTTCTATATGTGTTCCAAGCAGCTTGTGTCTAGGTCATGTAGTTTTAGAGATATTTGACATTTTCTGTATGAAGATTGCTCACCGCCATTGACAATGCATTGAGTTTGCCATACATGCAGTGCAAAACGTGTATTTTATTCCAAATTAATAGAAATGCAGAACACTAACCTTATCAATTTAATATACTCAATTCATTGAATATATTTTCTATATGTGTACCAAGCAATTTGCTTCTAGGTGGTGTGGTTTTATAGATATTTCACTTTTTCTGTAGGAAGATTGCACACGACCATTGAATTTGCCAGCTGTGTCATACACTGTTCAACAACCACCACTTGGAGCACCACAGTCGGCAGCTGTTACATGGTCTAGTATAACAGTTGTCCCTCTCATCTATATACAAGCTCTCTGATTATATTACGAGGTGTTGTCTTATAAATGGCTGGCTTTAGATGTTGCCAGGACGTAAAACTCCAACAATCAATCATTCAAGCTTATAAAGGGATGATGAATTAAATGGGAATGGTGATGGTGATGGGGGGATTGGTACTCAGGAATGAGGGTGTGTGTGTGTGGATGTGGGAGGGAAGGAGGGTGGTAGTGTGGGAGAGCGGGTGGGTGGGGTACAAGTTTGCTGCAGTCAAATATGGACGCAGGCGGATCAGGTGACTTGTGATGTGCAGGCCAAATGAGGATGCAGGGCTCCGCCCAAGGACAACTAGCCGCTTTATGTATTGGGGTTATGCTTAGACAAGGCGGTGATGGTGGTGGGGTGGGGGGGGGGGGGGACTGTTGTGTACACTCTCCATTGGCCACACCAGGTAAACAGGTCATTTCCAGAAGGAGGGAGGGGAGGTGGAGGAGGGAGAAGGTGGTGGTGGTGGTGAAGGGGCGGAGGGGGGGGGGGGGCTAGTGCCTGCGTCTTTGTAAGCCGAAAACGAGGCTAGTGGGGTTGGGTGTGTATATTATATGTGGGATGTGTGTGTTAATCCAGGCACCACATTCCTTGCTATGTATATTGAATTCTTTATTTGGGTAGTGTTCTGTTTGTCTCTGTCATGCTGTGTGGTAATCACCAAGTCCTGCTGTGGTTCTACCGAAAGCCCCTCTCTCCTAATCACCCCCCCCCCCACACCCGCCTTTTCCCGCCTCCCCCGACCCTCTCTACTTCTCTTCCCCTCTCCCATTAGCCCTCTTTCTTCCTTTCCAACATCTCTCAGTTTCAGCCTCCCCTCGACCTGCTCTCCCCTTCTCCCTCATTCCTTCCCACTTCCTACTTCCCCCCTTCCCCTCTCCTCATCTGTCCATCAGACACCACCCATCCCCTTTATCTACCCCACCCTTCCTGTCATTTAATCGTCTCCCTCTACCCCCCACCCTCTTTCCTCCCCCTCCCTCCCACCCTCTTTCCCCCCCTCCCGCCCAACCTCATTCCCTCCTTACCTCCCCACCTTCTTTCCTTTCCCTTTACCTTCCACCCTCTTTCCATCCCCCTCCCTTTCACCCTCTTTCCCTTCCTCCCCTCCCCCTCCCCCTTCCCATTCCCCCCCCCTCCCTATCTCCCCCCCTCCCACCCTATTCCCCTCTCCCTCCTTCTCTCCCCCCACTTAACCCTCTCCTACCTTCTTCCGCCAAGCCATATCATATCACATATTCTCTCTCTTCTCCCCTCCCCTCCCCTCCCCTCCCCTTCCCATTCCCCTCCCCTCCCTATCTCCCTCCCTCCCACCCTATTCCCCCTCCCCCTCCTTCTCTCCCCCCACTTAACCCTCTCCCTCCCCTTCTTCCGCCAAGCCACATCATATCACATATTCTCCTCTCCTCCCCTCCCCTCCCCTACCCTCCTCTCCTCATCCATTCCCTCCCCTCTCCTCCCTCCCCCGCCCCTCCCCATTACACACCACAACGGCTTAACATTTAGATATGTATGTAATGGGGCAAAAAGTGTTTTCTTCTGAATATGAAATGGATGGTGGGTGTATTTACTTATGACCTGATTTAGAATTGAGGCCAGTATATCGTACAGCCGGTTTCTGCGGTGTCTTTGATTGAATGTGGCATGACCGGTTTAAAGACCAGGTGAACTGACGTTAATATATGTTTTTACATGCCTGTATATTCATTGTATATTTTACCTAAACATACCTATACACTTATATGTCTATGTTCACACGTAACAGAAGGGTAAGCGACACATATCCAAAAGCCTCTTTATGAATCCCTATTCAATTTGTTAAATGCGCCCTGGCACCCACAACTCCCCTTGATTGGTGTGTTTGTTATTGTTTTGCATCCAGCACATCTAAGGTCTGGACCATCAGTCTAAGGTCTGGACCATTGTATATTTTACCTAAACATACCTATACACTTATATGTCTATGTCGACGTCGACCGAGAGAGGTGAGCGACACATAGCAAAAGCTCTTTATGAATCCCTATTCAATTTGTTAAAATGTCCCTGGCACCCACAACTCCCCTTGATTGGTTTGTTTGTTATTGTTTTGCATCCTAGCAACATCTAAGGTCTGGACCAACACCTAAGGTCTGGACCACTTGTATATTTTACCTAAACATACCTATACACTTATATGTCTATGTCTACGTAACAGAAGGGTAAGCGACACACTAGTCAACAGCCATCGTTGATGCAATCCCTCAGTTCCACATGTGCTAAAATGATCCCTGCACCCGACAACTAGCCCTCGCTTAGGTTGTTTGTTATTGATCTGCATCCGTAGCAATCAGCCCTAAGTCCGGCCTCAGACATCCAAGTTCCACGGACCAATTGTGATGCAATCTATACCGTAATACGAATCGATTTACATGCCCTTGATATGGCTTATGTCTACGTAACAGAAGGGTAAGCGACACATATCCAAAAGCCTCTTTATGAATCCCTATTCAATTTGTTAAAATGTCCCTGGCACCCACAACTCCCCTTGATTGGTTTGTTTGTTATTGTTTTGCATCCTAGCAACATCTAAGGTCTGGACCAACACGGACATCAGTTTGAAAACAGGCATTCACAAAACAATTAAACAACGTCTATAGATCCTTACATTTTGAAAATGAAATATATGTTGAAGCTGCATAGTCCGGTGAAAGCATCAAATTTCCAAAACCAAAACACTTGCGTACATTTAAATCTACATATCCTACTTAGATATTGCTTCACTTATTAAAGTTGCATAATCCGATGGTTTTTGGTTTCTAACATTTTTCCGACATAAATATATTAAATCGATTGCTATAATCTACCTCACTTTAGTTTGAAGTGACTTTTATTTTAAATTGGTAAGTTTTGAGATATTTGAAGTGCAAACCTGTCAAATTAGTTTCGGCAAGCACACCAACATTCTGACACCATAGGCTTCTGCAATAACAGGGTCTATTAAATTGACTCAATATTCCCTTATATGTAGCACCAAGTGCTTAATAAGTGCATCAGTATCCAAGTTAGATATGTAGAATCAATTCTAGATAATTGTTTTGGTTTTGAAAATGTGATGCTTCATCGGACTATGCAGCTTTAAACATGTGTTGCTGCTGCTTTGAAGGTGATACTGAGCCAATTTAATAGAACCTATTACTGCTGAAGCCTATGGTGTAATAATTTTGGCGTGCTTGCGAACATTAATTTGGCATGTGTTCATTTCAGATATATCCCATTTGAAATGAAAGTAAATTCGATTATTAAGACCAATCTAATCTATTTATCTCAGAAAAATTGCCGAAACTCAAAAACATCGAACTATGCAACTTCACTAAACAGTTCCTTAATAATGATTCAAAAATCTAAGTGCGTATGCATTTCTTTTGGACACCCTGGATATATATAGATATATCTATATATATAGCTGCCGCGACTGCTTTGTCAAGCTCAAGTGGCCCAAAGACCCTCCCATGCGTGTGGCGCCACCTGGTGGGTGTAGTCTCGATGTCGCTGACCAGGCACCGGGCGAGCCTGGCGCAATTATATGTAATGCCACCATCGGGCACAGCGCATGCCTGACCAGGAATTGTGGGGGTGCGGCGGGGAGGAGGGGGTGGGCGAGGATGACCTCCGGGTGTCCTGACCTTGACCTCAGCCTGACCTTAACACCTGTCTTTGTAATGACCCTTTTCTTATCTCAGCCGATTGTGGGAAGGGCGGTGTAGGCGTGTGAGTGTGTGGGGTGGGGTGCGTGAGGTGTGTGAGGTGCGTGAGGTGCGTGAAGGGTTAGGTGGGTGAAGAGGGGAGGATGGGGAGGGGAAGAGGGGGGAGGAAGGGGAAAGGGAGGGGAGGAAGGAGAAATGGGGACACTGAGGTGGAGAGGGACAGGGAGGGGGAGAAGGAGGAGAGAGGGAGGGGAGAGGGAGGAGGAGAGCAAGAGGAGAGGGAGGGGGAGGGAGGGTGAGAGGGAGGGGCGGAAGGAGGGGGGGAAGGGGAGACGGAGGTGGAGAGGGAGAGGGGTGGGGAGAAGGAGGGGAGAGGGAGGAGGAGAGCAAGAGGAGAGGGAGGGGGAGGTAGGGTGAGGGAGGGTACAGTCTACAAGGACCACAGATGGTCAAATGCACCCTTCCCCCCTCCCTCCGCCCTAATCAACCAACCATCCCTGCCCACCTGCCCCAAGCAGATATCACCCCGCCCTACTGGACAGAGAAAGATGACCCAACATCACGTGTCACTTTCGGTTTCACCTGCGTCTCATCCGGGCATTTCGAGTAATATAGATGTAAACCAGAACCTGGTACGCACACGCCACCTCGCGGTTTATAACATAACTAGCCGCTTCCCGCCCGCAGGGCTTATGCATTTTGTTCTCTCTCTCAATCGGAACCATCATCATACAAAAGGCACAGGGAGGGGTATGTGGAGAGTTGGGGGTGGGGGGTGGGGGCGGGGGTGGGGGTGGGATGTATGAGGGGGGCAGGGGAAGGGAATGAGCGAGGAGGACGAGGAGGAGGAGGAGGAGGAGAGGGGAGGGATGGGGGAATGAAGGATGGATGTGAAAGTTAATTCCGGCGCCTCTGTTCGTGTCCGACGGGGCCTGGCTATATATTCTCCTTCCACGGGGTTCACAAACACAAAGCCACGGACTAAATAAACCTAGTGTCGCCCAGGGGAGAACGCTGCCATCACACAATGATGCTCGTCGCCGACTCCCCTGCCCTCCCTCCTTCACCCCCCCCCCCCCCCCCCCCCCCCACCACAAATACACATGGTAAGTGGGAGCCTGCTTGGATATATATATATATATATATATATATATATATATATATATATATATTATAATATATACATACAGTAAAACCTCGCTAAATCGGCCGATCATGGAAGTGATTTTAATGGTCCATTTAGGGAGGCGGACGGTTTAGGGAGTTTGTTAAAAAATCGTTACAATGGCCATATATTGGCGATCGTTTGGGACCCAATTAAAGCAATCAAATAAGGGGAGTGATCGATCTGTCAAGGTGGTTGGTTAGAGAGGATGTACTGTATAGTATATACATGTATATACATACATATAAATAAATAAATATATGTATGGAGTGGGGGACCTTTTAGTGATGGACCTAGCGCGGCATTGATTGTCGCCTAAATCATTTG
Source organism: Branchipolynoe longqiensis (assembly GCA_030323885.1). NCBI lineage: Eukaryota > Metazoa > Annelida > Polychaeta > Phyllodocida > Polynoidae > Branchipolynoe > Branchipolynoe longqiensis. Next base: position 39,482,072 of record CM059194.1, read on the forward strand.
TGGGAAGAATATTAGGAATTCAGAGGGTGTTGGGTAGGATGTCCGTTTCCGTGTGAATCTACAACAAGGCGGTGAAAGATTTCTAAAAAGGTTTATGTTTTATATCGCGTCTACAGGAATTCAAGCTATGTATGCGTGGCTAAGCAGAGGTTTTTTTTTGTTTCGTCCCAAACTTACTAATGAGTAACTAATGCATAGACTGTTGTTATCGGGGCTCAATAAAAGAAGGACTGCCACATAAGGTATATATACATATATGCATATATACATATATACATATATACATACATATACACATATATACATATATACATATATACATATATACATATATACACATACACATATATACATATATACATATACACATATATACATATATACACATACACATATATACATATATACATATACACATATATACATATATACATATATACATATACACATATACACATATATACATATATACATGCATATATACATACACACACGTATATATATACATATATACATATACACATTTTAATATATATACATACACATATATACATATTTACATAATTTTATATACATATATACATATACATATATACATATATATATGCATATATGCATATATACATATATACATATACATATACACATATATACATATACATATATAAATACATACATATATACACACATATATATATACATATATTATACATATATAAACACAATCATATAGATCTAGTTCAGAACGTGGGATCATACACATCTCGGTACTTCTTTTTTTATTAATTCTATTAGGGCTACGTCATAGCAACGCCTATACTTAGGTCCTTTCAATAATGGAACCCACTTGTGACAGTGTGTAGTCATGATGGCTTTATAGTTCTGCACCAGTGCGATACTCTGCCAATGCCTGACATCATTCCATGATTAGCTTCGAACTGAAATAAACCAGTCCGTTCCCTTCCATAGTAATGTCGAATGTGAGGCAATTACTGTGTCAATTACTATCCGTTTTGTAACTTGTTGGTTTGACCCAGTCAAGGATCGATCCCACGACGTGGGGCTCACACATACACTCTGCCATGTACAGCGGATGCGTTACCGAATCGACAATCATGCCCTGTTCTTAATTTGAATAATACAGTGGGGATACATTAATGCAGCTGGGGTGTGCTCAATGAATCAATAATACTCACATTAATAACTCCATTTGAAACGTCAGCCTTGGGAAAGTTTTCATACAAGGTATGTTATGAATGACGCCGTGGGACAAACAAAAAAGAAAAAAAATTTGCCTGTTGTTCCATGGTTGCATTTATATTTCCCCCCATTGGTTCTCGGATTCATTTCTTTTCATGTTCATATGGAGCCTTTGCAATGAGGATGTGCATCGTGTGCGTTGTGAGGCAATATTTGTTGCCGTCTCTGTTTTGATTGTGGAGGGAAATAGGTCAAAGAGCGCCACCTACTGAGAGTTGTTTGCAGTGATACGCAGTGACATATTAGAAGGTATTGCCCTGCATGGGATTTCAGGCCTGATACAAATTACCATCGTCATCGTCATCATTATCATCACCATCGTCGTCATCGGTGGTGGCATCATCATCATCATCATCATCAGTGTTGTCATCATCATAATCGATGTCATCATCATTGCCATCAATGACGTCATTTTCATTGCTGTCATCACCGTCATCACTGTCATCAACATCATCATCATCATCATCATCATCATCATCATCATCATCATCATCACCACCACCACCACCACCACCACCCCTCACCACCCCATCAGCACCACTGCCACAACTACACCACTATCATCATCATCACCACCAGCACCACCATTGACACTGCCACAACTGCCACCAGCACCATCATGATCACCACCATCACCATCATCATCATCATCATCATCATCTAAATAATCGGGGTCAATGATCCAATCAATCAAAACTGTAAATGTAATGCCGCTTCACCGGAGATTGCATGATAGAATAGAATAACAATTGTTCCACAATAGTTGATGTAATATATAAAGGGGCTGTCACACTACGACGTAACGACGTCAACGTAGGGAGAACGTGAAGAACGTTGAACTTCTCGGCGTAGTGTGCAAATTTGGGCAGAAGTTGAACGTGGATGCAGCGTAGTGGACGAGAGAGTAACGTCGGTAAAGCGTAGTGATACCGTCGTTCGACGAGAGAGGTGAACGTAATGACGCTGACGGAACGTTATGAACGTTATTCCATCGTCAGAAGAACGTTACGTGACGTTAGCTACGTCATGAGACGTTGAATGTACGTTGAATGCACGTTCTCCTGACATTCTCCTGACGTTCTCCTGACGTTGTCCTGACGTTCCCATTACGCCCCGTGGGCATTTGCACTTGGTTTAATGGGGGTCAACGTAGTGGAACGTAGTTGAACGTAGTGAGGAGCATTGGAATAACGTCCGTTTAACGTCATTGACGTTCGCTGAACGTGAACAGAACGTACGGCGAACGTAGACCCTTACGTTCGACCTACGTCGAAACTTTTGAACATGTCCAAAACCTCGACGTATCTCGACGTAACACGACGTAATGTGACGTAGCTCGACGTCACTCTAACGTCATTATGACGTCATCATAACGTAATCCAACGTACATCAACGTAATGACGAAATATCACCACGTTAGGCTCACGTTGGCTCATTACGTCGTAGTGTGACAGGGGTATTACATTCACGTTACCAGTTGGCGATAAGGTACACTGCAATACTATATGCCTTACTGAAATATATATTACAACAGTACATCAATTTTGTTTAAAGATGTAAGTATGACCGTTCCTATTCGACTTTCGTTACATATACACAATGTTCTGCCAAAGAAACTATTTGCATCCCACAGATGAAATGCAATTGAAGTAGTACAACAATGGAATGTAATGCATTTCCAATCAGTCGTCGATTGTGAAAATTGTACTGCGTTAGTATATTACACACGCTGCCTGACTGCCTGACAGCCTGGCTTGTTCCCACTACCCTAGCGTAGGCACTCTCATGTACTATCATGTTCAGTCTAGATAGTAGAGGGCGCCACCCACAGCAACAGTCGTCCTTGACCCTGCCAACTCGTGGGCTCTCCTTTTATCGGGCGCTGAATGTTTGAATGCTTGAATACCGAGCTGGAATTGGTCTAGATAAAAGATTCACCCGGTACTCGCAATACATGGGTGAAAACCAGCCTTATATAAAAATCGTCGAAAAATCCGGCTAATGAAATGAGTCTTTATGAAAGCCTAATTTCACAATCTAAGAAGCAACATTTATTCTTTGTATATGTCTTCATATTTCCCCGCTACTTTTGAGTTGAAAAATATAATAAAATATCTAGTTTAATAAGATTTTAAAGTGAAATCGATGGTGTTCTATGGCCGCCATCTTGTCTTTTTACATTCTTTCCCATTTCACCAACTCTGTGCCGATATAAGTAACCATTTGACACTGGAGCCAGGCATTGTACTTCCTGTTCCATACTAAAGCTATTTTCGCCCATATCTAGACTATGTTGGTATTCACCCGTGTACTGCGAGTACCTAGTGAATCCTTTATCTAGAATTGGTCATGCGCAAAGATTAGGACATATTTTCATGTGCAGCACCCACTGCTGCTGTTGCATTTCGGGACATTTGAAGCAGAAGAGAACAAGATGGCGCTCATGGTAGATCATTATTGTTTGTTTCCTTGTTGAGGTTTTGCGTCCTTGTAACATCTAAGGTCATATCAGGACAGATACTGACTTGTGACAGTGCCTACTCATGGCGACTTTGTAGTCCGCCACACAGGGAGATCAGGCCACCGGCACACTGCCCCAATATCCCACTCAGTCACATTATGTCGGGAATTTGAATTCCAGCCAAGTCAAACCAAATGACTTATAAAGTTGATACGTGTCACTACCTGGCCTGGTGCTCGGCATTAATAATAGGATAGGACAAGGACTGGTTAGCACAGTATCAGGATAATATGCCTGTGGGATATTGAAAAAAAAGAAGTAAAGCTTGTTTTATTTAACGACGCCTCTAGAGCACATTGATTTTTATCATTGGCTATTGGAATTGGACGTCAATTTGTGTGTGGGAATCTTTTTTTTTGTGACATGAGTTTATGCTGTCCAGAGCATATAAGCTCGGGTGTTCGGGGCTTGTTTTCAATGGTGGGCAGTTATTGTTTTGTGATTCTTATTGTTATATTTTGTGGTTAGTAATCTATATTAGTCATTTGGGGTTTTCGTGATAATATTTGTTGTTCTCCTCTTAATTCTAGACTAGCCTTTTCTATTTACATGTCATAGGCCTATATGCAATTGGGAAGTGCAGTTATCTTGCTAGTGTGGGCTAGGTTTCCTCCCATGGGCTGTCCTGCTAGTGGGTCATGACATATCACATGCCCCTTTGCAGTGTAGCTTAGGGGGGTTTCCTAGATTTATTTTGCACAGATATTTTGTGTATGTTTTTAGGTCAGGAATTTGTCATTCCTTCAACATTTGGGCGTTCCATACCTTGGCAGCCATTTCCAGTGTGCTTCTTTCATGAGCTTTGATTTGGCTTCTGGTTTGCCTTGGCAGTGGTGCATTGTTTGCTCTAGTGTTTCTTTGTGGTTGTGTTAGGAGTGTAATGTCTTTACTATATCCATACGCTAATGTTTTTAGTTGAATTATTCTCCTGTTTTCTAGCAGTTTCACTTTAGTTCTTTTGTGTATGTCATAGGAGGAATCTCGCTTCTTTCCATAGGAGGCAAGATCTTCACCAGGATCCTCCTCAACAGACATCTATTCACATAACACCTGATGTAGTTCCGGAGTCACAGTGTGGCTTCAGAGGTAACTGGAGCACCGTGGATATGATATTTTGTCTCCGACAGCTACAATAAAAATGCATTGAGCAGGAACAACCACTGTACATGGTATTTGTCGATTTCACTAAGGTGTTTGATACAGTCAGGCTATGGGAGCTACTGAGGAAGTCTGGATGCCCAGAGAAGTTCACGACTATGATCGAGGCTCTACATACAGGAATGATGGCGAACGTTAGTGTTGGACGGGAAGTCTCGGAATCGTTCGGGGTTACCAAAGGGGTCAAGCAAGGTTGTGTACTGGCCCCCACGCTCTTCTCCATCTTCCTATCAGCAATGCTCGACGAGGCTTTCCGAGACATGGGGGCTGGCATCTATATACAGTCCAGACAGAGTGCTGACATATTCAATGTCGCACACTTCAGAGCCAAGACCAAGACTACTCGCAGATGACAGTGCACTGGTTGCCCACTCTGCTGAAGAGATCCAGAAAATAGTGGACGCTTTCTCTGATGCATCAAAGAAGTTCGGCCTGAAGATTAACATCAAGAAGAAGGAGGTGCTGTACCAACCCAACTCTACAAGAACCCGAGCGGAGGAGATCATGGTTGACGCAAACAAGCTGAACTCTGTTCCGGATTTCACCTACCTCGGAAGCACTATATCAAGTGACGGATGCATTGATGCTGAAATACAGAGGTGGATGGCCAAGGCTAGTGCATCCTTCGGCTGACTACACCAGAGACTCTGGGACTCTACTATGCAATCATGCTATCCATCCTACTATATGGAGCCGAGGCCTGGACAGTGTACAGATGACAGGTGAAAAAGCTGCATGCCTTCATGATGCGACATCTGCGTTCAATCATGAGGCTAACCTGAAACCATGTGCCCAATGTATCTCGATGCACCCCTAACGTCGCCATAAAATTGGCAACCGCGCGTCGTCGCATGTCGAAAGTTTTGTGCAAGCGCAAAACTTTCGACGCGTGCCGCCGACTGTCGCCGACTGTCGCTGTCCATCAATGAATACCAGCACGCGCCTAACGCCCATGTAACGCTTCCTGACGTATCCCGACGTTGCACCAAAAAATCAGATACGTCGACGCGCGTTGGCGAGAAGCATCATAATGTGACAGCACCATAAAGGGTTATTCAGGTTGGCTTGCACTTTGTGCGTATAAAGTATAAAGTATAAAGTATAAAGTAGAAGGGTTTCCGCCCAGCCGTAACAGTCAATTACGGACAGGCGCAGGCCGGGTAGTTTCCTAGCAGAGCGAGCATAGAAAGCCGTGACACATTCACGTAGGGGTCTTTTTCTTTGTTAGTGTTAGCGAGCACAGTTTGGCAGGGGAACGAAGCGCTTGGTTGGACCAACACCATAGGTGTAAGTTGAAATTTCTGCCATTTCACCCATTCAAGGTCAAAGTACAGGAAGGAGATATCAACAATGGTGACTCACTTGGTCACTTAATGAATAAAGTGTATGGACTTGTGTATCTAGTAATGTATATATGCACACTAGGATCTCTATGGAGGGGGGGGGGGGAGGGGTCGGGGGAAAACGGTGTAAGTTGAAACTTCTCATATTTCACCCCTTTACGTTCAAGGTACAGGCAGGAGACCCATTACAATATCAATTGCACTGAGTCACTAGGTCACTAAATGAAGAGTTATATGGACTTGTGTATCTAGGAATGTATATGCACACTAGCATATCTCGGGATGGGGCAGTGAAGCATAAATAAGACATGGTTTCATATGCATATATATATAATTTGTTTGGGTTTTACATTTGGCAACAGCTAAGATCCTATCAGGACAAGTACCGACTTGTAACAGTGCATACTCATAGGGATTCTATAGTGCTGTCCCACTGGGAGACCAGATCATGGGCACCATGATCTGGTTTCCAACTCAGTCGCATTATCCTGATACTGAGCTAACCAGTCTTTTCAACATCCTAGTAATGTCGAGTGATAGTCTAGGTAGTGACACATATCAATTTTGTAAGTGATTGCTCTTACTCAGCCAGGATTCCAACCCACAACCTTTCCACACAGGAAGCTGACGCTCTTACCGATTCAGCATCCAGGTCCCATATACCAGGGACATTAGATACAAGATTCACCCCGTACTGCTGCAATAAGGGTGCAAACCAACCCTATGTAAAAGCTGTCGAAAATGCTTAATTTCACAATCTAAGAAGCAACAATTATTCTTTACATCTGTTTTATTATTTGCTACCTTTGAGTTGAAAAATATAATATAATATCTAGTTTAATCAGATTTAAAAGTGAAATCGACGGCGTTCTGCGGCCGCCATCTTGTCTTTTTGCATTCTCTCACATTTCACCAAATCTGTGCCGATATAAGTAGCCATTTGATACTGGAGCCACAGTTTCTAGTTCAGGTTCCATGCTAAAGCTATTTTCGCCCGTATTTACACTACGTTGTCCTTCTCCCGTGTACTACAAGTACCGGGTGATTCTTTTATCTACAGGGACATATGCATGTTGCGAATAGCTTCACATGTCGACATGTATATTCAAACAACCAGTCAATCGACAACAACCAGACTCGACATCCTAATACATATATAGCACTTTAGCATAATTGCAAAAAAGTATACTTGCTGTTTCCTATCCTGGCGCTCGGCATTACTAGGAAAGGGAAAGGACTGCTTAGCTCAGTCTCAGGATAATGTGACTTAGTGGGATACCAGGTCATGGTGCTGGCGGCTTGGTCTCCCAGTGGGGAAGCACTAAAAAGTCGCTATGGTTGAGAAACTGACACAACTCGGTATTCGTCCTGATATGACCTTGGATGTTGCCAGGATATTGCCAGGACGTAAAACTCCACCAACCAACCAACCAGTCATGAAATATCTCTGGTACAGCTGACTGGTCAACATCTGGTGGAGGCGAGGTGGGCTGAAGGTGGCGCCACTGGTTCAGTGTTGGGTCTTAGGGAGTATAACAATATAGTCATAATTCCCTTCGGTATGGGCCTTACGTAGTATAACAGTATAACAATAATTCCATTCTCTATAGGTTTTACGTAGTATACCAATATAATAATAATTCCCTCCCGCATGGCTCTTACGGAGTATAACAATATAATAATAATTCCCTTCCGCAGGGCTCTTGTGGAGTATAACAATATAATAATAACTTCCTTCTGCATGGGTCGTATGGAGTATAACAATATAATAATAATTCCCTTCCGCATGGGTTTTACAGAGTATAACAATATAATAATAATAATTCCCTTCTGCATGGGTCTTATGGAGTATAACAATATAATAATATGTCTATTGTGGTGTTCTCTGTGGCGGAGTGGTTAGAGTGTCTGACTTTTTTCTAGGTCGGACTCCTAATCTGAAGGTCGGTGGTTCGATTCCACATGCCCCCACCTCTGCAAATTTCGATCTACACTGCTGTGTATAACTTAGAGTGACATCAAAGGCCATTTGCTCTCATACCATGTCTATGTGGTGTGGGAGGTTAAAAATCCCTTGGGTCGGTAAACGTGTAGACTCAGGTTTTCTATCGACAAACTGTCTAATGGTGAAAACAAGTCTATTCAGACTTATCCATGATAGGCAGTATGAATTTTCAAGAAATCTTCAAGAAAGAATAATAATTCCCTTCTGCATGGGCATTACATAGTATAACAGTAAAATAATAATTCCATTCCACATGGGTTTTATGTAGTATAACAATATAATAATAATTCCCTTCTGCATGGGCATTATGGACTCTACCAATATAATAATAATTCCCTTCCGCATGGCTCTTACGGGGTATAACAATATAATAATAACTTCCTTCCGCATGGGTCTTATGGAGTATAACAATATAATAATAATTCCCTTCCGCATGGGTCTTACGGAGTATAACAATATAATAATAACTTCCTTCTGCATGGGTCTTACGGAGTATAACAATATAATAATACCCTTCTGCATGGGTCTTATGGAGTATAACAATATAATAATAATTTCCTTCCGCATGGGTCTTATGGAGTATAACAATATAATAATAATTCCCTTCCCCATGGGTCTTACGGAGTATAACAATATAATAATAATTCCCTTCCACATCTTTATACTTGCATAATACATTATACATTATATGTATATATGTATATATGTATATATGCCGGCCGGCGTAATGTAAGAGCTCCTTGCTACATTGAGTCCTGCCCCGGGTGTGGCAGGTGTGAAAGATTGAACTGAGGTCAATGAACCGTGGCCTCGGGTGACAAGTCGTGCAATATTGAGGTGATACTGCCTTTGTCTCACAGTCATCAGATGATGTTTGGCCTCCCACTGCCCGCCTCGCCTATTGTCGGGACACCGCTGTCTCATGAATATCACGGTTCGTGTGTGGGTATGGGTCTGTGTGTGTGGGCATAGGTGTAGGTGTGTGTGTGTGTGTGGATGGGTGTGTGTGGATCTGTGGGTGTGGATATGGGTGTGTGTATGTGGATGTGTCGGTGTGGATGTGGGAGTGGGTGTGGGCTTGGGTGTGAGCGTGGGTGTCGGTGTGGATGTGGGTGTGGGTGTGTGTGTCCAGGTGTTGAGTAGTGAGTGTAGGTGCTGTGGGTTATGGGTGGTGGGGGGATGTGGCCGAACGAGGTTGTTCTAAGTTGTGGGTATGTATGTGTGTGGGGTGTTTGGGAAGTGTGTGGGGGTGGTTGGAAAGTTCTAAGAGTGTGGGAGATTCTAAGAATATAAGAGGATGTGTGTGTTGGGGCGTGGGTGGTGGGTGGGAGTTCTCAATGTGTCTGTTGGTTGGTTGTTGGAGTTTTACGACCTGACAACATCTAATGTCATATCATGACGGGTACCAACTTGTGACAGTCAAATATTAAGGCAGTTTATTAGGATCTGTTACTCCGGAAGCCTATGGAGTGAGGATTTTGAGGTGCTTGCCAAAATTAATTTGGCATGTTTTCACTTCACATATCTCCAAAGTTAGCCATTTAAAATAAAAGTTACTTCAAACTAAATTAAAGTAGATTATAATGATCAATCTGGTCTTATTATCTCAGAAAATGCAAAAACTCAAAACCATCGGACTATGCAACCTTAATATGCCGTGATGGATTGTTAAAGGCCCAGTCAGACCTTAGCGGACAGAGTACCTGACACCACCGGACAAAGAATTATCAAGTCCGATGGTGTTCGGTATCAAAATGTACCGAAATGTACCAGACAAACCGAATGCTAAACGGACAAGGAACGTACATTAACGAATAGCCACCGGATGATAAACGGACGATAACTGGATGACAACTGAATGTCTAACAGATGGACCGGACACCAAATGGACGCCAACCGGACACCTACCAGACTGATCACGGACGCGCCAAAAACCGACAGACCAAATTCCCGCAGCACCGTCAACAGACACTGCAGGAAGCAAACCGGAGATTTAACGGATGGGTACCGGACATGAAACGGATGGGTACCGGACATGAAATGGACAAAACGGACTTAAGCCGCACATCAACCATACATGTCAGTCCGGCGGTTTCCGGCACAAGTTTTGTGCATGTTCAAAACTTGTGCTGGACACTGCCGGAGATAGAATGGACACGCCGGATGGGTACCGTATATAAACCGTACATTGCCGTATTTCACCGGACTTTGTCCGGTTTCTGTCCGTTTCCTCAATATGGTGAGGTCTGACTGGGGCTTAAGTGACGGTGACTGCATATTGAGTTAGCCTAGTGTGACAGTGCTTATACCGGGACGGTTTCATTTGGGGAAGAAGTGACCCTTCCAGCTCAGTCACACACATACACACTTACTCACACACTTACGCACTCACTCACACACGTAAACACTTACTCACACACTTACAGACTCAAGTACACACTTACACACTCACGTACACACTTACAGTCACACACTCACTCACTCACACACTCATACACTCTCTCACACACTTACACACTAACTTATTCAGTCACTCCGACACTCACTCACACTCACATATTCACGCACTCACTCACTTACACTCACACACTTACACTCACACTTACACACTTATTCACACACTTACACTCTTACTCACTCACTTACGCACTTACAGTCACACACTCACTCACTCACACACTTATACACTCACTTATTCAGTCACTCACTCACACACTCACTCACACTCACATATTCACGCACTCACTCACTTACACTCAGACATCTACACACTCACACACTCACTCACACACTTACACTCACACTCACTCACACACACTCACACATTCATGCACATACTCACACGCCCACGCCCACACAGCCACCCACTCACACACTCAATTCCATACTTACACACTCACACTAACATTCACATACTCACACATTGAAACACATACTTACACACACACTCACACACTCACAGACTCACACACTCACACACTCACAGTCACACACTTACACACTGACACTAACATTCACACAATCAGACATTGAAACACACTCAGACCCCCCCCCACACACACACTCACACACTCACAAACTCACTCACTCACTCACCCACTCACCCGCTCACCCACTCACACACATACTCACACGCTCACACACTGACACACTGACACACTAGCACACTGACACACTGACACACTCACAGTCACACACTTACACACTGACACTAACATTCACACAATCAGACATTGAAACACACTTAGACCCCCCCCCCCCACACACACACACTCACACACTCACACACTCACTCACTCACTCACCCACTCACCCGCTCACCCACTCACACACATACTCACACTCTCACACACTCACACACTCACACACTCACACACTCACACACGCACACACCCACCCACTCACACACTCAATTCCATACTTACACACTCACACTAACATTCACATACTCACACATTGAAACACACACTTACACACTCACACACTCACACACTCACACACTCACAGTCAGACACTTACCCACTCACACTAACATTCACACAATCAGACATTGAAACACACTCACACCCCCACACACTCACACCCACACACACACCCACACACTCACACACTCACACACTCAGACACACACACTCACATACTCGCACACTCACACACTCACACCCACACTCACACACTAACACACTCACACACCCACACACACACTCACACACTCACACGCTCACACACTCACACACTCACACACTCACACACTCACACACACTCACATACTCACACACTCACACACTCACACACTCACACACTCACACTCACACACTCACACACTCACCCCCCCACACACTCACCCCCCCACACACTCACACACTCACCCACTCACCCACTCACGCACTCACACACTCACACACACACACACTCACACACTCACACACTCACACACTCACACACTCACACACTCACACACGCACACACTCACACACTCACACACTCACACACACACTCACACACCCACCCACCCACACACACACACACCCACACACCCACACACCCACACACCCACACACCCACACACCCACCCACCCACACACCCACACACCCACCCACATACCCACACACCCACACACCCACACACCCACACCTCCACACACCCACACACCCACATACCCACACACCCACATACCCACCCACACACACACACCTACACACCCACACACACACCCACACCCACACACCCACACACCCACACACACACACACACATCCACACACACACACCCACACACCCACACACCCACACACACACACACACACACACACACACACCCACACACCCACACACCCACACACACACTCAGTCACTCAGCAGCCAAGGATGTGATACGCTGAAATATGCATGACCACATCAAAACGGCGCAGCGATAATGTGCACCTGACACATCAGCTGCGTGAGGTTTATTGTACTTGAACAGTTCTGGGCACAGACAAACAGTACCACCATTTCCACCACTATGCTACACTACCACCATTATATCTACATAAGTACTAGACATATCCAACCTCACGCTTTATACTGCAACTAGTTCAATGATTGTCTACCTGCCTTGCATGTCCAGTACAAACAATCTACGTTGTTGATTTTTCGAAGTATTCTGCCCTTGCTTGTAAATTTAGCTGATTAACATCGATCGGACCAGGTGCGGTGGTGAATTGGTAGAGCCAAGGTATCCTGTGCAGGAGATCAGGAGTTCAGTTCCCAGTCGAGTCAAACGAATGACTTACAAAATTGATACTTGTCACTTTCTAGCTTGGTGCTTGGCGTTAATAGGATGGGGCAAGGACTGGTTAGCTCAGTGTCAGGATAATGTGACTGAGTGGGATGTCGGGTCATGGTGTTGCTGGCCTGATTTCCCAGTGGGACAGCACTATTAAGTCGCCATGAATGCACACTGTCCCAAGTTGATACCTGTCCTGATATGACCTTAGATGCTGCCGGATAATAAAACTCCAACAACAAACCAACCAACCAATATTGATCGGTCAGACTTTCTTTAAGCGCACCCCACTGCACGCGTGTTCCCAGGAGACAATAAGGGCAGGTGTACAAATCCTCTGCTACCTTCACAATCCCCCTGATTGTATAATCATATAATTACGGACATATTTCCTTTTTAATTTAAAAAAAAACAAAAACAGTTTTGAGTCTGTTCACATTAATAACAAATTGTTCACTTTTTGACTGCAGCGATAGATTTCCTCGACACAAGTAAACAATCTCCAATTAAAAAGATTGGTTGTTGGAGTGTTACGTCCTGGCCACATCTAAGGTCATATCAGGACGGGGCCCAATTAAAAATAACCCATCAAGTCAGGCTTCTTCAGATAACATCTATGCTCTGGTCTATTATGAGAAAATGACACTTCATTGATTATGTTTTTCTATATTAGGACTACCGGTAGTTGATGAGGCGTCACCTGTCGTTATGTGAGTATTAAACACTCATTATCTCATCTTCCACCAGCGTCGTAGATTAGCCAATCATATCCCACCCGGACAATATCATATATATGATCACGCAGTGATATATTCATGTTACCACGCATATCCTACCGTGATATATACAGGGAACCAATCAGAATCTACTGTGATATATACATATGACCAATCAGAATATACCAGGATATATTCATGTGACCACTCAGACTCTACCATGATATATACAGGTAGCCAAGCAGAATCTACCGTGATATATTAATGTGACAAATCAGATCCCATGTGATCAATCAGAACATACATTGATACATAAATATGACCAATCAGAATATACATTGATATACACATGTGACTAATCAGAATCTACCTTGATATATTCATATATCCAATCACAACCTACATGGACATAATCGACACTCCACCCTGACATATGAACTAATCAGATCCGAGCCAGGCATCTTCCTAGCACCAATCATATCCCACCCTGAAAGCTTAGCACCAATCAGATTCAATGTACCAATCAAATCCCACCATGGAAACTTCATAACACCAATCACATCCAACATTGGGATATTCAACAAACCAATCAGATCTCACGGTAATATCTTCTTAGCACCAATTAGATCCCAACCTGAAATCTTCATAGCAAACAATCAGATCCCACCCTGAAATCTTCATAGCACCAATCAAATCCCACCCTGAAATCTTCGTAGCAACCCTCAGATCCCACCCTGAAATCTTCATAGCAACCCTCAGATCCCATCCTGAAACCTTCATAACAGCCATCAGAGCCCACCCTGAAATCTTCATAGGAACCAATCAGATCCCATCCCGAAATGTTCATAGCACCGATCAAATCCCACCCTCAAATATTCATAGCACCAATCAAATCCCACCCTGAAAACTTCGTAGCAACCTTCAGATGCCACCCTGAAACGTTCATAACAACCATCAGATCCCACCCTGAAATCTTCGTATCAACCATCATATCCCACCCAGATAACTTCATATCAACCATCAGATCCCACCCCGATCTCTTCTTAGCGCAAATAAAAATCCCACCCTGAAATCTGCATATCACCAATCAGATCCCGCCCTGAAACCTTCATAGCGACCCTTAGATCCCACCCTGAAATCTTCTCAGGACCGATCAGAGACCACCCTTACGTAGATGAGAATAGTTGACATGGTACTCTGTATTTAAAAATAAATACCTCAATTGTGTGGATCTCCTAACGACCTAAGAAAACGAGTATAATTATGATCAATTGCCCGGTGTTCAGTTCAAGTAGGCAGCATTTAGTTAGTTTACTGGTAATTACACTGTATACAATAGCTAGTCTATTCCAAGGTAAAAACTACGCGATTAACCTCTAAAGCTGTGTTCACACACGCACTTTAAATCGATTCATAGAAATCGATTTGCCTAGTTTGACGCACATTTGCCGTGTGAATGCGACGCTGTGTCGATTTAGGGTTGAATCGATTCGTATAAATCGGTTCATGGATACCACCTCACGCGGTAGTATAGATGAAGCGATTTAGCTTAAATCGGCCCAACTAGCTTGTGTGGACGGTAGCAGTTTACTTGAAGCGGATTAAGCATGTCACACTATATAATATATTTTGGTCTATGAACCGGCTAGAGGTGCACAGATATTTTTTTCATCATTTATTTTTAGGGTTTCACTGCCCAGCAGAAGTTTTGACCATTCCAAAACAATACGATTCAGTTAATACATATCTAGGTCGAACCCACACTCTCTCGTGGTGACGTCGACGAACCGAAACTGGCACTGGTTAGTATGGACTTGCTCATGCGCAGATATCAATTTCCGCCTTAAACCGCTCCGTGTGTGGACACAACACTAAATCGATTCATATAAATCGACTTGTCTAAGTCGACATAAATTTTGCCCATGTGAACACAGCTTATTATGCACGGCTTGTTGTTCATTGCCCAGCGAAGCAATAGAGACATTGGAGGCATTCGACTGGGACCTTTCTATCCGCAAGATTTATGGATGGAGCCACACGACACATTTGATTCATACGTATAGAAACCGACTTCCGGTCCCAGTCGAATAGGAATTTGTAAAGAAATATTTTGATATGTGAATATAGAGGGCCAGTCGAATACGTCCATTGGAACATACACATTTTAAATTTATTTTCAAACTGACCGGCCAGTTGGGCTGGTTTGTTGGCATTTCACGAACTCATAAAGTGAGGTTTTCTTTGTTTGTTATTGTTTTATGTCCTGACAACATCTATGGCCATATCAGGACGGGTACCAAATTGTGGCTGTCCACATGGTAACTTTATAGTGTTGCCCCACTGGGAAATCAGGCTGCCATGACCCAATATCCACATAGTCACATTATCCTGATACTTTGCCCTATCATTGCCCTATCCTATTAATTCCAAGCGGCAGGTTAGGTAGCGACAAGTATCAATATTCTAAGTCATTGGTTTGTCTGGGCGGGGATGCGAACTCCCAACCGACCGCATGGGAAGTCTGCGCTCTACCGATTCAGCCACCGCCTCAGGTCTATATAATGAGATCATTAATACAATCTTTAAAACAACACTTTTTGGTAAGTCATTTTTTTCTTCAACCTTTTTATCATGGTATTTCAATATCATTTTCATACGAACAATTATGATCTTATTAATGAATATACATCATCATCATCATCATGATGTCTGTCGCGATGCGACAAAGACTGCTTTCATTACTTGACTGCCGCTCTCCATTTTTGTGTGCGGTTGTACATTTCATGAAAGCTGCCTGCAAAAGTGTTGAAGTGCTGCTGGCTTTTGCAAGTTACCAGCGGCACTCTCTCGGGGAGCAAATAGAGGTTTCACACCGGCAAGAACATGTCAAGACAGGCGCAAAACTATTTGTCCCTGCAGTGGCTGGTCGGGAGATGTTGGGAGTTCCATACATCAACCGCCCTTGATGCTGCCACAGTGACATGGTTTTCTGTTCAGGGTTTGCTCCCTTAGCCTTCGGTTCTGTTAAGAACCTGTACCACAAGGTAGTGGTTTATAACTCTGCAGGGCAGGGGCGTCAAACTCCCTGAGGTATTGCACTACCTGCATACCAGCATACCCCATGAATATACACCACACTTGTATTTTGGACGGGCGGGGTGGGGAAGGGAGCGGGCAGGGCGGGGCGGAGCTGGGGAAGGTCGGGGGGTGGGGAAGGTCGGGGGTGGGGAAGGGCGGGGGTGGGGAAGGGCGGGGGCGGGGTGGGGCAGGAGAAGGGCGGGGGCGGGAGCGAGGCGGGGATGGGGAAGGGCGGGGGCGAGCGGGGACGGGCGTGGGTGGGGAACGGCGGGGACGTGGCTGGGACGGGCGGGGTGGGGAAGGGCGGGGAGCAGGGCGGAGATGGAGAAGGGTCGGGGTGGGCGGAGGAGGGGAAGGGCGCGGGGGGTGGGGGTGGGGAGGGGCGTGGTCTGCGTGCAAGGGGCTTCCGTCCAAGTGGAAGATGAGGCACTGCCCATAATGACTGTCGAGGGATCACTGTGCAACAATGCCCGCTGTACATACACACCGACCAGCCCCCTGTGGTGGACGGTGTAGTTTGTTTACAAAGCGGGGTTTTCTCACGGGCGGTGCGTGGTTACCAGGTCCCGTGAGCAGGCGTCTAATTTGCTGATTACACGCGGTAGTGACATCTAGTGGCAGGGGTGGCCGCCCCTCACAGGTCCCGTGCACGTAGGGACGGACGCCCGTGCGCAGGACACGGCAGGTGAACGACTTGGTTGTTGGTAAGTTGGTTGGTTGTTGGAGTTTTACGTCCTGGCAACATCTAACGTCTTATCAGGACGTGTACCGACTTGTGACAGTGCACACTCATGACAACTTTATAGTGCTGCCCCACTGGCATACCAGGCCGCTAGCACCATGACTTAATATTCCATTCAGTCACATTATCGTGACCCTGAGCTAACCAGCCCTTGCCCCATCCTATTCACGCCGAGTACCAGGCTAGGTAGATAAAGCATTCACCCGGTACTCGCAGTACAACTCTTCGGCGCTTTGGGAGAAAGTTTGACGCGGCGCAGCATGTTAGTAGCATGCTATAAGCGCGCGGCCAACGCATTTCGACACTCGGCAGAACAACATGTCAACGTCCCACCAGCGGGTTCCCAGCGTGCCATCGGCGTGTTGTCGGCGTGCTGTTGGCGCGTTGATGGTGCATTGGTGTCACGTCAGTACCGTGTCAATGTGTACATACCCACCAGCAACACGTTAGGACGCGCCTGCAGTGCGTCCACACCGCGCGGCCAACGCATCTAGGCACGCCGGCAACACGTCCAACGCGCCGAGATACGCTGGAGCAACGCCAATAGCGCGCCCACTACCCGTCGATGGGACGTTACGGATGCGCCGACGGAACGGTCGCATTTTGGGGAAAAAAGCCAACGTTAACTGACGTTGATCAATGGTCTGCCAGCGTTATGCCGGCGCGCCGCCAACGTGTGTCAACGTGTTGCTAACGCGTCCGTAACACGCCCGCCAACACGCTGCCGCGCGTTGCGGCCCGTCAAAAGTTTTGTGCAAGCACAAAACCTTGATGAGGCTCGACGCGCGCCGACGTGTCCATTCACACGTTGCTATGTACCGACGCGCCGGTAACGTGCCAGTAATGCGCCGGCAATGCGCCGGTAACGTACCGGACGTGTACCGACGTTTTGAACAAAAACCCAACCCATCAGCACGCGTCGAAGCGCGTTGGTGAGAAACGTCGTAGTGTGACAGGGCCTTTATATGTCATCGGTTTGACTCGACTGGGAATTGAACTCCCGGTCTCCCGCACTGGAGGCCTGCGCTCTACCGATTCGGCCACCGCGTCCGGTTTATTTATATAAGATAAAGTGAGATATATGGGTTTTTTTTAAACTGTAATTATAATCTCAGTTATTTCACAGAAATCAATTATTTATCTGAAAGACAGGGCCGGCGCTGAAATTCCATTCTACCAGGTGTCTTGTCCACTACATCCACAGGGCTGCTCGATCCAGCTGGCCTCATTCGACAAGTCAAGTGCAGACTGAGTCCCAGGTGAGGTGGTGTGAGTGCGGGAAGGTCAGCACTGCCAAGGTGCATACTTCTGAGGCTGCGCCCGGCGATAACTGCGGTGCATTGTGCGCACAATATGGGGGTCGCCGAGTCTAAGGCGTTTCACAGCGCACTTGTCGGGGGGTCGGCGCCGGCGTGTTGCCATGGCGCTGTGACGTCACGAATGAGCGGCAGCTCAAGGTAAAACTTAATTACCCGCACAATATATATATATATATATATATATGTATATATGTATGTATGTGTATCTAAATGTCAATTTGATATTCACATGTGGGATTTCGCTGTACTGTCCGCTTTCTCTGTCCCTCTGTCTGTCTCTCTCTCTGTATATCCCTCTGTCTGTCTCTCCGTCTACCCCTCTGCTTGTCTGTCTGTCTCTGAAGTCTGATGATCCCTGTGCATGTCTGTCTGTCCTGTTCATCCCTCTGTCTCTCCGTATATCCATCTGTATGTATCTCTGTCTAACCCTCTTTAGATTATATATATATAGATTATGTATATATATGTGTATATTTATATATATATATTAAAAAGTCTCCGGTGCAAGTGAGGCTCCAGAACACGTTAGGTACAGGAAAATCCGGTGGTGGCGCCACCGGTCGCATCGGGAAGGTACAGGAAGGTGAACCTAGTATTACCATTAGTACAACGGTTCATAATAATATAATAATAATGAAGTAGTTCCCTTCCACAGCGTTATACTCACATAGCACGCTATACATCGCATATATATATATATATATATATATATATATAAAGTTGCATATGTACATAAACATAATATATATGTAGTCTTATTCTTATCCCAAGGATCTGGGTATGAATAAAGAGATCAAACCAGACGAGATGGCCGAATGAGTTGAGCGTTTGACCCACGTTAGCCTACACTACGTTTACCTGTTTAACAGGTAAACGTAGTGTAGGCTAACGTGGGTCAAACGTGGTGTAAGTACATTAAACTAAGTTGAAATACGTTAAGGTACGGCATGTTTTGGTACGGATACATACGTTATGGTACAGATAAAAACGTTATGGTATGGATAAATACGTTACGGTATGGATAAATACGTTAGGGGACGGATGCTGGTACGTTCAACTATGTTCAACTATGTTCAACTACCTTCAACTATGTTAGCCTCCACTACGTTCACCTATATCCAAAAACAGCTATGTGACCAGGGCTTCGTCCAAGAACACTAGAGTATGCTAGAGCACACTAGAGTATGCTAGAGTATGCTAGAGTATGCTAGATTATGATAGAGTATGCTAGAGTATGCTAGAGTATGGTAGAGTCACGGTTGCAAATTCAGCCTCTAACATAGCGCTCTTTTGAACATGTCCAGAGATTAAATCGGAACTCACCGCTCACCCACAATATTACCAAGTTAGCATGATGGAGAAGTATGGATGCCGGTACGTTCAACTATGTTCAACTACATTAGCCTCCACTACATTCAACTACGTCCACTAATGTGCATGTGACAGGGCCTTAGGCAAGCAGTGTCTGCATAGCTGGGTGGCGGTTGTTGTTGGTTTGTCCACATATAGAACAAACAACGCTGGTATTTTCCCAACATGGCCATAGTCATAGGTGGTCACGTATATGCGGTTGGCCGCTATATGGCGTTGACCGGTATACAGGTGTGCTCTGTAGTCAGTGGGTGTTGATAACTCCCATTTGACTAATTCTCTCCGGGCCTACTGAGGCCACACTGTACCACACGGTCGCAGTCGCCGAATCGGTAGGGCGCATGCCTCGCATGTGGGATATTGGAGTCCGGTTCCTGGTCGAGTCAAACCAATGACTTGTAAAATTGATACTTGTTGCTTCCTTAAGGCCCTGTCACACTACGACGCTTCCGCCGGCGCGCCGGCAACGCACAAAATATTTGCAACCCGTCGAGAAACGTCACACTTTTCAGCGCTTTGGGAGAAAGTTTGACGCGGCGCAGCGTGTTAGTGGCGGGTTGGAGGCGCATTATTGGTGTGTTATTGGCGCGTTAGTAGCGTATTATTAGGATGTATGTAGCGTGTCGGTAGCGTGTTATTGGCGTGTTGTCGGCGCGCTGTCGGCGCGTTGTCGGCGCGTTTACGGCGTGGAGGCAGCGCATTGGTATCGTGTTAGTATTGCGTGAACCCGTACATACCCGCCAGCAACACGTTAGGACGCACCCGCAGCGCGTCCACAGCGCGCGGCCAACGCATCCAGGCGCGCCGGCAACACGTCCAACGCGCCGAGAAACGCTGGAGCAACGCCAATGGCATGCCCACAACATGTCGATGGGACTTTCCCGACGCGCCGACGGAACGCTCCCATTTTGGGGGGGAAAAAGCCAACGTTAACCAACGTTGATCAACGTCCTGCCAGCGTACGGCCGGCGCGCCGCCAACGCGTGTCGACGTGTTGCTAACGCGTCCATAACGCGCCCTCCAACCCGTTGGCGCGCGTCGCCGCGCGTCCAAAGTTTTGTGCATGCACAAAACCTCGACGCGCCCCGACGCGCCCCGACGCGCGCCGACGTGTCCATTCACACGTTGCTATGTACCGACGCGCCGGTAACGCGCCGGTAACGCGCCGGCAACGAGCCGGTAACGTACCAGACGTGTACCGACGTGTTGAACAAAAACCCAACCCGTCGGCACGCGTCGAAGCACGTTGGTGAGAAACGTCGTAGTGTGACAGGGCCTTAACCTAGTGCTCGCCACTAATAGGATAGGGCAAGGACTATTTAGCTCAGTGTCAGGATAATGTGACTGAGTGGAATATTGGGTCATGGTGTCGGTGGCTTGATTTCCCAGTTAGACAGCACTATAAAGTCACCATGAGTGCACTGTCACAAATCGGTACCCGTCCTGATATGACCTTAGATGTTGTCAGGACATAAAACCCCAACAACCAACCAACCACGCATAGGTAGCCACTATATGCGGCTGACCGCTGTATGGTATTGACCGGCATGCAGGTGTACACTGTAGTCGGTTGATTGGTGATAATACCGTTCTGTCTAATGAGGCCACACTGTATCACACATCTGGAACTGTAATGCACACTGTAACGCACATCACTAGACCCACATCGGCTATATCTCGTGCAAGACTACTCATTCCATGACGCCTCCGGCCGCAAGCCATATATCGGTCAATAACTGCACCTCACAACGCGACCCGCACACATCCAGTAGTAATAACCTACATAGGGCCGCCATTTATGTGTATTAATCCTTTTGCGGGGACGGAGGCGGGAAACACTTGACCATATAGTACAAGAACGTGGTCGCATACCCCCCCCCCCGCCCCCCTCCATAAAAAAAAAGAAAAAAAGATTGCTGTTAAAAAAAGAACCAGCGCCTGAATGGAATGCTTTTTGTCTGACCAGATCGCGGGGTGTCCCTTCCCATTAAAAAAAATTAAATTCTTGAAGATTTGTACTGCCTATCATAGATAAGTGTGAATAGTCTTGTTTTGACCATTAGACAGTTGGTCCGCATTTACTGTGTTATATTGCAATGTATATAACGATGACTTGGCTGCGCATTCATGTAAGTGTAAAGTTGGTTGGTTGGCTGGTAGTTAGAATGTTCATGCCCTGGCAACATCTAAGGTCATATCAGGATCGATAGCAACTTGTGACAGTGCACACTCATGGCGATTTTATAGTGGTGCCCCACTGGGACACCAGGGCACCAGCACCTTAACCTGATATCCGACTCAGTCACATTATACCGACACTGATCAAACCAATTATTGCCATATCCTATTAATGCTGAGAGTCTGGCTAGGAAGCGACAAGTATAAAGTTTTAAGTCATTGGCTTGACTCGACCATGGTTCAAACCTGTGTGTTTGAATCCCACGATCTATCAAGACGCTAAAGTCATTCGGCCATCCCGTCTGGTCTGACTAGATACGCTCTCATGCAGGTGTAAAGAGATTGTTTCTACATGTTGTAGCTGGCATAGCAACAGGAACAACAACAACGAGAGAACAAATTCAGATCTGGCTGCGTATGACTTTCCAACTCCTGCGCACCGAGGTTTACAATGACGGATCGCTCTGCGCAGGCGCACTGTCCCAGTTTGCGGACATTAAGTTTTATTTGCCCTCCGAGCCTCGTTTTGTCTCGGCCCTTGGACACTTTTAATAAGCAGTGCGTCGCTCACCTCTTTGAGAACCAAATACGACGGTGGCGGCAGGCAGGCCATGTGGATGTAATTATAGTTTTATTGCCAGCTTTAATGAGGTAACGAGACACAGTTTGTCACACATGCACCGGACTAATGGGCGACCACTGTACATGTCATGCGCATGCTTAAGTTTCTATATGTTGTTTGTTTTTGTTGTTTTTGGCTAGTTTTTAGTTGCATTGGTGCGCTGAAGGCAAATCTGAAGCATGGTATGGGCACCGCTGAAAGCAGTCCCATGTGGTCGGGAATTGGCTTCCGATGGGTAGGGGTCAGATAAATTGGGGGGAGGAAGGAAAAAGACACCCTAAGAGACCAACCACAGTCCTCTGAGAGGGCCGGGGGAGGCTGGGTGGTTGGTGTAGTTTTACGTCCCAGTAAGACCCTAGGCCATACCAGGACGTGCACCGACTTGTGACAGCACCCACTCATGGCAACATTATAGCACTGCCCCACTGACCAGGATCCAAGCTTCAGTCCCTCCAGATTCACCGGTATGTACAGTAAGTCCGGCCAAGACCAGAGGAAGAAGTGAAGTGAGGATGGAATTAGTTAGTTAGGCAGTGGGTGGGGTTACCTGTTAGTTGTTAGTGAAAATTAGTGGTTAGTTGGTAGTGATGTCAAGTCAGGTATCGGGATGAGGTGGGGGCCTACTAGTCCGTGGTGTCAGGGTCTGGGTGACCGACAGCATTAATGATATCTGCGTTCTGGCGGTAGAAGCGAGCAAGTGCATTCCAGGATAACTTGGAAATCTGGGAGAGGATGGCCAGAGTGGCCCTATTGTCGCTGAGTTTGGCAGTCAGAGTCCTCCATGAAGTCACTGATGGCAGATCTGTCGACGGTGCCACATAAGGTGAGTATGTGGGCCATATTGATGATCTTAGTGCTGCAGGGACAATGCTGGAGGTTGCGGACATCAATCCAATGGCGGTAGCCAGTCCTGAAGTGGTTTACGGCGACTTTGGGAGAAGCAGGAAGGCCAACTAGATGGGGGATGTTAGTTCTGACCAGGGTGTACTGGAGCCAGCTTATTGAATAAGGGTTCCATACTTGTTCCTTCTGTGTGGCACATTCCCAGAGTTTGGTGGTGGCTTGAGAAGCGGCGGCAATCAGTTTGGTGATGGAGGGAGGGATGGCTGTCTCCATGTCTGCTAGGTTGGCACCGGCTAGAGCAGCACAGTCGGCCTGGTCATTACCATAGAGTCCTATATGGGAGGGGACCCATAGCAGGACTGTGTTGAGATGTGCCTGATGTCTGGTTGAGATTATAATCTGGAACACATCGGCAAGGGAGTGTCAGGCATTTGGGCGGGCGATCTCTTTGATGGCATTCAGAGAGTCAGTAATGATGATGGCACTTGAGTTGTGGAGGTCTTCGAGGGCCAATTGAATGGTGGCAAGCTCGGTATCGAGAGTGGTGTTCTTTGTGTTGGAGAAGGGGATGAAGATTCCAGCTCTGGCTCTTTGGGTTAAGGGAGCCATCGGTGTAGACCGTCTTAGCGAGGGGGAAGTCCGCCTTCGCCTGAGTTATGGCCTCAAGAGCCAGGGAGTGGGGTTGTGGGGTGGTGTAAACCGCCTTGGCAGCAACTAGGAATGGAAAACTGGAATGGAAAACTATGGTGGCTTGTGAGGGCTCAGGCCAGAGTCTGCAATGTGGAGTCCGTGGGAGTCCTTGAGGGTGGTGATGGCATGCTTGAGGTGGTAGGAGATGTGAGGGTGACCACAGGTCCCATCTCAGAGGTAGGCCGTGGCTCTGCAGATTTTTGATGAAAGGCCTGAGGAGAGAGTTCTTGTGAGGTGGGTGGTGAGAAGTTGTTTGCCTCGGAGGTGGAGGGGAGGGAGGCTGGATTCAGGGAGGAGGATCTCAATCCTGGTGGTGCTGGGACCGCAGAGGACAAGACTGGCAGCCTGGTGTTGAATGTTCTCAAGTTTCCAGAACTCATTCGGGAAGATCTTGTTCTTGGGTAGTCAAGTTCGGGGGTTGTCAAGCCTGAGGGCTGTGAGAGTGAGTGTGGGCACGGCATAGTCGAAAAGGGAGCGGACTGCCTGGCGGTAGAACAGTGCGAGTACACTGTCTGAGATCCTCTTCATAAGGAGCAGTGTGTTGGTCATTCTGGTGGCCAGGTGGTAGCAGAGGGCTCTCATGTTAAGGTCTCGGTACAGACAGGTACTTAGGTAGTCAAAGGCGGAGACCCATTCAATAGGGGATGCATCTAGGTAGAGGGGGTGAAGTGGTTGACCTCTGAACTTATGCATGATCTTGGTCTTGGTGGCATTTCCTACCAGGTGGAGCACCTGCTCAGCCAAATCATGTGCATTGATCGCATGGGAGCAGGTGATGGTGATGTCATCTGCATAGCAGACTATTGTTGTGTCTGTGATCTCTTGGGTGGCTAGGTCTTGTTTAAGCCTCCTCACGAGAGATGCCATCACTGCATTGAAGAGGCCGGCCGGCGATGCCAAGATCATCCATGGATGTCCGTACCACATTGTGGTGATAAGCTCAAAGGCTTTTTTGAGGTCAAGGAAGATGGTTGCTTTCTCGTCTCCATTACCAAGGCCATAGGAAATGCTCTCGATCAGGGTGGCGACGGCAAAATCTGGGTGCCTCGTCCTCCTCGGTAGCCGATGACCTCCTCTGGTAGGCCAGTGGTGGGGTCTTTTGTGACCATCTGGAGATGGGCGAGGACAATTCTTTCACTAACTTTCCCGAGGTATTGGAGAAGGGAGATGGGTCTGACTTCGCCCGGGGTTGGGGATGATATCAGCATCCTTCCGATATTGGGGTATGTCCGCGTTGTAGAAGATATTGTCGTGGAGGGGGAGGAGAGTTTCCCTGTTAGTGGCAGATAACTTGGTACACACAGTGTTAGGGACTCCATCAGCTCCTGGGGTTGTCTTGTTTGTGGTGGTGCCTAGGGTTCGGTCCAGCTCAGCCCTGTTCAGATAGTTGTCAAGATTATGTGGCTATTGATATGTCTATGAGGTCGGCTCTCCAGGTGGAGTTCCTGGTGAGCGCTTGTTGGTGGGCATAAGGGAGGTTGATTGCGGGCTCTGTTCTGTCCATGAACTTTTTGTTGTATTCTGCTGCAAGTTGGCCAGGGTGTGGGTAGAGTGTGGGGGGGGGGGTGGTGAGTTTCCCCTGGATGCTGTTCAGTTTGCATCAGAGTTGTCTGAGGTGGTGTGAGAGTTGTCTGAGGTGGTCCGATTCGGCAAGCTTGACATCTTTGGGCCAACTGGTGGCTATTTTACTGAGATTCTCAGTGCCTCGGTTGGGGTTTGTGGGGAGCTTGTAGAGGAGCTTGTTGCAGAATCTTTTTGCTCTTCGCATTGCATTAGAGGTGGTGCGGCCAGTGTGGTTACAGGAGATGGTTTGCTTTATGGTGTATGTCATTGCTTGGTAAGTGAGTGTGGTGAACTCATCACATGTGGACAGTAGGTTCAGATCTATTAAGTTTTCTAGACGAAGGTTGAAGATCGCCCAGTCTGCGTGGTTTAGGTTGAATCTGGGTGATGGTGGGGGGTGGGTGACTTTGGGTGCATTGGTGTGGAGGAGAGCTGCGTGGTTGAGGGAGACGAGTGAGGTGGGCAGGGAGGCAGGGCTGGGATGGAGGGACAATGCAGGGTAGTAGGGAGGGGTGGGTAGGAAGAGGCAGAGGGTCAAGGAGGGGCAGGGGAAGGAGGGGCATTAGGTTCGGCAGGCAGGGCAGCAGTAGGGGTACCCTCGGGTTGGGTGGGGGGAGTGGGGAAGACAGGAGGGGGAGTAGGGGTGGGTTTAACTGCTTCCACAGCTGGATGCGCACGGGGTAGTCTGTACTCTTGGCATTGTGATTTCTTTTGCAGGTGGAGCACCTGACAGGTGCCTCACACTTAGTGGCAATGTGTCCCGGAGCAGGACAGTATGCACAGACGGCAGCAGTGGCTTTGCCTTCATGCTTGTAATGGCCATATTGTTGGCAGGTAGTTCCAAAAGGTTTTTATATGTATATATATATATATATATATATATATATATATATACGCACACATATAAAATCCGTCCTGCTGAGCGGGAGCGGCAGTAGTAGTGACCAGGCGCAGCTGGTATCATGCAGCCATGATCCACTCACAGGTGGCAGTGCAGTGGAGAATGAAGGAACTAATCTAGGCATATGAGGTTGGGTAGTACTAGCTCAATGACATTAGGGTATAGACTAAGTAAAGGGAGAGAACTGCTAGGGGGTAGTGTCCTTGTTTATATTGCCATAATAGATTATAGAGCACATATATAGAACCAGTGGTCCACAACTGGTTCATAAAGGCTGTGGTATGTGCTGCTTATCGGAAAGAGTGCAGCAGGTTTCCCCTAAAGAAATATGTCAGAATGACCATATGTTAGATGTCCAATACCCGATGATGAAAATCAATGTGCTCTAGAGGCGTCGTTAAATAAAACAAACATAAATAATATATGTATATATGTATATATGTATGGATATGTATAGGTGATGTTATCTATGAAAAACAAGTATCATGTCATGAAATAGTTAAGTATTAGTTTCACGATGAGCCCATAATCTGCACCTCTCTCTCACCAGAAGGGATGGCCGAATGAGTTGAGCGTCAGTCTTCCGTTTTAGTAGATCGTGGGATTCGAACTCATTTGTTCGATCCCTGGTCAAGTCAAACCAATGACTTAAAAATATATATTTGTCACTACCTACTCAGGCACTCAGCATTATTAGGACTGGGCAGGGACTTGTTGGCTTAGTGTCAAGATAATGTGACTGAGTGGGATATCGGGTCATGGTGCTGGCAGTATGGTTTCCTAATGGGGCAGCACTATGAGGTTGCCATGAGTGTGCAGTATCACAAGTCGCCATTGGTCCTGATATGACCTTAAATGTTGCTAGGACATAAACACAGACAGTATACATGTATATATATATGTATATGTGATATTAAAGACAGTATACATCTACATACGTGTATATATATATATATGTGATATTATCTATGAAAAACAAGTATCATATGTCAAACAAGATTTCATTATTAGTTTCACGCTCAGCCCATTATCTGCCCCCTCTCTCTCCCTCTCTCCCCTCTCTCCCCCTCTCTCTAGATATATATGTATGTCTATACATACATACAGACATAGATGCAGTTATCCACATATATACTCATACTTAGATAAATGGCTACATCTAAAATGGATACATACTTATATAAATTCGCTATAGATTTGAGAAAGTTGAAAAGAAACCCCAAAACAATTCTAAGAGCTGAAATATGTTCAGTGTCTTATACCGGCAGCCTTATCCACATGTCTACAGGGTCTGTCTATTTGACCCGTTACCTGGTTCCCTGAGTACACAGTGAACCTTACCACAACTGCCAACAAATGGAATCTACTCGTAGCCATAACCAAAGCCATTTCCATTATTTGAATCTTTATGGCGCCCCCCCTCACCCACCCCCACCTTCACACACAGACAGGCTGGTTAATGGTTGGTTTGTTGGTTGGTTGTTGGAGTTTTACATCCTGACAACATCTAAGGTCATATCAGGATGGGTACCGACTTGTGACAGTGCACACTCATGGTGACTTTATAGTGTTGTCCCACTGGGAGACCAGGCCACCAGCACCATGACCTGATAATCTCACTTGGTCACATTATCCCGACACCGAACTAACCAGTCCTTGCCCTATCCTAATAATGCAGAGCGGTTGGCTAGGAAGCAGCAAGTATCAATTTTGTAAGTCATTCCTTTGTGGTATGCAGGTATTGCAGGTATTGCAACACCTCAGGGAGTTTGACGCCCCTGCCCTGCAGAGTTGTAAACCACTGCCTTGTGGTACAGGTTCTTGACAGAACCGAAGGCTGAGGGAGCAAACCCTAACCAGAAAACCATGTCACTGTGGCAGCATTAAGGGCGGTTGATGTATGGAACTCCCAACATCTCCCGACCAGCCACTGCAGGGACAAATAGTTTTGCACCTGTCTTGACATGTTCTTGCCGGTGTGAAACCTCTATTTGCTCCCCGAGAGAGTGCCGCTGGTAACTTGCAAAAGCCAGCACCACTTCAACACTTTTGCAGGCAGCTTTCATGAAATGGAAATGGAGAGCGGCAGTCAAGTAATGAAAGCAGTCTTTGTCGCATCGCGACCGACAGCATGATGATGATGATGATGATGATGACTTTGACTTGACCGTGAAAGGAACTCCCGACCTTCCGTGTGGGAGGCCTGCGCTCTGCCGATTCGGCAACCGCGTCCAGTGTAGCCTGATTTAAGATGACCATCCAACGAATAAGCTTAAGACCTATTGAATTCTGCAACTTTAACCACTTAATGAAATCACCCCCACCCCCGACCATTTTATGCAAGGCTAATTTTGAATGTGGACCCCAAAAACAATTGCAATAGGATTCATCTTGGTGAAACAACAACTTGGCACACATTTTTCCTGTGAACCCGTGAGACTTTTGCGAGGCAATTATCTACGTAAATTAGAGGTCAGAAGGAGGTTGTCTGAGTGTGTGGGTGTGATGGGTGTGAGTGGCGGTAGGGGTGGTCGGTGTAGGGGAGAGAGAGGGGGGTTATAGGCACCTACCATCAAGCCAGTTCAAACTGCTTGAGTAACCTCCCCCACCCACCTACCCCTTACTCGCCACTCAACCCCCGACGAAAATTACACCAATTACCACAAGGATTATAAGGCAATAAAAGTCACCGACAGCGTGTGATTATTCTATTTTCAGTCACACAAAAGGTGTTCATAAGTAGTGCACAGGGAGGGTGCGGGTGCGGTGGGGGGGGGGGGGAGCGCTGAGAGTAAACACAATGTGGCTACCCTCCTCTCCCACTCAACACGAGGGTAATGCTGTGACCCGGTGACCTCCGGAAGCACTAATTTGAGGTCACATGCCATGGTTGCTTACCTGTATCTTTGGGGTTGTGCAGGAATGTATAATTACCCTCCTACCCACCTCCTCCTACCGTCATCCTGTCGCCTATTCTCCTCCTCATATCCTCGGTCGGGAAGGGACTGATTAGCTCAGTCCAAGGATAATGTGACTGAGTGGGATATTGGGTCATGGAGCTGATGGTCTGATCTCCCACACACTTCTCCTCAGACACACACTTCCACACATACACACACATCTCCACCCACACACACTTCTCCAAACACACACACTTATCCACACACACACTTCTCCACACACACATACTTCTCCACACACACAGACTTCTCCACACACACACACACTTCTCCACACACACACACTTCTCCACACACACACTTCTCACACACACTTCTCACATGTATACTTTTCCACACACACACACACTTCTCCACACACACTTCTCCACATGCACTTCTCCACACAAACACTTCTCCACACACTTCTCACACACACTTCGGTACTCACACACTTCTCCTCACACACATACTTCCACACATACACACACTTCTCCACACACTTATGTATCCACACACGCACTTCTCCACACAGACTGTTCCACACACACACTTCTCCTCACACACACTTCTTTCTCCACACACACACTTCTCACACACACACTGCTCCATACAGACACACATTCTTCTTCACACACACACTTCTCCATACACACACTTTTCCACACACACACTTCTCCACACACATACTTTTCCTGACACACACTTTTCCACACACACTTCACCACACACACTTGTCCTCACACACCAACTTCCACACATACACACACTTCTTCCCAAGCACATGTATCCACACACACACTTCTCTACACACACACTTTTCCACACACACTTCACCACACACACTTGTCCTCACACACCAACTTCCACAAATACACACACTTCTTCACAAACACATGTATCCACACACACACTTCTCTACACACATACTTTTCCACACACAATTCTCACACACATACTTCACACACACTCATACTTCACCACACACACATACATCTCCACACAAACACTTCTCCACACACACATTTCGCCTCACAGACAGTTCTCCCCACACATACTTCACACACACACTTCTCCTCACACACACTTCTCCTCACACATGCTTCTCCACAAACACTGCTCCACACACACTTCTCCACACACACTTCTCCACACACACACTTCTCCACACACACACACTGCTCCACACACACACTTCTCCACACACACACTTCTCACACACACTTCTCACAAAATACTTCTCCACACACACTTCTTGACACACACTTCTCCATACACACTTCTTCACACACAGCTTCCTCCACACAATTCGGCACACACACACTTCTGCTCACACACATACTTCCATATATATACACACTTCACCACACACTCATACTTCACCAAACACACATACTTCTCCACACAAACACTTCTCCACACACACATTTCGCCTCACAGAGAGTTCTCCCCACACACACTTCACACACACACTTCACACACACACTTGTCCTCACACACACTTCTCCTCACACACGCTTCTCCACAAACACTTCTCCACACACACACTTCTCCACACACACACTTCTCACACACACTTCTCCTCACACACATACTTCTCCACACACCCTTCTTGACACACACTTCTCCACACACACTTCTCCACACACACTTCTCCACACACTTCTCACACACAATTCGGCACACACACACTTCTGCTCACACACATAATTCCACACATACACACACTTCTCCACACACACATGTGTCCATACACACACTTCTCCACACATACTTTTCCACACACACACTTCTCCTCACACACACTTCTCCACACACACAAACTTCTCCATACACACACATTCTTTTTTTCACACACACACTTCTCCATACACACACTTTTCCATACACACACTTCTCCACACACATATACACTTCTCCACACACACATTTCACCTCACACACACTTCTCCAGACACACACTTCTCCACACACACTTCTCCTCACACACACTTCTCCACACACACTTCTCCACACACACGTCTCCACACACACACACACTTCTCGACCCACACACTTCTCCTGACACACACCTCTCCTGACACATATACTTTTCCACACACATTTCTCCACACTCTTCTCCACAGACACCTCTCCACACACTTCTCCACACATGCACTTCTCCACACACTCTTCTCCACACACATGTCCACACACACTTCACTACACACACTTATCCTCACACACATACTTCCACACATACACCCACACACTTCTCCACACACACATGTATCCACACACACACTTCTCCACACACACACACTTCTCACACACACACTTCTCCATACACACACTTCACCACAATGCATACTTCTCCACACTCACTTCTCTACACACATTTTGGCTCACAGACACTTCTCCACACACACACTTCACACACCCACATTACTCCACTCACACACTTCTCCACACCCACTTCTCCACAGACATCTCTCACACACACTTCGCCACACACACACTTCTCCTCTCACACATACTTCGACACATACACACACTTCTCCACACACACGTGTATCCACACACACACTTGTCCACATACATATGTTTCCACATACACACTTCTCCTCACACACACTTCTCCTCTCACACACTTCTCCACACACACACACCTCTCACCCACATACGTCTCCATACACACACTTCACCACACACATACCTTTCCACATACACACTTCTCCACATGCACATTTCGCCTCAGAGACACTTCTCCACACACACACTTCACACACACATTTCTCCTCACACACACTTCTCCCCACACACACTTCTCCACAAACACTTCTCCACACACACTTCTCCACACACACACTTCTCCACACACACTTCTCCACACCCACTTCTCCATACACACTCACTTCTCAACATACACTTCTCACACACACTTCGGCACACACACTTCTCCTCACACATACTTCTCCACACACATATTTCTCCACACACACACGTCTCCTCACACACATACTTCCACAGATACACACACTTCTCCACACACACACTTCTCACACACACACTTCCACACATACACACCACTTCTCCCCACACACACTTCTCCTCACACATACACACGTCTCCACACACACACTTGTCCACACACACACTTCTCCACACACACACACTTCCACATATACACACACTTCTCTCTACATACACACACTTCCAGACATACACAAACTTCTCCACATACACACACCTCTCCACACACACTTCACACACACACTTCTTCACACATACACACATCTCCACAAACACACACTTCCCGGTCCATACTTCTCCAAACACACACCTCTCCACACACACCTCGACACATACACAGACTTCTCCACATACAGATACTTCTCCACACACACACCTCCACACACACACACACTTCTCCACACTTCTCCCCCCCTCCACACTTCTCCCCCAACACCCTTCTCCATACACAGACTTCTCCAGACACACCCTTCCCCACACACCTACTTCTCCACACACACACTTCACTACACACATACTTCTCTACTCACATACTTCTCCACACAAACACACTCCTTCACACACACCTGGTTTTATTACAACTATTGGCTGAGGTGAGAATGCAATAATAGATAGCGGAGAGAGCCAGGGTCAGTTGTAGCGGACTGATAACGCCTATCTAATCCTCCTCTTGAGAGGCAGCTTTGTGCGCTGTGTTTGTGTATGTGTATGTGTAGGTGTGTTGGGAGGGAATTGGGGTCACAGCCAAGGTCAGGTGTAGCGAGGTACCCACATCTAGCAAAGCTCTTGGGAATAGACATGTTTGGATGATGCGTGTCTTTGTATGTGTCAGTGTGTGGGGAGAGAGAGGGAGTAGAAAGGGTAGAGAGGGGGACGAGGGAGGGGGAGAGAGATAGGAAGAATGAGGGATGTGGAGGTAGGGAGAGAATAGAGGAAAGGAGTGGAGGTAGAGGGAGAAGAGGGTAAGAGGGAGAAAGGAGGGAATGGAGAAGAGAGGGCGGGATAGGGAAACGGCAAGTGGGAGAGGGAGAGGGAGAGGCGTCCGGAGAGCACCAAAGGAGGGAGCAGAGAGGAGATGGAGAGAGTGAGAGAATGAGAAAAGGGTAGGGGAGAGGAGGATGAGAGAGGGGAGAGTGGAGAGGTGTGGGATTGAAGGAGAGGGAGAAGGAGGAGAGGGGGAGAGAGAGGAGGGGAGAGAGTAACGTGGGAGAGGGGAGAGGGGAGTGGTGTGGGATTGAAGGGAGGAGGAAGAGGGAGAAGGAGGAGAGGGGAGAAGGGAGGGGAGAGAGTAGGATGAGATAGGGAAGATGTGTGGGATTGAAGGGGGAAGGAGAGGGAGAAGGGGGAGAGGGCGAGAGAGGAGAGGGGAGAGAGGAAAGGAAAGGAGAGAGTGGGATGAGAGGGGGAGAAGGGCTAGGAGAGGGGGAGAGAGAGGGGAGACAGAGAGGGGGAAGGGGAGACAAGGAGAGGAGAGGAGAGAAAAGAGACGAGGTTGGCGGAAGGGGAGAGGAGCATCAGGAGAAAGGTTCAGGGAGAGGGGAGAAGGAGAGAGGGAAATGAGAAGTAGGTGATAATCTATTACATTTACAACCACCTATGACCCACATGATACACCATTAGAGGAGCAGCTCCCCTACTCAGTCTCCCCATCTCCTCCCCTCCTCGGCCCTAGCCGGCCATCACTCTCCTCCCTCCCCCGGGGACCTTACTCCCTCCCCCCGGGATGAACCACGCCATCGGCCCATCCCGGCCACTGTCACTCTTCTTCTCATTAGAGGCGCCCAATTGTTTCTGCTGTAAACACGCCAAGCTGACCATTATCTAATCATGCCGGCTTCCTACCTGAATGTTTCATGGCGCCTAATCGCCAGCGCTTGCGCCTATAATCATGCCCCACCTGTTAAGACGGGGGTGGACGGTTTGGGTGAGTGTGTGGGTGTGGGTGTGGGTGTGGGTGTGGGTGTGGGTGGGGTGTGGGCGCAACCCTGGAGCAAAGCGTGGCGGGTTTAACCAACTATTAACCTTTCCCTCTTCCTCCTTATTTTTCTTGTGGTTGTTCTTGTTATTCTTCTTCTTCTTTTTCTTCTTCTTCCTCACCCATCCTTTTAATATGAACATCGGCAGTTCGGTTCCCGGTCGAGTCAAACCAATGACTTTAAAATGTGTACTTGTCGCTTCCTAGCCTGACGCTCGCCATTATGTGGATAGGGCAAGGACTAGTTAGCTCAGTGTCAGGATAATGTGACTGAGTTCGATATCAGGGCATGGTGCCGGCGGCCTGATTTCCCAGTGGGGCAGAACTATAAAGTCGCCATGAGTGCGCACTGTCCCAAGTCGGTACCCATCCTGATATTACATTAGATGTTGCTAGGACGTCAAACAACAACAAACAAACCTTTTAATAGTGCCCAAAGAGTGACCAGATTGTTCGTGATGCTCAGCAACACGGGTAATTTGGCATTCGGACACGGCCATAGCCTCATAGCGTTAAGAAAAGCCTTATGCTGCCACCTATCGAGTAACGGCGATATTACCATATGACTTGTGCATCAGTGCCGCCTATATTCACTTTTTAATACGAAACTTGATGAATGCTGACTAATAACTTTACTGACCTGCCATCTGCAGTCGTTTACTTGAACTATTGGCCTTAAGCGCCTATATAAGGACTGATTCTATGGCGGTGAGCTCTCTTCGACACGGCCACCGGAGGACACTGACTGGCTTTTTGAACTGCCACCCCACCCACCCCTACGTGACATGTTTTCTTTGGGGTATGGGGTTAAAAGCTCTTGACCTCACTGTGCTTAACTTGTTTGAAACTAAACATTGTGCTTAATAGAAATTTGTTATTGAAAAATAAATCCAACCTTAAACCTATATGCTGTGTCGATGTCAAATTATCAGTCGCTAGCCATCTCTGGTAGCGGCCGGAGCTAGGTGTTAAGATGCAGCGGGCAGGTGGCGATTGCCAACAATAGTTAGGAGCGGGATTACCATCTGGTAGATTAAATTTGGTCAGTGAGAATTTGGTGAAGTGAGGTCCTCCCAATCTCCGCCCCCCCCCCTACTTACCACGGTCCACCATTAGAGGACGGCATACACCCCTGCCAAATTCTCATACATCGATCGCACTATAAATACATCAAACGGAATAGTGCACTGATCATTTTAATCTGAATGGTAATTGTAGGTGTACAGGGTGGTGGTGGTGGTGGGAGCAGCAATGTGGTGGTGGTGGTGGTGGTGGTGGGTGGGAGGGGGGGGGGTAGGTGAATCAATTGATCGCTGAGAGATTATGAATGGGGCCCAGTGCGCTAAATGTTCGGTTCCAGTACAATGGCTGTGAAATATGGCGGCGCTTTAAAGGTTGAGTTCATCAGTGGTGAATAAACCAGACATTGCCGGGCACATGCCTCAAGTAGCCGCAATTCATCGCAAAGTATTCTATGACAGAATGGTGTTATTTTACACCCGACATGCATTGCACCACATGCACTCATTAGGACCGGAAGTCACAGTTGTCAATGTGGTTTCAACAAAAGAATTACTATTTTAATGTAAATAGCACGCGAGACCTATTTACCAGTGTAAAGCACACACAAATCTGAGTTATGAAAAACAACTTGGGTTACTTATATCGTCTCCTGTAATGTTGGCCATTTTTGTGTAAGTTAGATTTGGCTGTCAGTTGACCCAACTCTAAATTCTAACCACTTCAAAATTACATCAGAGATATTTGTTGCCATTATTTGCCATGGGTCTGACCATTTCGGAGTTTCGTGTAAATTTCAAGGCGTGGATGTTTGATGGTGTCTTACAGGACGAACAGGATCGATACACTAGGTTTTCACCGTGAATATGGCCCTTGTTGCTGAAATGGGGTTAAACAGACAGCAATCAATCAATCAATCAATTAGCAAGAAAATTATATTAGCTTCGATACTCTGACCACATAAAGCGTATGCTGGTTGGTTCAGTATAGCAGTATTGACCGAACTGGATGCCCGAATCGGTAAGAGCGCTGGCTGGCTTCTGGTGCAGGACGTCCTGGGTTCGAAGCCCGACCGAGTCAAACCTATAACGTACAAAATTGATGCATGTGGCTACTTATTAATATATTAATAAGCTTGGGTAAGGACTGGTGTCAGGATATTGTGACTGCGTGGGGTATCGGGCCCTGGTGCCAGCAGTCTGGTATATTAGTGGGGCAGCACTATAAGGTCGCGACGAGTGAGAACTGTCACAAGTCAGTAGGCATCATGAGATGACTCCGACAAACAAACAATATAACAATATAGAAATATGATACTGGATACTCTTTTTTTAGTTATCTGAAATCTTTGACAATCCTTACTACATTATTCTTTGTTACTTTTAAATGTGTAATTAGAAAATATTGTGGACAGAGGACTTCTTAGTGAATCCGCCTGAGCACGATAATCAGTAATCCTTTGGATAATAACACCTCTTAGTGCTGTAATTATCGCAATCAAAATATTAATACCCACTACCCATTCTCATTAAGCCAAAGCTGACGCCACAATAATGGCAATGCCACCAATACAGATTGTTAACAACATTTTAATAAAAAGAAACAACAAAATATAAACACTCATTGGATTTGTCTCAACTCATGGCGGGGCTTGCCTCAATTAAAATTCACCCTGAAGCAACTGGAGGTAATTTGCGACCATTGCTAATGAAAACTACGCGGAGAGCAGGCCAATTAAATGTGCTTAAAAAGGTAGATCTAAGCAAGCGAAGAAACAAAAGAGAAAGAAAAAAAAACCCAACTGAATCAAGGGTAACCACTTAATTGTGACGGCGAGAGGAGAGGGTGTGTCCGAATGGAATCAGTCGCCGCAGTATTGGCATTTCGGTTGTTTTCCCACATTGCCAGTCGATAAAAGAATTAAGTTATTTCACCGGGGGCCAATCGATAAAACTCTCCATTGCGACGGCTGTTTGTGGCGCTGTTACGACCAAATGAGGTGTACCCACAATGCCCCGCGTTACTAATCAAAATGGCGACGGCTCGCAGTCGCGCAGAAACCGGTTTACTCGCGCGATTCTCCCGCGGACTTTGTGCACATGAGAGAAAATGGCCACCAAACAGTCATACCATATATATATATCTATTTATATATATATATATATATATATATCTAAATATATAGTCATATATACGTATGTACTTAAGTTATGGGACTCCTACGACTGGAATGTACAATGACTGAGATTTAGACCAGACGGGATGGCCGAATGAGTTGAGTGTCCGTCTCCCATTTTGGTAGATCATTGGATTCGAAACCATGGGTTCGAACCCTGGTTGAGTCAGACTGATAACTTGAAAATTGATACTTGTCGCATCCTAGCCAGGTGCTCTGCATTATTAATATAGGGCAAGGACTGGTTGGCTCAATGTCAGGATAATGTGACTGAGTGGGAAATCAGGTCATGGTGCTGGCAGCATGGTTTTCAAGTGGGGCAACACTATAAAGTTGTTATGAGCGCACACTGTCACAAGTCAGTACCCATCCCGATATGACCTTAGATGTTGCCAGGATGTAAAACTCCAACAACCAAGCAGCTACATAGACTGGGCAGTGGCCCTGTGGTGATGTCATTACGACACACTGTGTAAGCCAGCTTATTGCTGGATATGATTTGCACCTTGTTGACAATACAGATTGGTTGCGGAAAAGGCCAGCCGGCGGTCGGGCCGACATTTAGTTCTGCTGGTTTGTGTGCTTTTTTACATGGCGCTTTTGTGTTTAATTTGTGCACTTCTGAATCAGCCTTCACGCTCTGCACTCAACCAACTCACATCGATCTGCTCCCGTCAGGTCTGATGTGCTTCAGGCAGCTCTGATCAGCTCTCTATGTGCTGTGATCTGCTCATAACTCCTCTGGTCTCCTCTTAGCTACTCCTAGCGGCTCCGGCTACTCATAGCTACTCATAGCTACTCATAGCTACTCATAGCTACTCATAGCTGTTCATAGCTCCTCTGATCTCCTCCTAGCTGCTCAAAGCTACTCATAGCTGCTCCTAGCTACTCCTAGCTACTCCTAGCTACTCCTAGCTGCTCTAGTTTCACCCTAGCTCCTCCTAGCTCCTTCTGTCTCCTTATAGCTGCTCCTTTTTCCTCCTATCTGGTCTTGTCTCCTCCTAGCTGCTCCTGTCTCCTCCGAGTTGCTCCTATCTGCTCCTAGCTGCTCCTGTCTCCTCCTAGTTGCTCCTGTCTCCTCCTAGTGGCTCCTCTCTGCTCCTGGCTGCTCCTGTTTCCTCCTAGTTGCTCCTGTCTCCTCCTTGTTGCTCCTGTCCTCCTAGCTGCTCCTGTCTCCTCCGAGTTGCCCCTATCTGCTCCTAACTGCTTCTGTCACCTCCTAGCTGCTCCTGTCTCCTCCTGGCTACTCCCGTCATCTCCTAGCTGCTCCTGTCCCATCCTATCTGCTCTTGCTGCTCCGATCTGCTCCTGTCTCCTCCTAGCGGATCCTATCTCCTAGCTGCTCCTCTCTCCATCTAACTCTTCCAAGCTGTTCCTATCTCCTCCTAACTGGTCCTCAGATCTGCTATTAGTTGCACGTGGCTTCCCATACTGTTCTTATCTTCGCATATCTGCTCTTATCTGCTCTGATATGCTCTTGTCTTCTCTGATATGCTGATATCTGCTGATATCTGCTGTAATCCATTGTTTTCTGCTCTGATCAAATCCTATCTGCTCTGATCTACTCCTAACTGCTCTGATCAACTCATATCTGCTCTGATCATCTGCTCTGATCTGCTCCGATCAGCTCGACCCGTTAGGATGCCCTCCTATCAGATGTGGGAAATTCCGAGCAGCTCCCCTGGTGGCCTTAATGCAAACCTTAGCGCATGTCTGGGGACGGTAATCAAATCGCTAACTCCCTCAAACAATAAGACTAAAACATTAACTCTGAACAATGTGTGCAAAATGAATCTGGCTGGAAACAATCAATATTGGCACCCATTGAAACATGGTGGTGCTTAAAGATTGATGCCGACTGTGTTTATCAGTGGTGAATCTGAATGCGTTGGCCACACACACATCAAGTAGCAGTCGATTTAAAACAAGATGAGGCAGAGACCTTTAGGAAAGGTATAGCTTTGCAGCAAGACATGTAGCGAAGAATTGCTATTGAAGTAATGTTCTTCTTCAATGCGTTAAATGTGTGTCCCACTTGCATTGACAAGTACCACATTCAAATAGTATATGACAGTAAATTAGACAGGGGTACTATAAACTTACAAGAAGGGGCACAGTAGGACAGGCGTGGTATTTGTGTTTATTTACTGACCCTTGTTGTTGCCCGCCTGAAACCGTCGTATAAACCCAGGTCCCAGATGCGGTGGCCGAATGGGTAGAGCCCAGACCTCCTATGCGGAAGGTCGGGTGTGAGAATCCCGGTCGAGTCAAACCAATGACTTATAAAATTGATAGAGGCGCTTGGCATTAATAGGATAGGACACGGGCTGGTTAGCCTGTTATCAGGATGACGTGACTGTATTGAATATCGGGTCATGGTGCTGGCAGCATGGTCTTCCAGTGGGACAGCACTATGAAGGTGCCATGAGTGCGCACTGTCACAAGTCGGTACCTGTCCTGTTATGGCTTTAGATGTTGTCAGATTATAAAACTCCAATAACCTACCAACCAGCAAGACGTTTAGCGAAGAATTGCTATTGAAATAATTTTCTTCTTCAATGAGGAGTCTTAAATTTGTGCCCCAATTGCATTAAAAAACACAGCATGCAAATAGCAAATGGAAGTAAATTTAAGAAGGGTACCATATAAGAATGTGCACAATTGGACAGCAGTGGTGGCTCTGTGTTTGTTATTTATTCACCCTTCTTGCGGCCCGACTTCTACAATAAAAAAAACCGTCGTATACTATTCTCACGGGTGCGGAGAAAGGGTGTGTAATGTTAAAGCTGCATTGTCCGATGAGAACATCAAATTTTCAAAACCAAAATAATTATCTAAATTTGATTCTACATATCTAACTTAGATACTGGCACACTTATTAAACATTTGTCGCCATATATAAGGGAATACTGAGTCAATTTAATAGCGGTTACTGCAGAAGCCTATGGTATCAGAGTTTTGGTGTGCTTGCCAAAATTAGTTTTGCATGACAGCACTTCAAATATCTCCGTAGTTAGCCATTTAAAATAAAAGTTACTTCAAGCTAAAGTAAGATGTATTATAATGATCAACGTAATGTATTTATCTCAGAAAATGTCAGAAACTCAAAACCATCGGACTATGCAACTTTAAGTTAACCTTAAGTGTCGGGCACCTACCGCGTTTCACATTATTCCTATGCAGTTCATGTGGGGAGATTAATTTGTTCCTAATTATTGTCCCATCGCCCTATTTTCAAACATTATAATCTATAATCTATGTGCACAGTTCAATGACCAGGTTACCCTCATTATCGCTCACCAACCTTTTTCACAAACTGTAGATATATAAATCATATAAACAATCTTTAAAATGTACTTAAAATCTTACCATCAGCGCAGGCCTGGAGGGGGTAGTGACCAAACACAGCTGGTATCAGTGTGGCCAGGAGCCACTCACAGGTGGCGCCGGTGTGGCCAAACTAGTGACTAACCCCTGTGGTAATAAATAGTAGACCATAACCTACAAATAGAGAAGGGAAATAATGTGTGGTAGTGTCCTTGTTTATAATCGCATAATAGATTATAGAGCACATATATATAGTAACACACCAGTCAGCACTCTAGATACTCTGCTAAATAAATGCAGTGAACTTTCCATCGTCTCAACAAGAACAATTTTCTCATTCTATTTAAGTCTCTTGTTAGGACACTTAGGGAATACTGTCCACAAATTTGGAGCCCAATTTTTCGGAAAGATATTCTGGAGATCGAAAGGGTCCAGAGATGTGCAACAAACCTAGTTGCAGTTATACAGGACTTACCCTGTGAACAAAAGCTTAGGGAATTTAAACTTCCTACCTTTTCCTACAGAAGGAAAAGAAGTGACATAATTGAAGTATTTAAAATTATGAAAGGTTTTGATAAAATAGCTATGAACCAATTTTTCACCTTGAATAAAAGAGAAGGCAGTCAGGGGCCATACTCTCAAACTAGTAAAACCCAGAGCCATTTAAAAGTTAAGGCAACACAGTTTCTCAAACAGGATTATAAATATATGGAACAGTCTCCCACAAAATGTTATTGATGCCGAGTCAATAAATTCATTCAAGACTAGATTAGAAAAAGCATGGGCTGATGATCCAGGGAAATTTGACCCCTTATTCACCACATGCTACTAATTATTCCTTGTGATGCTTATTTACTTGCACTCAAGCAAAAGTGAGAGACAAATAAGTGTTCACACTTCCTGTCTACCATTTGCTATTTCCCTATTTCGCAGTGCTAAATGAACCAGCGTTATTCAGAATCATCATAGCATAGAAATAATAGATAATGAACTTAGTCAAATATTCTGATAAATATATGATAATAAGCTGGAGTTTTCAGGATAACAGAGAACTAATGGATTATATAATAGTATCCTGTTGTGAAGGAATTACGAATGAGATAGATGAGCACATAAATTGACCTCAAAGATCGATTGTGTTATAGTTAGATGGTCCCTGCGTGTGTGTGGGCGAGAGCAGCAGAAAGAATCCAGTTTTGAATCCCATATAGATGAATAGATGTTGATTAGCTGTTTCGGTTTGATCTCCTATGTACAGAGGGTGCAGAGAGGTGGTCGCCATCTTCCTATTGTCTGCTAGGCTGGGAACGTGAAAAAAAGAAAGAGCGTTTGGGCAAATCATCGCTAAACGATGTAGCGCTAAATGGCGTACATATATATATATATATATATATATATATCTATATGCATAGATATACATATATATATATATACATGTATAGATATTCGCTCCATGGGACCGCTTACTCTCTTATGCAAGGTTACACTCATTTCCACTACATGTGCCCTTTCCGAGCTATTACACATGCTCCAAGTGTCCCCATCCCCCCATTATCGCTCACTCCCAAACACACACCGGCGCATTACGCCTGCGCACCTGAGAGCCATTTCCGGCGCTGAGGTCACGATTCTGCACATGAGTACGAAAGCCAATTGATTGGTTTGGTTAATTATTAATGCCCACCGAGCCTGCCGGGTGCCTACGCTAAAGCTGCTTATGTCGGTGATAATATTATCTGCCTACCACAATATCTCTTTGTGCATTGTGAGGTGACAATGGATCCGGTTGCGTTGAGGCGTGCGCGAGCACTAACTAAGACCCAATGGTGACCTGGCCATCACACTGCAGCGTATCCATTGTGCCTCACCCTATATCGTGCTGATCACGCAGCGGGGCATTCTTTCTCTGAGCTTTGTTCATTGATACTTATTCCATTTGTTGCTAAATACAAACAAGGGGCACCCTCACCATCCCGTCACATACCTATTTCCACCATTAATAAAATTGTCTTAAAACTAGGTCTCCCGTGTTGGTAGATCATGGGATCGTGGATTCGAATCCTGGTCGACTCAAACCAATGACTTAAAAATTGAAACTTGTCGCTTCCTAGCCAGGCACTCGGCATTATTAGGATAGGGCAAGGAGCAGTGGAATAAGGAAGACCAAATGTCCGCGATTGGAATGTCCTCTGCTTAAACAACTAATGTACCAAAATAGAAAAAGCATCAAATTTTCAAAAGCGATACATGTAACTTGATTTGAGTCTACATATCCAACTTAGATACTCATGCACTGATTAAGTATTTATTGCTACATAGAAGGGAATACTAAATCAATTTAATAGAACCTATTACTATGGGGTCAGAGTTTTGACAAGCATGCCAAAATTAATTTGGCGTGTTTGCACATCAAATATTTCTTAAGCTAGTCATTTTAAGGCAAAGTTCCTTCAAACTAAATGAAAGATAGATTATAATGCTCAACCTAATATATTAATCTCCGAAAATGATGAAAACTCAAAACCATCGGTCTATGTAACTTTAACCGGACCGGATGACCGACAGGGCAGAGCACTCGCTTTCGACGCGGGAGGTCGTGGGATTAATCCCATTCCGAAACAAACTGAACACTTGCACAAGATGGATATTTGACACTGCCCTACCTGGTGCTTGGCACTGTACTAATATAATGACTGGGATCGAGTCCCACGATCTACCAAACGGGAGACGGACGCTGAACTAATTCGGCCATCCCGTCTGGTCCTGATAACACTTCCAATCAACCATCTAGCGGCGCAGCCATTCCTACTTCTTTAAATAAGAAAACACAAATGTGTTGTCATTGCCATTCCTTCCCGGAAGTTTGTATTGGTGCTTTTACACCCTAGCAGACGGGATGGCCAAATGAGTTGAGCGTCCG
Source organism: Branchipolynoe longqiensis (assembly GCA_030323885.1). Classification (NCBI taxonomy): domain Eukaryota; kingdom Metazoa; phylum Annelida; class Polychaeta; order Phyllodocida; family Polynoidae; genus Branchipolynoe; species Branchipolynoe longqiensis. Next base: position 39,526,519 of record CM059194.1, read on the forward strand.
TCTCCTGTTTTGGGAGATCACAGGATCCGGAACCTATGTTTTTTTTTGGTTTGAACGCTGGTCGAGTCAAACCGATGACTTAAATATTGCTACTTATCGCTTCCTTGCCAGACACTTGGCATTATTAGGATAGGACGAGGACTGGTTGAATCAGTGTCAGGATAATGTGACTGAGTGGGATTATCAGGTCATGGTGCTGGCAGCCTGGTCTCCCAGTGGGACAGCACTATAAAGTCAGGATGAGTGCGCACTGTCACAAGTCAGTACCCGTCATGATATGACCTTAGATGTTGCTAGGAAATGAACCAACAACAAACAAACAAGTCGGTCGCCATCCTGATATGACCTTAGATGTTGCCAGTGCGTAAACTAACAACAAACAAACAAGCCTTTACACCTATGTGGGTAGTGATTTGTTACTAAAGTGGATTCTGTATCCGGCTCATGCCATCCGTACATTTAAGCGTCATTACCGGGTGGAGAAGACTACCCAACTCTAGTCTCGTTACAAGCCGATCGGACATCAGACATGACGGGAAGAAAAGGCCCGAGAAACTTAATGTACCACCTCGACGGGCCTTCACTGCCTGTACTCAGCAACCCGACAGAAAAAAAAAAAAATAGAGGGAGAGAGAAGAGGGAGAGAGGATGAAGAGCCTGTGAGAGAATGTATGATGACATAAAGAGCACAGAGAGGGGGTGAGTGGACAGGGAAAGGGGGGAGTTGACAGGGATACGGAGAGTGGACAAGGAGAGGGGGCAGGTAGAGGGAGAGATGGAGTGGGAGAGGGGACATGGAGGGGGAGAGGGGACAGAGAGAGGGGACAGGCAGCGGGAGAGTGGATAGGGACAGGGGGAGTGGACCGGAAGAGGGAGAGTGGACACAGAGAGAGAGTGTGGCCAGGGAGAGAGAGTGTAGACAGGGAGAGAGAGGGTGGACAGGGCGAGGGAGTGTGGACAGGGAGAGGGACAATGGACAGGAAGAGGGAGAAGGAACAGGGAGAGAGAGAGTGTGAACAGGGAGAAGGAGTGTGGACAGGGAGAGGGAGAGTGGACAGGGAGAGGGAGTGTGGACAGGGAGGGGGATAGTGGACAGGGCGAGGGAGAGTGGACAGGGAGGGGGATAGTGGACAGGGAGAGGGAGAGTGGGCAGGACGAGGGAGAGTGGACAGGGCGAGGGAGAGTGGACATGAACAGGGGGAGTTGACCGGGAGAGGGAAAGTAGACAGGGAGGGGGAGAGTGGACAGGACGAGGGAGAATGGACAGGGAGAGGGAGAGTGGACAGGGAGAGGGAGAGTGAACATGACGAGGGAGAGTGGACAGGGAGAGGGAGAGTGGACAGGGACAGGGGGAGGGGACTGGGAGAGGGAGAGTGGACAGGGAGGTGGAGAGTGGACATGGAAGTGGAGAGTGGACAGGGAGAGGAAGAGTGGACAGAGATACGGAGAGTAGACAGAGAGGGGGAGAGTGGGCAGGGAGAGTGGACAGGGAGAGGGGGAAAGGGCAATTAGAGGGAAACAGAGCGCGGAAGGTGTGTCTGTTCTTTTATTGTTTTTAAGGTCGATAAAGGCGGAGAAATATAAGGGCGAGTTGAGGATGATAGAAGAAAGAAGAAGGAAGAGAAGAACAGTTGAGAAGAGAGGGGAAAGGGGAAAGAAAGGGGACATGGTGGAGAAGATGAAAGCAAGCGAAGACGGATGGGAATAGAGAGAAGAGAGGATGGCATGGAAAGAGAAGTGGCTAGAGATAGATGAGAGTGAAAGAGAGAGGAGAACAGAACGGGAGACAGGGGAAGCGAGAGAGAGAAGGAGAGTGACGGGAGGGATGCTCTTTGTGGAGAGGTGGAAATAGGGGAGAGTGACGGGGAAGGAGAAGGTCAGAAACAAACAGGAAAAGTCATGCTGAGGACAGATAAACTATTACTAGTGGGAGGAAATGAGGTGGGTGGGGAGTGTGGGTTGGGGGTTGGAGGGTGTGGGTGTGGGTGTGGGTGTGGGTGTGGGGTGTGGGTGTGGGGTGTGGGTGTGAGTGGGGGTGGGTGCTCGCAGATTTCATGTCTGGGACTAGAGCCCCGGTCACATATACGTTAGTGAACGTAGTTTAACGTCGTTAGAATAACGTGGGTGAAACGTGCTGACACTACGTTCAAATACGTTAAGGTACGGCAGGTTTTGGTTGATGACCCACCTAATGGTATGGATAAATATGTTATGGGACAGATGCATGTACATCCAACTACATTCAACTACGTTCAACTATGTTACCCTCCACTATGTTCAACTGCATTCAACTTCATCCACTAATGGCTATGTGACCACGGCAGAATGGCCAAGGTTTTGTGTGGGTCAAAGTATGCTAGGGTATGCAAGAGTATGCTAGAGTGCACTAGAGTACACTAGAATACATTAAGAAGTATGCTAGAGTACACTAGAGTACGTTATCGTCATGGAGGCTACGTCTGCCTCGAACGTAGTGCTCTTTTGAACATGTCCAAAGCTTAAATCGGAACTCACGGCCCACAGATGTTATTATCATGTTATCATCATGGAGAAGTATGGATGCTGGTACATTGCACTACGTTCAACTACGTTCAACGACGTTCAACTCTGTTAGCATCCACTACGTTCAACTACGTTCACTAACATCTATGTGACCGGGCCTTAAGAGTTGAGCCGCAGGAGTGAAAGGACAGACAGTGGGTGGAGAGCAATGAGGTTCACAATGCCATCAAAAGTCATGAGCCTAGCTTTGTACGTGGACATGCATATCTAATAGGTGGAGAGGGAGGCCACAGTGATTCTAAATGGGTCAACTCCAAAGAACGCTGAAGCCCATTTGAAAATGAAATCACTCCTTGCACCAACGGGAATTATTGCGATGTCTACAGGTAATCATGTCTTTTGTTTTGCTTTTGTTTGTTAAATTGCACTTGTATAGAGCTATTTTGCTCTTCTTATGGAAGTATATTCCTGTGACTTGATATGGTATTAGTGTAATTTGGCCTAGCAGAAAGCAGCCCTGTCTGTATCGCCTGAACGCCTTTGTGATAAGATTTGTTTGTTTGTTGGGGGTTTACACCCCAGCAACATCATTGAGACAAGGCTGGACAGACATTGGAGAGGACATCCACAATTGTATGACTTCAGGACGTTCTTTTTTGCCATAAGGAGCTGGCATTAGAGGCCCATTAGGGCCTATATCAGGCAAAAGAGGATCTGTAAGTTAATATGTAAGTTATTATAAGGTCATATCAGGAGTGGTACTGACTTATGACAGGGGGCATTCATGGTGACTGTATAGTGCTGCTCCACTGGGAGACTAGGCCACTGGCACCATGACCTGATATCCCACATGGTCACATCATCTGAACACTGAGGTAACCAGTCCTTGCCCTATCCTATTAATCCCAAACACCAGGCTAGATTGTGACGAGTATCAGTTTCATAAGTCATTGGTTTGACTCACTCCCGACCTTCCGCATGTGAAGCCTGCGCTCTACCGGCTAGGCCACCGCGTCCGGTAGGCTGCACAGTGCATTGGTAGCTTGCATGGCGGGATGCAGCGCGTTGGGAGAGAGGTGAAAGGTCATATATCGAGTGCATGGCTGGGAGGTGGGGTTGGGGGGGGGGGGACTTAGGATGTTGCCGTGTGAATGGCAATATCTGTAGCTTCAGATTAACCTACGTAGGTCTGTGTAGAGGGGGGGGGGGGTGTAGGGCGTGGGGCGCTTATATGGCATGGAAGGGAGGGGGCACGGGGAGCGGGGGAGGGGGAGGGGGTAGTGGGGGGAGGAGAGGGATGCCTCGCTGCTGTGGCTGAATGGAGTGGGATGGAATGGGGTGAGGACCAGGATAACCGGGTGGTGGTGGTGGTGGTAGGAGACCGGGCTGGGGTAGGGCGGGGATAGACGGCATGCGGTGAGGTGTGGGCGGGGCGGGGTGAGGTACGAGCGCAGAGTCGGCGGATGATAAGAGGGTGAGTCGCCAATGGGGCCGCTAGGGGTTAGGCTAGGTGTGGGGGGGGGGGGGGGGGTGAGGGTGAGGTGGGGGGGGGGGGGGTTTGAGAGCGCCAGAATGGGGCGGGCGGGTGGCACTGGGCCGGGTGAGGTGGGGCGGTGCGAGGGGGCGAGGTGAGGCTGTAGGGTAGAAGGCAAAGTGGCGATGGGCGGGATGAGGCGGGGCCGGGTGAGATGGGGCAGGTTAGGTGAAGCGAGGTGAGGGGTTGGGGTGACGGGGTGGGATGAGGGGCTAGGGTGAGGGGGTACGGTGATGTGCTGGGGTGATCTGTCGGGGTGAGGGGGCGGTTGCCGGGAGGTGGGAGAGGAGAGGCGGGGAAGAAGGCCCGGTGGTGCCGGCATGCAATGCCGTCGTTAGGCTACGGAGCTGCGGCCAGGACGACTGTTTGTTACGTGAGAGTTGGTCAGGTCCACCCCCCCCCCCACCCCTATCCTCGATCCATCGCCCCCACCCCTACTCTCGACCCATCCCACCGACCTTTACGCACTGCAAACACTGCTCAACGTGGTCATTACCGCCATGCCCATCAGCCAATAAGGGTGGGTGTGGGTGAGCGGTGTGGGTGTGGGTGCAGGTGGATGTAAGAGTGGGTAGGGGGTGGGGGTGGGGGTGCGGGTAGGGGTGGGTTAGGGGTGGGGTTGGCAGTGGAGGTGGGAGTGGGGGTCGGAGTGGACGTAGGAGTGGAGGGGGGCAGGGGATGTATATTGGGGTGGGACAGTGGATGTGGGATTGGGGTTTGTGGATGGGGTTTGAGGTGGGGTGGATGTGGGAGTGGGTGGGGATTCTGGTCAGTGATGTGCCATCACTTGTACTTTCGCACTACTAACAAATTCACTCTTCATTTTGACACAAAGTGTCCTTAGGAGCCTACTTCATTGAAATGTGTAACTAAATCTATAGAATCAAGTTGCCAGGTCCAATTTCCCCACTGTGCAATGCATTGAGTTCAATGATTGCTAATAAAGTCTCTAAATTGAGAGGCCCAATGTAGTTAACTTTAGTCCCAATGCCTTGCATCCTTTTAATTCTGATTATCCTTTTTTTTGGTGGAATGAATTTTATGTAGTTTTTGTTGTTGCACTTTAATTGTTTTGAATGTTTCTTTTTAATCCATTTGAACAAAACAGACATTGGAAGTGATGTTGATATTAACAGGGTCATGGCGATGCAAGCTCTGGGGAATGGGGGGGATGTACGAGGATATTGTCATGGGGGTGATGAAAATGGGAAATATTGCGCCTAGAGCGGGACTCGAACCCACATCTCTTTGCATTTCGGGCCAGTGTCCTAACCATTACACCACCTAGGCTCCCTGATATCAACACACTACCCATGCCTACCTGTCTATGCGGCTCCTTGCCTGAGAGGTTAGTGCAGACCACTACACTCGTCCCCCTGGAATTGTAAGTCTTTTAATGCTGACAATTACATGCATACAGGCAATGCACTTACACATACATACACAGGGTAGGTTCAACAACCATATAGCACATAGCTTGTATAGGATCATGGTCATGGCAACCAGTGTCATGGGGGTGATGAAAATGGGAAATATTGTGCCTAGAGTGGGACTCGAACCCACATCTCTTTGCATTCTGGGCCAGGGTGCTAACCATTACACCACCTAGGCTCCCTGATCTCAACACACTACCCATGCCTACCTGTCTATGCGGCTCCTTGCCTGAGAGGTCAGTGCAGACCACTACAATATTATGAGGTTAGTATGAGGTTAGTAGGAGGTGATTATGAGGATATTATGAGGACAAAATTAGCTACTCGCCATTGCCTGGAACACACCTGGGAGTGGAACTAACCACCAACCGCTCTGAGCTGCTCGGGTGCATTAGTGCAAAGTACCATCAAATGCAAATTTCCGTGCTCTAACTGCGACTCTTGGTTGTTTAGACCTGATCCGGTGTAGTAAGTTCAAAACACTACCCCACAACAACACTACGGTAGTGTTTTCAACCTTAGGTTCAAAACACTACGGTAGTGTTTTCAACTTAGTTAAAGGTAGGTTCAAAACACTACTGTGGCCACGCTCAAAACACTATCCTTAAGTTCAAAACCCTCCCTTTAAGTTCAAAGCACTACTCTCATGGTGCTGGCAGCCTTGTCTCCCAGTGGGGCAGCACTAAAAAGTCGCCATGAGTGTGCATTGTCACAAGTGAGTACCCGTTCTGAGATGACTGGATGTTGCTAGGACATAAAACAACAACAAATAAACAATCAAACACCGCAGCACCATCAGCATAGTCTAATACGTGGTACAGTTGCCGCAGAACCATCATCGTATACTAAAGCGTGGCGCAGATGCTGCAGTGTTATCAGCGTATACTATTAGTATGTGTGTCCTGATATGACCTTACATGTTCCCAGGATGTAAAAACCCCAATAACCATCCCAAATAGTATGTACTTCAAACACCACAGCATGGTCAGCACACCAATATGTACCAGTAGGTTACATTTTGTGACATTACACTTACAGCCCGCACTGCTGTGTTATGATAGTGTTTTGAACCCGGGTAGTGTTTTAGACGTATGTAAGGGTACTGTTTTGAACTTAACAGTATTGTTTTCAACTTAAGTTGAAAACACTACCATAGTGTTTTGAATTTAGGTTGAAAACACTACCATAGTGTTTTAGACGGGGTAGTGTTTTGAACGTCCTACACCGGCCCTCAGGTCTTTGCTTAGTGTGAGCAACCAAGTGCGTCCAGGCCGTTCAACCAACTGTGAGCAGAACACCATAGGCGCTAAATGGTTAGTTCGATAAATAATATTTATATAATATGTTGTATTATATTCCACAGTCTGTTCCCAGTGAAAATATTAAAATTGAATAATCCCCTGGTTTTTAATTTCTGTCATCATTTTAAAGTACATTTATTTTTTTTTTTTTTTGTGACAAGTTTTTTATTCTGCCCATAACGTATAAGCTCCCGTGAGGGTGCTTGTTTTCAACGCTGGAATATAAAAGGTTTGATCATTATAATATACTTTACTTTAGTTTAAAGTGACTTATCTTTTAAAGGATTGAAGTATGGAGATATTTGACATGAAAGCATGCCAAATTAATGTAGGTGTATCCACCGAAATGCTGAATGAATGTTTTGTTCACCGTTTCTTTTAAGTGTAGAGAACAGCAAAGAATGTACCAAACTGCTATTAATATTCAGTGACGGCACCAGTGTCTAAGTTGGATATGTAAGGTAAAATACAGGTGAGAACTTTCATTTCGATAATTTGATGCTTTCATCGGATGCTGCAGATTTTGTAGAAATATATATATATATATATATATATATATATAGATATGTGATCATAACTCATTATGTGAGTATAAAGGCGCGGAAGGGAATTATTTCCTTATTATTATTATTATTATTATTATGTTTATTATTATTATTACTACACGACATACTGTACTCCCTCCTTCATGTTCATGACTGGTGGCGCCACCCCCGGCGCTCCTCGGTACCTACATACCCTAAAAACATGACACGCGTCGGAGGATTATGTTATGCATGGTTCCTTGCCTACTCAAGTTCTTTAACTGAAATATGTGTCTATATACACATATAATATATATACATCATGTTATGCCTAGTTCATTGCCTACTCAAGTTCGTTAACTGAAATATGTGTGTATATATATATATATATATATATATATATATATATACATATAATATAAGGATTATTGAGAATAGCAACAACACCTGGTAATATCCATATGAATAAGGGTATATAGACACATACCTGTGTGATAGGTATGTTAGTAGAAATAATAAATGGACAGATGGATTATCGAATTGTGGCATTAACATGATCTATGAAGAGTTATCCTTGCCCTATCCTAAAAATTTTGAGCACCTGGCTATCAAGCGACAAGTATAATTTGTTAAGTCATTGGTTTAACTGGACCTGGGTTCGACCCCACGAACCCCTGGGTTCGGAACCCCCGACCTCACAAAACAGGAGACGGACGCTCAACTCATTCGGCCATCCCGTCTGGTCTGGGCCAAGGAGACCTGACATCGCCAACAACATCATGTACCATCATTTTACCTGGTTCCTCTGAGTAAGCAGGGAACCATGCATAACTGGATATCATGTCATCATCATCATGCTGTCGGTCGCGATGCGACAAAGACTGCTTTCATTACTTGACTGCTGCTCTCCATTTAGCTCTCTGCTGTGAGAGTTGCATCCATGAGTCGGTCTTAATGTCTCTCAGCTTCAGGTTTCTCTTGATGGTATCCCTGAACCGGAGACCATATAATTATACGTAAAATAAAATGACCCTTTAGTCCCCTTTAAAAGTTAATGCTTTAATTGTTAAGTCCATATACAGCCATCGCTAAAAAAAAGTGTGGTCACGCTTAATCAGTGTTCAGTTTGTAAAATTTCCTGATATTTGAGATATTGGTTAAGGTTTGAACTATTCTATAATAAATTGCAAATGGTCTATATAATGGTAAATGGTATGTAAAACCAATGGCATATAAGGTATATGTGGTGTTGGTGATCCATTACTGGTTTAAGATATAAATTGTGTATTATAATAGATAGTGTGAGAGGAGCACTTCTTGAAATGTACAGAGTCTTTGGAGCTCTGCTCACATACCCCTTCCCTCCCAAGTGTTATTTACAGATCACTGCACACCAGACACAACAGGGCACTGTTACCAGAGATAACCATGCCTTGGTTACAAGGATCTTGAATGTTCATTGGTTGATATAAGAATGCCTGTTGCTGATTGGAGGTTTCTGATCGGGTGTGAGCCACCATCTTGATTCTTGAAGACTATAAATATAACAAAGACTGGAGTCTAGCTCTCCTACTTTCACTCTATATCTGTTTTCCTTCCTTGCCTGTAGTGATTTCCTCTTAGCCTACCTACCCAACTAAGACTTCCAGCCGAGGACTTTACAAGTTGATGGCAAATTGGGGTTCGATTGATTAAATTAGATTTGATTTAAAGAATTTCCAATGAATCACCATGTTATATCCGAATTTGGATTAAATCGCGGCGCGTTTCACTCTATTATAATGATGGTCATTATGTATGTATATATATATAGTGCAGTGGTGCATCATCTAGCGTGACATCATCCACTTATGAATAGGTGGTCGTGAGATCAATCTCTGGTCGAAGTAAACCAAAGACTTACAACACACTCACTCGTTGTTCCCTTGCCTGGCTCCCTGTATTACTAGGACAGTGTTTGGCTCAGTTTTGTTTGTTTATTGTTGTTTTACGTCCTAGCATCATCTAAGGTCATATCACGACGGGTCCTGACTTGCAACAGTGCACACTCCTGACGATTTTACACTGCTGCCCCAAGGGGAGACCAGGCCACAAGCACCATGACCTGATATCCCACTCAGTCACATTATCCTGACACTGAGCCAACCAGTCCTTGCTCTATCCTAATAATGTTGAGCCCCTGGCTAGGAAGTGTCAAGGATCAATTTTTAAGTCATCGGTTTGACTCGACCAGGGTTCGAACCCACAAACCCATGGGTTTCGGATCCCCCGATCTCCCAAAACAGGAGACTGACGCTCAACTCAGGGCCAGGATAACGTGACTGAGTGATATATAGGCGCATAGCGATGGTGCCATTGTATTCCAGTGGAGCATAGCCATAAAACCATCATGAATTCTGCACTGTTACAAGACGGTGCCCATCCTGATATCATATTAGATGTTGTTAGGACGTAAAACCCCAATTAACAAACCATTAAACCAATTCAAATAGCTACCCTGGTACATGCTGTAGTATAACATATTCTGTGGTATCTTTAATGTTTGGGCATCACATTTCATACACGTGACCGGATGCGGCGGCCGAATCGGTAGAGTGCAGGCCTCTCGTGTGGGAGATTGATTCACGGTCGATTCAAACCGATGACTTACAAAATTGATGCTTGTTGCTTCCTAGCTTGGTGCTCAGCATTAATAGGATAGGGTAATAATTGGTTAGCTCAGTGTCAGGATAATGTGACTGGGTGGGATATGAGGTCATGGTGCTGGCAGCATGATTTTCCAGTGGGTCAGCACTATAAAGTCACCATGAGTGGGCACTGTCACAAGTCGGTATCCGTCCTGATATGACCTTTGATGTTGCCAGGATGTAAAACTCCAACAATCAACCAACCATGCACGTGATACATGTGTACTGACATGCAAGTGCCGAGTTTTTTCTGTGTGGCATGGGTAATGGGCATGTAGCATGTGCCATGCTGATGTAACCTGTGTAATGTGGCATGTGCAATGTGTGTCATGTGTGATATGTGTGACATGAAAGAAGTGTGTAGCATGTGCAAGGTGTGTACACTGAGTATGACATGTAATGGGCTTGCAACAGGTATGCTGAGTATACAACATGTGTGATGTGTGTCCCACATGTAAAGGGTGTGTGACGTGTGTAGTGTTGTATGCGCTATATATGTGTGACGTGTGTGATGTGTTTTGCATGTAGTATGTGTTTTGCATGTATGAGGTGTGTGGCGTGTATGATGTGTGTGACATATATGATGTGTGTGGCGTGTATGATATGTGTGACATATATGATGTGTGTGGCATATGTGGTGTGTGTGGCATATGTGTGAAATGTCTGATGGTGGCATGTGTGATGTGTGTGGCATGTGTGATGTATGTGGCATGTGTGATGTGTATGCCATGCATGATGTGTATGGCATGTGTGATGTGTATGGCATGTGTGATGTGTATGCCATGTGTGATATTATGACATATGTGATGTGTATGACATGTGTGTCATGTGTGTGGCATGTGTGAAATGTGATGGTCGCATGTGTGATATGTGTATCAGCTGTTTTATTTGGGTGGATGTGACGTGTGCTGTGGCATGTATGTTGTATGTATGATGTGTGATGTATGTACCTAACAATGTGTGGTGTTTGTTACAAGTGTGATGTGTGTGGCATGTGTATGAGGTGTTTGACATGTGTGATTTGTGTGGCATGTATATGGTGTGTGCATAGGTGTATGTGATGTGTGTGGCATGTGTGACATTTATATAATGTATGTAGCATATGTGGCATGTGTGGAATGTGTGTCACATGTGTAGAGTGGGTGGGTGTGGCATGTGTGATGTGTATGTTGGAGAGCACTTCGGAAACAGGTGTGTTACATCGGCCACGTACACATGTGGAACTCTACCCTGCCTATTACGCATGCGCTACTTATTCATAGCGGCTGTCCACGTAACCTGCTTCTCACACAATTCAGCGCTAATTCCACCAATAATATTTAGCGCACAAACGAACCCGCCTGGCAAAAATTAGATTCGATTATCACGCCCACACACATAATCAACCTGTTAATTCCTATCACCTCCTTCCTCTCCCCTCCTTCCTCTCCCCTCCTTCCTCTCCCCTCCTTCCTCTCCCCTCCTTCCTCTCCCCTCCTTCCTCTCCCCTCCGTCCTCTCCCCTCCTTCCTCTCCCCTCCGTCCTCTCCCCTCCGTCCTCTCCCCTCCGTCCTCTCCCCTCCGTCCTCTCCCCTCCGTCCTCTCCCCTCCGTCCTCTCCCCTCCGTCCTCTCCCCTCCGTCCTCTCCCCTCCGTCCTCTCCCCTCCGTCCTTTCCCCTCCTTCCTCTCCCCTCCGTCCTCTCCCCTCCGTCCTCTCCCCTCCTTCCTCTCCCCTCCTTCCTCTCCCCTCCGTCCTCTCCCCTCCGTCCTCTCCCCTCCGTCCTCTCCCGCTCCGTCCTCTCCCCTCCGTCCTCTCCCCTCCGCCCTCTCCCCTCCGCCCTCCCCCCCTCCGCCCTCTCCCCTCCGCCCTCTCCCCTCCGTCCTCTCCCCTCCGTCCTCTCCCCTCCGCCCTCTCCCCTCCACCAGGAAAAATCCGTCAAGTTTGCCTATACTTTTTTTTGTCTGGGGATTTAAATCAAGTATTTACGCTTCTGATTAATCTTATTTTTAGTGCGGAATCAATTATAATATATACATTTATGACAACTTTGCCTGGATTCTATAGCAATTTCATGTCAATTTCATATCAAAGCTATTGTTAATTTGCTTTAATTTGGTCATTTCCTGACATGACCTTAGATGGAGGGAAAAATCCAACAACCAACAAACCTGATCATTTAAAGCAATTTTATATAAATATAATATCAAATGTATGTACATTCCATAGTTGTTTCTTAATTAAAAAATGTTATGAATTAGTTAATTTTGCCCTATTATAGTTTCTTTTAAAATAACTGACGCCGTGAATATGGCCTATGCTGCCGACACGGCGTACAGAACCCACCGATCAGTCAATCTAATATAACTAAACTAGGATTAGTTAATAAAACAATCGGGCAAAACAGTACTGTTGCTTTGACAATTCTACCCTATTGGACTTGCATACAATGGGTTGGGGTTGGGTGTGGGGTGTGTGGTGTGGAGTGGGGAGTGTGGAGTGTGGAGTGTGGGGTGTGGGGTGTGGAGTGTGGAGTGTGGAGTGTGGAGTGTGGAGTGTGGCGTGTGGGCGGTTGGGGTGTGCGGGAAAGTCCCACAAATCCCTTTTGTGTTCATTAAGCTTTCGCATAAGAAATAAGTTGAAAATCTTGCAATTTGCGCTTTAGTCAACACGTTCATCACAATAGGCAGCAAATAGGTTGTGAATGTACTTGACCATATTGTGTGGCGATCCGATTCTGGTAAAACTCGGTAGTTACCGTTACTCGACACGTCAATTAGCGCATACACACCTGAACTCGGATAGATTACACCCCCAGGGTATTAATGGGAAAACATAATCCAGCTACCCTAGCGTCTAAAGCAGCAGAGAGGGGGAAAAGGAGGGGGTGGACTTCTACTGTTCTCCTCACTCAATCCGCAGCATCGGCTGCTGTCCGAGAATGGCCGAGCACTAAGACAGTAAGAGTAAGAGGAACGAAAGGCAGACAAATGGCAGAATGGAAGCGCAGGTGACATTTGTTTTACCTAGAGGAATGAAAGGTAGATGAGCTAACATTTAACATGAGCAGAATGGAAGAGCAGACGACATTTATTTTATATAGAAGAATGAAAGGGGGATGACAGTTAACATGAGCAGAATGGAAGAGCAGACAACATTTCTTTTACAAAGAGGAATGAAAGGCAGACGATATTCAACAAAGTAAGAAAACAGAAGAATAATCCACCTAAAAACCCTAGCGTATGGATATAGTCAAGACAATAAACATCTAATCCAAACACTAAGGAACACCAGAGCAAACAATGCACCACTACTAAGGCAGACCGGAAGCCAAATCAAAGCTCATGAAAGAAGCCCACTGGAAATTGCTCCCAAAGTATGGAACGCACAAACGGTAAAGGAACGACAAATTCCTGACCTAAAAACATACAAAGAATAACTGTGCAAAATAAAACCAGGAAACCCCCTCTAAGCTGTTCCACAAGGGGGCATGTGTTATGTCACGGCCCACCAGCTGGACAGCCCATGAGAGGTAACCCCCTGCCAGAAAACAGCCAGATAACATAAAATCCAAACATAAACCAACTACCTATTACGTACATGCCTATAATATGTAAATAGAGCAGGCTAGTCTAGAATTAAGTGTAGGAAAAAATAAAAAGAGGAAGACTCTTACCAAGAAAATCCAAAAGAATTAACATAGATCACTAATCACAAACCATAATCTTAAGAAACACAGACCGATAACTGTCCAGCATTGAAAACAAGCTCGATCATCCGAGCTTATATGCTATGGACAGCATAAACATCCCATCAAAAATAAAACCACCAAAAAAACATGATCATAATGGAAGAGCAGACGACATTTCTTTTACAAAGGGGAATGAAAGTCGGCCAACATTTAACATAATCAGAATAGAAGAGCAGAGGACATTTCTTTTACAAAGAGCAGACAGCATTTATTTGTTATAGAAGAATGAAAGGCAGACGATATTAAACATGAGCAGAATGGAAAAGCAGACAACATTTCTTTTACATAGAGAAAGAAACGACATAGAGTCCTGCTTGTTCCTATTGGACAAGATCTCGCTTGTACGAGATTGGATAGTACCCTTTCTCCTCTGGACAGGCTATGACGTCACTTAACCGCAGCAGACAACTTTTAGTGATGACAGCAGACGACATACTGAGCGGCCGGTTCTTGCAGGCATGCGCTGTACGCTGCATCCTGGGTGCTGGGGTAATGACACTGGGCCGCCCAGCCTCTGACAGGCCTATCGTGACAACCTTTAATGAGAATTATTTCCGAGGGCGATCGGTGGGTGCATGAGGAGAAGGAGGGGGGGGGGGGTGAACAAGGGAGCAGGTGGAGAGACATGTGGGGTGTAGGTCACTGATTATTTTTGTCTCTATTTATTTGTCTACTTTTTTTCTCCTTTTTCCACCTTCCTTTTTCTTTTCTTTGCGTCAAGCCTTTCTTCTCTTTTCCTTCTTCTCATTCTCCTTCTTCTCCCCCTTCTCCTACTTCTCTTCCTTCTCCTCTTTCTCCTCCTTCTCCTTCTCCTCCTTCTCCTCCTTCTACTTCTCCTCCTTCTACTTCTCCTCCTTCTACTTCTCCTACTTCTCCTGCTCTTCCTTCTTCTAATTCTCCTCCTTCTCCTCCTTCTACTTCTCCTCCTTCTACTTCTCCTACTTCTCCTGCTCTTCCTTCTTCTACTTCTCCTCCTTCTCCTCCTTCTACTTCTCCTCCTTCTACTTCTCCTACTTATCCTGCTCTTCCTTCTTCTACTTCTCCTCCTTCTCCTCCTGCTCTTCCTCCTCCTCCTTCTTCTTCATTTTCTTTTTTTCCCTTTTTCTTGAGATATTCTTTTTGAGATTTCTTATTGTCGATGTTTCTTGTTGTTGAGATTTCTTGTTGAGATTTCTTGTTGAGATTTCTTGTCGAGATTTGTTATTGTTGACATCTCTTCTCTTTGAGATTTCCTGTTCTTCTTCGGATTTCCTCTTGTTTTTCTTCTTCATATTTCTTGTTGTTGTTGTTGTTCTTCTTCTTCTTCTTCTTCTTCTTCACATTTCTACTTCAAAGTTCTTTTTCGGACTGTTTCGTCTTTTTCTTATACAGGATTCTTTTTCAAATATCTTCTTCTTCACGTTTCTTCTTCACGTTTCTTCTTCAAATTTCTTCTTTTTCATCAGATTTCTTCGTCTTCAAATTTCTTCTTCTTGAGGTTTTTTCTTCATGTTTCTTCTTCAGATTTCTTCTTCTTCATCAGATTTCTTAGTCTTCAAAATTCTTCTTCAGGTTTCTTCTTATTCTTCTTCTTCAGATTTCTTCTTCTTCAGATTTCTTCTTCCTTCATCCCCCCCTCCTCCTACTTCTTCTCTTCCTCCTTCTCCTGCCAGATAATATCAGCATATATCAGAGTGTGCAATCACGGGGAGAGGCCTGCACGCCTGTATCCTGTGTTGCAACCTGACCCATGTCTGCATTACTTTGCCATTAAGCAATGCGACCTAGCAGACGGTGTGGAGTTCCAGTGACCAGGGATCCCCCTCCTCCCTCCCGCCCTCCCTCCCATCCTCCCTCCCTCCACCCTCCCCTCCTCCATCCCACGCTCCATCCCACTCTCACCTCCCTAAACCCACCGCAGGTTGGTTACCCTTTACCTAATCCAATCCTCTGCCTAGCAATTCTCAAAACTGTCCTCTGTCCCGCTAAAATGTCGTCCACTGCCAAATGAATTAATTACTAGTTCTTTAAAAGAAAAGAATATTAACTGAAAATCGTCCATTTTGATGAAGGGAGTAAAATATATTAAGTATCAAATATCGTTTGCTGACTCATTGCCAGGACAGACGACATTTAGTGCACGTAAGCCATCTGGAGGAGTATTTATATATATATATATTTATATATATGTATATATATGTAGTGGTCTGCATTGACCTCTCAGGCAAGTATCCACATAGACAGTTAGGCGTGGGTAGTGTGTTGATATCAGGGAGCCTAGGTGGTGTAATGGTTAGCACACTGGCCCGGAATGCAAAGAGATGTGGGTTCGAGTCCCGCTCTAGGCACAATATTTCCCATTTTCATCACCCCCATGACATATATATATATATATATATATATATATATATATATATATGGGTCGTTCTCAACAACTATGTACCAGTTTTGTGACATGGAAACCAAAAGTGAAACCATTCCCAATATTAGTAGAAAACATTCCAAATAATAGCAGAATCAATATGCATATGAAGGTTTATATATCGTTCATATTTATGTCGAAATCCTTTTTTATTTTGATCTTATACAAGTTGAGAAAGCCATTACAATTAACCATGTAACATCAATTCATAACATCATTTTAACACACATCCATAATGTCATTTTAACACACACAACAAATTCAAACAAGATTTTATTCATTACACTTAAGTAAAAAGGGTATACAAGAACAATAAAGAAAAAAATGTTATGGCGTCAATATGCACATTTTCACATTTTCACTCTAGCACAAAATCATTTAAACATGTTTTGGATACTTTTTATGGGCTAGCCTAAATGCTATAATATTGCTAACAATAACTATTTGACTTACTACCTCCCTCAAAAAGGTAAAGTCATTAATAATGTAACATTGAAACCAAATAACCGGTACACAGTTTCTGAGAACGACCCATGTATGTTCGAATCCTGTTATAGGCGCAGTATTTCCCATTTGCAAAAAACAGCCTCCACAACACTGGTGCAATGACCAGCATCCTGTAGATCTAGAAGCTATGTGCTGTATGGATGCTGAACTTATCCTGTCTATGTATAAATAAGTGCATTGCCTACATGTGTGTAATTGTAAGCAATACATGACTTACTGAAGCAAACCATTTTCTTTTTCTTGAAGATTTGTACTGCGTATCATGGATAAGTCTGAATAGACTTGTTCTCACCATTAGACAGTTTGTTGATAGAAAACCTGAGCCAACACTTTTACCAACCCAAGGGATTTTTAACCTCCCACACCACATAAACATGGTATGAGAGCAACTGGCCTTTGATGACGCTGTAAGTTATACACAGTGGTGGAAATCCAAATTGGCAGATGTGTGTGCACGGGGAATCGAACGACCGACCTTCAGGTTAGGAGTCCGACCTAGAAAAATCTCAGACACTCTAACCACTCTGCCCCTGAGAACGCAATTTAAAAGACTTACGATTCCATGGGGACAGGTGTAGTAGCCTGCACTTCTTTGTGGAGGAACCATATTAATAGACCAGTAGACAAGGATATGGTGATTGCATTACGGAGCCTACATAGTATAATGGTTAGGAGGCTAGCCTTGCAAGGGCAAGAAATGTGGGTTCAAATCCTGCTGTAAGTGCAGTAATTCCCATCTACAAAAAAAAGAAATCCCTCACAAATATACATGCAAACACAAATCTATTCATCCCTATATATGTCACGTATAACGCATTATGCCATTATAAAGTTACATAAGGGAATTATTATTATTATTGTTATACTCCGTAAGACCCAACACTGTACTGGTGGCACCACCTGTGGCTTTCTCGCCTCCACCGGATGTAGACCAGTGTCACTCACAATGGAGAATGTATATAAATCCTGCGATGCGAGTAGTGGTTTAGCGCACAGGATAGGGAGGAGTGCCGGTGGCAGCGCGACCAGTCATGAGCATAGCAATAAGGTTGCAATATACATAATGGTATGCAGGTATTGCAGGTATAGCAATACCTCAGGGAGTTTGACGCCCCTGCCTTGCAGAGTTGTAAACCACTGCCTTGTGGTACAGGTCCTTGACAGAACCGAAGGCTAAGGGAGCAAACCCTGAACAGAAAACCATGTCACTGTGGCAGCATTAAGGGCGGTTGATGTATGGAACTCCCAACATCTCCCGACCAGCCACTGCAGGGACAAATAGTTTTGCGCCTGTCTTGACATGTTCTTGCCGGTGTGAAACCTCTATTTGTTCCCCGAGAGAGTGCCGCTGGTAACTTGCAAAAGCCAGCAGCACTTCAACACTTTTGCAGGCAGCTTTCATGAAATGTGACCGACTCATGGACGCAAATCTCACAGCAGAGAGCTAAATGGAGAGCGGCAGTCAAGTAATGAAAGCAGTCTTTGTCACATCGCGACCGACAGCATGATGATGATGATACATAATAATAATAATAACAACCATAATCATTATAATAATTCACTTCCACGTATTTATACTAGCATAATACGCTATACATCACATATATATATATATATATACTCGTGTGGATGCGTGTCAACCATCAATATTACTGGCCTCATTTTGTTAGTATTAATTAAGACGCGAAAAATATGCTGATCTTGCTTTAGCGTCATTCTGGTTTTCATTATCTTGCAGTATAAAGCATATTTAGCGCCTGTGTATTTATGTATCCACACATACATGACAAGATAAAAGAAGGGCGACACTGTAGGCATGGGTGATTACTGCACAGGCCGAACTCATGCTGCACGTCTGGTAATCAGAGATAACAAATTATAAACTACCATAAAACACAGAGGCTCGACAGGAGATGGTGGGAGGACAAGGAACATCACTTTTAAACGCATGGAGACGGTAAATTGAGTCACATAGACACGGTCCGCAAGTATTGCTGTCATATCTGGCAAGAGTTGCGGGTGGGTTGGGAAGGGGTAGCAAAAAACACCTCCTGATGAACAGTGTTTTATTCTGCTGGACGACGGCAAACTTCAAGCGCCATCATTGTGTGCTTTGAATATGAGGAAGAAGACAGAGAGACAGGGAGACAGGGAGACAGGGAGAGAGGAAGACGGAGACAGGGGGTGAGGGAGTACATGGCGCAGACATGTCTATAGTTGCATAGTCCGATTATGCATCCATTTTTTCAGACCAAAACACTCTCCTAGATTTGACCTTACATATTTAACTTAGATACTCGTAAACTTATTAAGCATGTGTTGCCACATACAAACGAATACTGAGTCAATTTAATAGAACCTGGTACTGCATTCAGCCTATGGTGTCACAGTTTTGGTGTGCTTGCCTATAGTCGGAATATGCAACTTTAAAGTAAACATTAATGCCCCGGTCACGTGCGCGTTAGTGGACGTAGTTGAGCATAGTGGAGGCTAACATGGGTCAACCGTGGTGTAAGCATGTTAAACTATGTTGAAATACGTTAAGGTACGGCAGGTTTTGGTGCGGATAAATATGTTACGTTATGGATAAATATGTTATGGTATGGATACATACATTATATCACGGATACATATGTTATATCATGGGTACATACGTTACGGTACGGATAAATACGTTATGGTACATATAAATATGTTACAGTATGGCTATGTGAGTAGGGCTTCATCCAAGTATGCTAGAGTATGCTAGAGCACACTAGAGTATGGTAGAGTACACTAGACTACGCTGGAGTACGTTAGCATCATGGATGCAAATGCAGCATCTAACATAGCGCTCTTTTGAACATGTTCAAAGATTAAATTGGAACTCACGGCCCGCCCACGTTATTACCAAGGAGAAGTATGGATGCCAGTACATTCAATTATGTTCAACTACGTTCAAATATGTTCAACTACGTTCAACTACGTTCAACTACGTTCAACTACGTTCAACTACGTTCAACTACGGTCAACTACTGTCAACTACGGTCAACTACATTAGGCTCCACTACGTTCAACTACCTCCACTAATGTGTATGTGACTGGGGCATAAGGTTGCATAGTCCGATGGTATTGAGTTTCAATCATTTTCTGAAATGGTTTAGAATTATGGTGACTAGCACCATATGGTTCTGGTCATATAAACACTGAGAAGCAGTTGCTATGGTGACTGTTATGGTAATCACTGGCTCTACTGGTTTTGACAATTTGAATTGAAATTGTTTAGAAATATGGTTCATAGCATACTATTTCTAAACACAGAGCCATTTGTATGATTGGAATGTTCAGAAAGACATGGAACTTATAATATGAAGATAGATTGCCAGCGAGTTCTAAGGCAAATGGCCATATACATAAAAACATATATCGCAAGCAGAATGTATTAGGATTTAATGGCAGAATAGCCTGTAAATATGTGTAAAGGCTTTCCATTTCTTGGAAGGTGAACTGAAAGGAAACAATTCGGGATTTGACACTTCCTCGACTATTTACGTACACATATAAATAAGGGGCTATAGTATATATGCTTATATACATAATATACATGTACGTGTCCACATATAACTCCATATACAGTAAAACCTCTCTACCCGACCACCTCCACAGATCGGCCACTCCCCTATATCGATCGCTTTATTTGGGTCCCAAAGGATCGCCCATACAATACCATTGTAATGATATAACAAAACTCCCTAAACCGACCACCTCCCTCAATGAACCATTTAAAGTCGGTCCCATGGTTGGTCGATTTAGAGAGGTTTACTATATATATATATATATATATATATATATATATGTAGTTACATGTAGTTACAGGTGCACTGACAGCATCTACGTGCCTTAGTCTCTAGTGTCGCCAATAGGTGTCTGATTATAGCAATTATCTCAATGACATGTCATTTAAGCAGAATACATATCGAGTTTCTGACAAAACGATGATTAATACCTGTGTCCATATATACGTGTGCGCAAACGTGTCGGATGAGACACGATGTTAGATTCACCTGCGCATGTCAGCTAGAGTTCCAGCCCTGTTCGTTATTCCACTGTGTGGAGGTATACTTACAAACATACAGTCAACCATTTAGTGTTCTTTTAGGATACCGAGATATATGGATGATCCAGTTCAAATAACGGTGACATGCTTGAGTATATGAGAGCTGTATAGTATTAGTTTTTTTTATATTTTTTATATTGTGTATGGGGTGTTTATGCTGTCCATAGCATATAAGCTCGGATGATCGAGCTTGTTTTCAATGCTGGGCAGTTATCGGTCTGTGTTTCTTAAGATTGGATTTGATGTTATCTGGCTGTATTCTGGCAGGGGGTTACCTCTCATGGAATGTCCAGCTGGTGGGCAGTGACATATCACATGCCCCCTTGTGGAACGGCTTTGAGGGGGTTTCCTGATTTTATTTTGCACACATATTTTTTGTATGTTTTTAGGTCAGGAATTTGTTGTTCCTTTACCGTTTGTGCATTCCATACTTTGGCAGTGGGATTCTTTTGTGAGCTTTGATTTGGCTTCTGGTCTGCCTTAGTAGAGGTGCATTGTTTGCTCTGGTGAACTTAGTAGAGTTGTATAGTTTGGGTACAGCTGTATAGTATTAGTAGAGCTGTATAGTATTGGTAGAGCTGTATAGTATTGATAGATATGACTAGTATTGGTAGAGCTGCCTAGTATTGGGATAGTTGTATAGTATTGTATAGTATTGTAGAGGTGCATAGGATTGGTAGAGCTGTATAGCATTGGTAGAGTTGCATGGTATTGGTAGAACTGAATAGCATTGGTAGAGCTGTATAGCATTGGTAGAGTTGCATGGTAGTGATAGAACTGAATAGCATTGGTAGAGTTGTATAGCATTGGCAGAGTTGCATGGTATTGGTACAACTGAATAGCATTGGTATAGCTGTATAGCATCGGTAAAGCTGCATGCTATTGGTAGAGTTGTATGGTATTGGTAAAGCTGTATAGTATGCATATAATTGTATAGCATTAGTAGAGCTATATCGCATCGGTTGAGTTGTATAGCATTGGTAGTGCTGTATAGAATTGGTATAACTGTATAGCATCGGTAGAGCTGTATATCATCCGGGAGCTAAATGGTATTGGTAGAGCTACATGGTATTAGTATAGCTGCATGGTATTGATAGAGCTGTATGGTATTGGTAGAGCTGCATGGTATTGGTAGAACTACATAATATTGGTAGAGCTGTATACTATTGGTAGAGTTGTATAATATTAGTGGGTCGTATAGTGGGTTGTATAGTGTGGATGCATCGTGGAACCATAGCTGAATCAAAGCAATGAATTAAAGATTGATACTTGTCACTACCTAGCCTTGTGCTCACCATTAATAGGATAGGGCAAGGGCTAGTTAGCTCAGCGTCAGGATAATGTGACTGCGTGGGATATCGGGTCATGAAGACCAAGTCTTCACACTATGCTCACATTTCTTCACCCTAGGCCGACCTCAAACTCTCCACCCAGCCTCACCCTTCTGTTCTTCACCCACCCTACCCCACTACATACCTACCCTCCTCACACTCCCCCCTCCCGCCCTCCTCCACCCTCCCTCTCCCCACCCTCCTAATGTTCACCCCAGCCTCCTCTACTCTTCAAACTGTCACCTCACCTTCACACACTCTCTCATATTTCACTCCACCCTCCTCACCTTCACCACCCTCAACCCCCTCCCACTTACCCTCTCCATCCGCCACCTCTCACCTTCTCTCCATCCCTCCCTGCCATTTCCCTCCTCCACCCTCCCCCACCCCTTTTCCTACCCATTTCCCCACGCTCCCCCACTCCTTCCCTCAACCATCTTCCCCAAGCTCCCACCCCCCTCCGCACCATCCTCCAGCTTCCCCCACCCCCTCATACCCTCCCCCCACTCTCCCCATCCCTCCCCCCTCTCCCCCCCCCCCACCTCCCCCACCCTACCAATCCTCCCCAAACCCCCTCCACCCCTCCTCCCCCCTCCTACCCCCTCTCCCCCTCCCCCACCCTCCACCCTCCCACCCTCCCCTCTCCCACCCTCCCTTTACCCTCCCCCTCCACCACCACTCCACCCTCTCCCCACCCTCTCCCCCATCTCCCCCTCCCCCACCATCCTCCACCTTCCGCCACCTTCTTCCACCGTCTATCCTCCCCCACCCTCCCCCATCCTCCCCCACCCTTCCCCACTCCCCACCATATCCCACCCTCCCCCAACCTCCCCCCACCACTCTCCGCCACCCCCACCCTCCCCCACCATCTCACACCATCCCCCACCCTCCTCAACCATCCCCCTCCCCCACTCCCCCTCCTCCTTCCCCCACCCTCTCACACCCCCACGCTCCCCTACCCTCTCCCACCCTCTCCCCACCCTTCCCCACCCACCCACGTCCTCCCCCGACCCGGTCGCGCTAAGACCCCACCAGTGGCGTGCGATCGTGCGGTATTTATTGTATCGGCGGCAAGCCATACAAAGCTGGCCTAATCGCAGTTCCCAGGATGCATTGCTGCTGAATATTTAGCCTTGATTCGGGGCGTCTACCCCCGTGACGCCTAGCGGTGGATGATGGAACCAGTCAAACCATCGATCGCGGGATATCAGGCAGGTGGTGTGCGACTAATAAATCACCGTTCGCAATCACGTGAGTTATCAATAACAAATTAACAACCAGAAAACTAAACAAAGTTTAAATTGTTCTCTCTTTGGATACCAGAAACCTTAGCAGTTTCTGAATCCTGTCTTTGCATTGCCTTTAGTTAAGACGACAAGTGTGTCCAGATATGGAACTGATACTCATAGCCAATAGACTGCTATCATGCGATCTATGTTGGCCGAATGTTCTAAGAATATACCCTATGCAGTCAGATCTATGCTGTGATATTCACATAGGCATATGGGTGTGATCGGTGTGCTCGGTCTCGAGGAGGATGGCATGTGTGGGTGTGTGGGTGTGGGTGTGGGTGTGGGTGTGGGTGTGGGTGGGTGAGGGGTGGACCAGGGTCATCGTGAACAGCCAGGTTGTTTAATTATCCAGTCACGTGATTTCAGCAATGCATTCCTTATATGGACTTTCGTTACATAATAACAAAATATTCACATCATTGAAATCTCTAATATATTGAGCTTAGTATATCTTTTTTTTATTTGACTCAATTCACGATGGTAGATCATAGTAGTCTGCGCGCAGCCGCGAGCTGGGAACCAATAACATGTGCGCATGTCGGGTGTGGTAGCCTCTGCCCACTGCGCGTGTGGGTGTGGGTGTGGGTGTGGGTGTGAGTGTGGGTGTGGGTGTGGGTGTGGGTGTGGGTGGGGGTGGGGGTAAGGTAGGGGAGGGTTTCCATGGTGTAGTCCGCACCGCACCTGCAATTATCAAGGGTGGACCCTGGAGGACTGCCTCCGCCCCCCAATGAACTCCACATTCCCTAGCCCCCCTCCCCCTCCACACCCCCAACAACAACACACGTACACTGCCTTCTAGACAGTTTGCACGTGGGAGTGTGTCTGTTACATTGGTTCATTACCCCTACCACATTACCTGAGGTATAGGTAATGGACCTGGTGACCGACCTCACTGACCTAACAGTCTCAACAGTTTCCGGTGTCGAATATTATGGCCGACTGGGTAGAGCACCCGCCTCCCGGATGCAAGATCGTGGGATCAATCCCAGGCCGCGTCAGACCAAAGCCTTTCAAATACATCACATGGTGTTGGGCATTACTAGAATAGGACAAGTACTGACTGGCTGAGTGCCAGGATAATGTCAGTGTTGGGTATCGGGTCATGGTGTCAACAGCATAGCAGTCCAGACCGGACGCACAAGCTTCTCGTGCGGAAGGTCGGGAGTTCGAATCCCAGTTGAGTCAAACCAATGACTTTTAAAATTGATACTTGTCACTACCTAGCCTGGCAATCAGCATTAATAGGATAGGGCTAGGACTGGTTAGCTTTGTATCAAGAAATTGGGTCATTGTGCAGGTGGCTTAGTCTACCAGTGGGACAGCACTATGAAGTCGCCATAAGTGGTGAATCTGAAGGGACTGAAGTTTGGATCCTGGTCTAGTTAACCAATGACTTATAAAATTGGTACCTGTTGCTGCTTGGCGCTTGGCGTCATGAGGTCAGGACAGGGACTTGGCACACCATGTAGGATAATTTGACTGAGTGGGACATCAGGTCATGGTGCTGGCGGCCTGATTTCCCAGTTAGTCAGCACTATAAAGTTGCCAAGAGTGCACGTTGTCACAAGTCGGTGACCGTCCTGGTATGGCCTATGGTCTTGCTACAGCGTAAAACTACACCAACCACCCAGCCTCCCCCAGCCTTTTTAGAGGACTGTGGTTGGGCTATTGGGCTGCCTTTTTCCTTCCTCCCCCCCTCCCAAATTCTCTGACCACTACCCATTGAAAGCCAACTCCCCAAAAACAACAACAGCCATGAGTGCGCACTGTCACATTTCAGTACTCTTCCTGATATGACCTTAGATGTTGATATGATGTAAAACCCCAACAAACAAACAAGATACCTTAACTAACCACCAAGCACCCCCAACCCAGAGTTAATCTCACTCTTAATGTCAGAACTCTTAATGTCTACATTGCCGCGTTCCTCGATGCAGGCACACACCACGTGACTTAAGGAATCCCGATTCCCATTAAGAATCTTCGCTCGCTGTGTTAAGTCCCAGACTCCTCTACCCTGACAACATTCCACCCCTGTCCACCGCCTTCCACGCACGCCCACCTCCGCCCACCCCCGCTCACCCCCGCCCACCCCGCCCACAACTGTCAACCCCCGTCCACCCCCGCCCACCCCCGTCCACCCCCGTCCACCTCTGTCCACCCACGCCCACCTCCGCCCACCCCCGTCCACCCCCGCCCATCCCCGCTCACCCCCGACCCGCCGCCCGTCCCGCCCACACCCGTCAACCCACGTCTACCCCCGCCCACCCCCGCCCACTCCCGTCCACCCACGCCCATCACCTACATCACTACCCACACACCCACAAATACCCAATAGAACCGACCAGATGGATTGGCCGAATGAGTTGAGCGTCCGTCTCCCGTTTTTGGTAGATTGTGGGATTCGAACCCACAGGTTCTAACCCTGATCGAGTCAGACCAATGACTTAAACGTTGATATTTGTCACTTACTAACCATGTACTCGGCATTATTAGGATAGAGCAAGGACTGATTGGCTCAGTGTCAGGATAATGTGACTGAGTAGGATATCAGGTCATGGTGCTAATAGCCTGGTCTCCCAGTGGGGAAGCACTGTAAAGTCGCCCTGAGGTCGCACTGTCACAATTCGGTACCCGTCCTGATATGACCTTAT
The DNA here is from genome assembly GCA_030323885.1 of Branchipolynoe longqiensis. Classification (NCBI taxonomy): domain Eukaryota; kingdom Metazoa; phylum Annelida; class Polychaeta; order Phyllodocida; family Polynoidae; genus Branchipolynoe; species Branchipolynoe longqiensis. Next base: position 39,552,508 of record CM059194.1, read on the forward strand.
ATACTGCCAGGATGTAAAACTCCAACAACCAACCAACCCAATAGAACCCAGCCTGGAAGAATCCTCCTTTTCCATGTACTACTTCCCGCTTGGCTCCACCATCCCCCCCCCATCCATCCCCTTAACTCCCCCCTAACTCCAACCAACCCACCCACCAACCAACCTATTCCGAGGCAGTTACGTCATGTAACTGTTCCATTTCCGGTCCAGACGCCGCCTTCTACGTCACACGATGTCACCAGACCATTTGGGATCGATACTCGGAACGAGGATGGGGTTGTGGTCAATTCGGGTCATGACCCACAGGAAGTGATTCTCTTGTCACCTGTTTTTTTATGTGTGAAGATGTTACAACAAAGGGGTGCTCTGTAATAACCAAGCTGAGCATACACTACACAGGCGTGCTTTGTCAGAACCAAGCTGAGCATACACTATTGAACATGTGTGAAAATCGCGACATTTTCGGAAATGCATTTATGATTCGATTATCCAATCGGAAAACTCAGGATTTCTTTTTCAGATAACAATATCTCTACCGTACACGCGCCTTATCGTAGGGAGTCATATGAACATGTATATATAGGTTGGCCATATGTGCATAAATTATGTTTAGAGAATGTGTGTAGTTAAAGTTGTATAATCCAGAGGTTTTGAATCTATGTCATATTTGTTTGGTAAATATATTAGATTGATTATTATAATCTACTTTGCTTTAATTTGGGGTAAATTTAATTTGTCTGTCTAGCTTCTACACCGGTACCTGTCTGCATCACTTCTCCACTCGTAGTGTGGTACCTCTCTGTCTGACTTCTTCACTGGTACCTGTCTGTCTGACTTCTCCACTCGTACCTGTCTGTCTGACTTCTCCACTGGTACCTGTCTGTCTGACTTCTCCACTCGTACCTGTCTGTCTGACTTCTCCACTGGTACCTGTCTGTCTGACTTCTCCACTCGTACCTGTCTGTCTGACTTCTCCACTCATACCTGTCTGTCTGACTTCTCCACTGGTACCTGTCTGTCTGACTTCTCCACTGATACCTATCTGTCTGACTTCTCCACTGGTACCTGGCTCTCTGACTTCTCTACTGATACATGTCTGTCTGACTTCTCCACTTGTCCCTGTCTGTCTGACTTCTCCACTGATACCTGTCTGTCTGACTTTGTCACTGGTACCTGTCTGTTTGACTTCTCCACTGGTACCTGTTCTGTCTGACTTTTCCACTGGTACCTGTCCTGTCTGGCTTCCAAGATCACTTGTCTGTGAATTGAGGATTAGCGATCTCTAGCTAATACTTAAAGTTAAAGTGGCAACTGTCACAGGGGACCAGACGGGATGACCGAATGAGTTGAGCGTCCGTATCCCGTGTAGGTAGGTCGTGGGATTCGAACACATGGGTCTGAACCCTGGTGTTGTCAAACCAATGACTTAACAATTGATACTTGTCGCTTCCTAGCCAGGCGCTTGGTATTATTAGGACAACGACTAGTTGGCTCACTATCAGGATCATGTGACAGAGTGGGATATCACATGGTGCTGGTAGCCTAGTCTCACAATGGGGCAGCACTATAAAGTCGCCATGAGTGGGCACTGTCATAAGTCGGTACCCGTCCTGATATGACCTGAGATGTTACCAGGACGGAAAACTCCAACAACCAACCAACCAGTGGTCACAGGGTAAATAACTGGAAAGGCGAATAAGCATTTAGTTAGGGTTGGGAGACGTGGGTGGCGGGGGGTGGCGGGTGAATTGAGGTAACTCCCCTAGCGCCAGCATTGCCACCACCCCATGTGCACCCTCACCCTGCCCACCCAGTCATACCCACACACACCCACTCACACACACCCAGCATGCAATGAGCCAGCCGGGCCGCAGCAGCAGCCAGTGCATTCCAATTAAAACGTTTCAAAATGAATACCGTAATTTTCTCATCACTGGATAAACTAATGGTGGCGCCCGACTGGCGCCCCGGCGCCTGCCCCGACGCCACTTTCTACCAACAGTTAACCACACTACGCCTTCACATGTGCAGAATCCATGCGCATGCGTAGTCCTTGGTGCAACGTGGTCAAATGACTGCTTAACATAATGCATGATTAAAAATATGGATGTATTTATTCCATATTTTGCAGCGAGTGAGCATTAGAGAGATGCAGCGGTTAAAATTATTGGATGGTTATATATATATGATTGACGATTGACTAGCGCGCCCCCTGTCGGGCGCTGGGGGAAATAGGCTTACACCCCGCTCAGCACTGAGGGTGTGTGTGGAATCCACCGTATTCCCTCCAATAGGAGTACCTCATTGCTACCTTATGGTGCTGTCACATTACGACGCATCGCGCAAACGTACATCGACGTATGTGATTTTTTGCTGCTATGTCGGGATACGTCGTTATGCATTACGCATGTGTTAGGTGCTCATTGGTATATATCAATGTATGTCGAAGTTTCGGCGAGATACAGTGTCGCACGACAGGGGGTCGGCAAAGTTTAGTGCATGCACAAAACTTTCAACATATGACAACGTTCGACAACATGTGGATTTTATGTCCGCCTTACGTTATGTATGTGTTAGGTGTATGTCGATGTACGTTAAACGTACCTTAGTCAAACGTTGTTCCCTATGTTCACACTACATTGACCTACTTTAAAGGCAGTGGGAACGTACAGTCCACATACTGACAATGTATGGATAACGTATGCCTAACGTATGTTTAGCGTTTCTCCACATCCTGCCTTGACATATGTAATGTATGACGCGTAGTTCTGGTGATCGAATAATTATATAGCATTCACCGCTGTTCTGTGAACATACCGTAAGTGTAATTCGAGCATTTCTTTCCGGGAGGTTACCCATACGTTGGTCATACATTGGCCATACGTTGTGTATACGGTATGTATACGTCCAAATTTGCCACCCGCCCATGCTGAAAAGTTCTACGCTTCTCGACGTAAAAAAGTAATTTTACGCGTTGGCGGCATGCTGGCGAGATGTGTCGTAATGTGAGGGGGCCATTAGCTAGGTCATATCACTGCTTGACACTGTGTCGGACCCTGTGGGTTTTAATATCCATAACGGAGAAAATCTCGAAGAATCCTAGGCATGAGTGCACATTAGAATACATGTTGAAAATGTAGTTTCAAATCTATGAAGGATTTTGGTCTTGAAAACATAATGTAGATCAGGTAGCTTGAATCTAGGAAATACGGTACATGTGTATGGGCGTCAATAGGAGAGGGTGTCTGACTGGGTGGTCGTGGGGTGAGGTTGGGGTGAGGGTGGAGTCATGGTGGTGTAAGCGTGGGTGAGAGTGGAGTCTAACTATGCTCGCGTGGGGCGAGCGGGGGGAGGGGTGACAGTCAGATGTGGGTGAAGTTTCACTAGATACACTGGTGGGGGTCGAAGGTATGGTTGCGGCAGGATCTGGTAGGGGTGGGCGTTCATGCTGTCGGGTGGGGGTGAGGCTGCGGGTGGGGTGAAGGTGGAGATGGGGGTTGAGGCTGGTGGGTGGGGGTGAAGGTGGAGGTAGGGATGAGGATGGTGGGTGGGGTGAAGATTGAAGTGGCGGGTGAGGCTGGTGGGTGGATGTGAAGGTAGATGTGGCAGGTGAGGCTGGCGGGTGGGAGTGAAGGTGGAGGTAGGGATGAGGATGGCGGGTGAGGTGAAGGTTGAAGTGGCGGGTGAGGCTGGTGGGTGGATGTGAAGGTAGAAGTGGCAGGTGAGGCTGGCGGGTGGGAGTGAAGGTGGAGGTAGGGATGAGGATGGCGGGTGGGGTGAAGGTTGAAGTGGCGGGTGAGGCTGGTGGGTGGATGTGAAGGTAGAAGTGGCAGGTGAGGCTGGCGGGTGGGGGTGATGGTGGAGGTAGGGATGAGGATGGTGGGTGGGGTGAAGTTTGAAGTGGCGGGTGAGGCTGGTGCGTGGATGTGAAGGTAGAAGTGGCAGGTGAGGCTGGCAGGTAGGGGTGAAGGTGGAGGTGATGGGTTAGACTGGTGGGTGGGGGTGAAGGTGGAGCTGGGTGATGAGGCTGGCGGGTGGGGGGGTGAAGGTGGAGGTGGGGGATGAGGCTAGTGAGTAGGGGTGGAGGTGGGGGTGAGGCTGGCAGGTGGGGGTGAAGGTGGAGAGGGGGATGAGGCTGGCGGGTGGGGGTGAATGTGGAGGTGGGGGTGAGTCTGGCGGGTGGGGATGGTGGAGCAGGGCGTCACTTGATTTTAGCAGACTGATTATGAGGGCTGGAGGGCCCCGCGATAACTGCGATAACTATCACACACACGCCAGCCAATAGACCGCGCTGTACAATGGCAACGGAACAGTCGCACCAGTGCTAAGCCATTACAGTTACACAACGGATCCACACCACACCATACCCCCTCACAATCAACACAACTGCCAACCTCACTAGTACCTCTGTCAGCACCACTCCACCACCACCATCATCAACCCACCAGCATCACTATTGCCACCATCAAAACCCTCCACCACCACCAACCCTCACAACCACCAAGCCACCAGTATTACTATTACCACCACCAACACCACCACTACCACCACTACCAACCCACCAGCATCACTATTACCACCACCAACCCTACCACTACCAACCCACCAGAATCACTATTACCACCACCAACACAACCAGTACCACCACTACCAACCCACCAACATCACTGTTACCACTACCAACACCACCACTACCACCACTACCAACCCACCAGCATCACTATTACCACCACCAACACCACCACTACCACCACTACCAACCCACCAGCATCACTGTTACCACTACCAACACCACCACTACCAACCCACCAGCATCACTATTACCACCATCAACACCACCACCACCACCACTACCAACCCACCAGCATCACTGTTACCACTACCAACACCACCACTACCAACCCACCAGCATCACTATTACCACCACCAACACCACCACTACCACCACTACCAACCCACCAGCATCACTGTTACCACTACCAACACCACCACTACCACCACTACCAACCCACCAGCATCAATGTTACCACCACCAACCCCACCACTACCACCACTACCAACCCTGCCAACATGACCAACCCACCACTATCACTATTGCCACCACCAACCCCACCACTATCACCAACCCACCACCATCACATTTCCCACCACCAACCCCACCACCACCAGCCCCATCCCCATCACCCCAAACCACCAGCATCACTATTACCACCATCAAATGCCACCACCAACCCCACCACCACAACCATTGCCACTACCACCACCACCAACCCCACCACCACCACTCCCAACCCCATCATCCCAAACCACCAGAATCACTATCACCACCATCAAACCCCACCACCACTCCGGAGTTGGAACCAACTACCTGAGACACAGCAAGTGAGCGCTAAACTCATTCAAACCCTACCAACTCTGATTCAACAAATGCAACAATAGAATTCTAATTCATCATATCATATCATAATGCTGTCGGTCGCGATGCGACAAAGACTGCTTTCATTACTTGACTGAGCTCTCCCATGAAAGCTGCCTGCAAAAGTGTTGAAGTGCTGCTGGCTTTTGCAAGTTACCAGCGGCACCCTCTTGGGAAGCAAAAAGAGGTTTAACACCGGCAAGAACATGTCCAGACAGGCGCAAAACTATTTGTCCTTACAGTGGCTGGTCGGGAGATGTTGGGAGTTCCATACATCAACCGCCCTTGATGCTGCCACAGTGACATGGTTTTCTGTTTAGGGTTTGCTCCCTTAGCCTTCGGTTCTGTCAAGAACCTGTATCACAAGGCAGTGGTTTACAACTCTGCAAGGCAGGGGCATCAAACTCCCTGAGGTATTGCTATACCTGCAATACCTGCATACCTGCAGATTTCTAATTAATGCTGACAGATAGCGATAGTAGACCGACTAAGAAATCTGAGAAGGGCGACATTGGACTGCTAACAAGCTATAATATTGATCAAATTATGCACGACACCAGGCATTCCAAGGAATCGTACCTCGGACACAACTTCTGTTATGCAACAGTACCATTTTGTCTGCATCCAAAGCCGTTCAGTGCTCGGAAAACATTCAATTCGGAAGAGGTTCATCTCCAACTCTCATGGTATTACAGTACAACCCCCTTAAACCAAGCTCGGTTAGACCAAACGATCAGTTAATACAAACTTTTTTCGGCGGCCCGGCAAAATACTACCATTCATCATATACAAAAGTTGGTTAAACCAAAGTATCGGTTAATCCAAACAAAATTGTTGGCCCCAGGCCACCTCTGGTACAGTTAAACCAAACTTTCATGTGGTTTTAAGGTCATCTGAGACTTTTTTATATGATAAATGGTAGTATTTTGCTGGGTCCCCAAAAATAGTTTCGATCATTTGATTTAACCGAGGTTAGTTTAATGGGGTTAAACTGTATATACATAACAGTTTAACCCCATTAATAACTGTATATACATAACATAGGGCGCAGTGGCCGAATATGTAGAGCACAGTCCTCGCGTGCGGCACATCGGGAGTTCGCGAGTTTGGTTCCCGGTCGAGTCAAACTAATTACTTAAAAATGTATACTTGTCGCTACCTAGCCTGCTTTCATATTGAGCATGGCATTATATAAAGGATGTGGCAGGTTCTGTATGAAAAGAAAGCATTTTGACTATTAGAATAATAGCTGTGTCAGCCCAAATGTGTTAGTCATGGTTTGATTTTGGCCCGGATGGTGTGTTTGTTGGTTTTTGCCCCTGAATCCTTCATATCTAGCTCATAGACTATATACATATTCGTATTAATCCTAACATGAAACTGCTGTGTACATAATGTTTTGTATGGCATGTCATTCATTGATTGGTGATTGAGAATCCAGTTTCCAACTTCCAGCCAAATCCTTGGTTGGCTGAATCGCTATTCACAATGGCATATGAAGGCCCCGTCCTGATATAACCTTGGATGTTGCTAGGACGTAAAACAACAACAAAGAAACAAGCATATGACGGCTCACATAAAATATATTGATTCATTTTAGTGATGCATTAACAAAGCACCAGACACAAAGGCATGTACTTGCACTCAGAGCAGAAAAACCAGAGCAGAAAAACCAGAATGCAAGTTCAACAGGTATTGTACACCTTATTCTATATACCTTTTGTGTAAATAACCCTGAATTGAAAAATGGCTGGAAGACCAGTGCTTCGGCACTGACAAAAGACTTATTCAGCAGAATAAACATATTTACCAAAGTATCGGACCACCATTATACACAGGAGGGAATGAGAAATAGCTCTTTTCATTGTGAAACAATGCTTAAAGAGCCAGTAACATGACCAACATATAACTTTATTTATTCACAATTATTATGATCAAGTGTGACTAGTCATTATTTATGTAGCATGGAATAACCTGCACTATCGCAGTTTTTTAAGGTCTAATTGTTGTCTTAGGGTCTCTGTGGTCAAAGTGGGGCTATTCATGTCATTCAGCCTTACTGACCCTTCTCAGCTGTTAAAATGATATAGGCCAGGAAATACTCACTGACATTGAAAGAAGTTCAACCTCTAATTTCAGTTGAAGTAAATTTAAGCCTTTTGGGTATGTATTATGTACTATTTAATTTATTATCTGGATATTTTTATTTTTTATTTTTTTGTGACAAGTTTTTTATTCTGCCCATAACGTATAAGCTCCCATGAGGGTGCTTGTTTTCAACACTGGACAGCTGTGATACTAGATTGGTCTGGTCCCGCACTCAGGAGTCTTTACCTGATCTTTCTTGGGCCAACCTTTGCGGTTTTGGGTGTTAGTAGTTCACCCAGATACCACTAAATAAAGGAAGCCCCTTAATGTTTCTCTCTAACCACCTTAACTTCCATTTATTTACTGCGGAGCCGGCATTTTCTCCTCCTCCGCCTCCTATGCGCCGTGAGTCAACTGTCACTCTGCTCACTTTCAAAACTCTAATCTATGTGATTCCACTCTTTTCTTCCCTTCCCAACTACTACTATTAATAGTAAGGCATGGGTCCTTAGGCGCGATCTAAAAGTACTGCGTAGACCAGTTCTAACCTTATGGGGTGAAACTCAAATATCCTATCTTACATGCAAGGCGATCGATCTTTCTGAAATATGAATAGTTTGTTAGTATATATTGATTGTTTGTTTGTTGTTGTTTTACGTCCCAGCAACATCTAAGGTCATATCAGGACAGGAGTATATATTGAATATTTATTCAAGGAATACATAATAAAATCAGGTGACGAGATCTTTAAGATGCATATGTGGTATTTATCCAAAAATTAGAAAAAAAAGTATTTTATTTCTACATAGCTCTGAGCATGAGGGTATTATGGCTCTTCTGCTATGCCTACCATTAACTGGACTGAGTCAATTCCCTGTATTGTACTAACCATGTGTGCATTAGTCCACATTGAGTTCGGACTAGTGGTAATACATGTAGTTCAGCATGTGAATGTGCCTGATGGTGTAGGCTACCGGAGTAGTAGTTCTAGGGAGAAGGAATAAAGTCTTTACTAACCAAGATACATATATACTGGTCCCATTATAGGCTGGCTGATGCCTCACCCATATACAAGCCTCATGTCTGGTTTAGGCTGGTTGATGGTTCACCCATATACCAGCGTCATGTCCCGTTATAGGCTGATTGGTGCCTCACCCATATCCAAGCGTCATGTCCCAGTATAGGCTGGCTGATGCCTCACCCATATACAAGCCTCATGTCCTGCTATAGACTGGTTGATGGCTCACCCATATACCAGCCTCATGTCCCATTATAGGCTGGTTGGTGCCTCACCCATATACAAGCCTCATGTCCTGCTATAGACTGGTTGATGGCTCACCCAGATACCAGCCTCATGTCCCATTATAGGCTCATTGGTGCCTCACCCATATAAAAGCCTCATGTCCTGCTATAGACTGGTTGATGGCTCACCCAGATACCAGCCTCATGTCCCATTATAGGCTGATTGGTGCCTCACCCATATCCAAGCGTCATGTCCCAGTATAGGCTGGTTGATGGCTCACCCAGATACCAGCCTCATGTCCCATTATAGGCTGATTGGTGCCTCACCCATATACAAGCCTCATGTCCTGCTATAGACTGGTTGATGGCTCACCCAGATACCAGCATCATGTCCCATTATAGGCTGGTTGGTGCCTCACCCATATACAAGCCTCATATCCCGTTATAGCCTGGTTGATGGTTCACCCAGATACCAGCCTCATGTCCCATTATAGGTTGGTTAGTGCATCACCCATATACAATTTACAAGCCTCATGTCATCTGATAGGCTGGTTGATGGCTCACCCATATATCAGCATCATGTCCCATTATATGTTGATTAGTGCATAGCCCATATACCCACCTCATGTTCCAGTATAGGCTGGTTGGTGCCTGACCCATATACCAGCATCATGTCCCATTATATGCTGATTAGTGCATAACCCATATGCCCACCTCATATCCATGTGATCTTGAACCGTGTCTGATCCCTCACTCTGATCTGAAACCACTAATAGCCACCCACATAAAATCCAAATGGCAACATGAGTGGGATGAAAACATCAATAAACTTAAAGAAATTGAACCATCTGTGGGAAAGCCACCACAGACTCATGCGGGAGGTCGGCGGGACCAAGTGGTCCTTAGCCGCTGCCGTGTTGGCCACTCGTGGCTTACACATGCTTTTCTGCTCAAGGGGGAACCTCCCCCTGAATGTATTGGGTGTCAGTCCCCACTGACACTCAAACACATTTTACTAAGTTGCGTTGATTTTTTGGCCCTGCGCCAACGGTTCTACACTGCAGACAGTATGCATGACCTTTTTACTAAGGTAAAACAGGAAAACATTTTAGCCTTTTTGAGGGCAGCTGGACTGTACCACCTTATATAGTTTACTAAATGGATTCTATTAATTATTAATGAAACTTTTCTTTTTCTATGGGAATTTGTTTCCCTTGACCACAGATATATGATTGTGAGCTTTCTAATTTAATTAGTGTCTATTGGCACATAATTGATTGTCTGCTTTTACATGTAAAAGCGATGGTTTGAACAAAAAACAAACATTTCTCGCCGTGAATATGGCCTATGCTGCCGACACGGCGTAAAGCAACCACCAATCAATCAATCAACCTCATATCCCAGTATAGGCTGGTTGGTGCCTGACCCATATACCAGCATCATGTCCCATTTTAGGTTGGTTAGTGCATAACCCATATACCCACCTCATGTCCCAGTATAGGCTGGTTGGTGCCTGACCCATATACCAGCATTATGTCCGATTATAGGCTGGTTAGTGCATAACCCATATACCCACCTCATGTCCCAGTATAGGTTGGTTGGTGCCTGACCCATATACCGGCATCATGTCCCATTATAGGTTGGTTAGTGCATAACCCATATAGCCGCCTCATGTCCCAGTATAGGCTGGTTGGTGCCTGACCCATATACCAGAATCATGTCCCATTATATGCTGGTTAGTGCATAACCCATATACCCACATCATGTTCCAGTATAGGCTGGTTGGTGCCTGACCCATATACCGGCATCATGTCCCACTATAGGCTGGTTAGTGCATAACCCATATACCAGACACATGTCCCAGTATAGGCTGGTTGGTGCCTGACCCATATACCAGCATCATGTCCCATTATAGGCTGGTTAGTGCATAACCAATATAACCACCTCATGTCCCAGTGTAGGCTGGTTGGTGCCTGACCCATATACCAGCCTCATGCCCCCATATACTTTATAGACCGCTTGATCACTACTTGGTTAATTCTGATGCATTGGGTAAATTATTGCCTGCGTCGAGCTGTTGCCGAATAATCTTCCCAATTGTGTACAGTGGAGACTGACCAGTGTACGCATCCAAGTCAAACCCTAGATTGTTGCAAGGTCATTGCAAGGTCAGCTCCATGGCAACTTCGCGTGTGGCAGCATCACATCGCATGCTGTGGGAGGGCTTATGTTAACTCAATTTGGTAGTCATAAAATTAATTAGGATGGAAGTACATCCTGACCGATATCAGCAAGCGAGTGTTGGCAATCAGGGGCCATATGCAGGAGTCGATGATAGTGGCTTTTGGTGTTACAGCCTATTACCGGGTAGCTATCGCCGATGTCGGGAACTGTATGCAGGAGCGCGTAACACTTTCATTATAGCTAAACGTCAATTTATTTATAGATTTGGGAAATCCCTCTGCGTTTGTAGCCATATATTTGGCTCAAATCTATTGAATGCGATCATATTTAACAGAATTACATACGCAATAAGTGAAATTTTATCAATTTAACCCTAAATTCGAAGCGTTATTAAGGCTACCGCCGCATTGCCGGCGATATTAATATTTATATTTTCGAATCGACGAAGGTACAGTAAACAAACCGCCGCCGCCGCCAGTATGGAAAGCGGCGGCGGCGGCGATTTGTTTACGTTACGTTCGTCGATTCGAAAATATAACTATTAATATCGCCGCCGTTACGGCCGTTATTGCTTTGAATTTACGGTTAATTTGCTGAAATTTCACTTATTGCGTATGTAATTCTGTTAAATATGATCGCATTGAATAGATTTGGGCCTAATAGGTGCCTAACACCAACCTTAAACCACCTATGGATCAGGGTTACCTTAACCTCGTTTAATCTTTTGGTGTTAGGCCTATCACCCCCTTGTGCATACCATTTTTCGCCGCTAACCGGGAAATTCCTGCTTACCACCGTTTTGGCTGGTTAACACCGACTACCACCGACTCCTGCATATGGCCCCTGCTCCTAGTGATCTGAGAAGCGTGGTTGGCACCGAGGTGATTAGTGACTTAAATAATAAAACTACATTCCTATGACGTTGGCAATACTGGCTCTACCCATCCCGTCACCGAAGTTAAAGTTGCATAGTCCCATAAAAGCATCAAATTTTCAAAACCAAAACAATTACCTACATTTGAGCCTATACATATCTAACTTATATTCGAATGCATATATTAAGCATTTCTTGCCACATAGAAGGGAATGCTGAGTCAATTTGATAGAATATGTTACTGCTGAAACCTATGGTGTCAGAGTTTTGGCATACTAGCCACAATTAATTTTGAATAATGGCACTTCAAATATCTCCGAAAATAGCCATTTCAAATAAAAGTTTCTTCAAACTAAAGTAACATAGATTATAACAATCAATTTAATATATTTATCGAAGCAAAGTGACAGCAATTCAAAACCACCAGATTATGCTACTTTATGCAACCTTACACACCATCAATACTTGGATGGCTGACGACCTGGGAAGATAAGAAGCCGTCGAACATCTTAACACAGGCTGTCTGGTAGATAACCTACTAAATAAATAGTGGCCTGTGTATACTGACTTTCTGAAACATCTCTTTCTACACATCTTCCTGGCCAGGCACTCGGTATTATTAGGATATGGCAAGGACTCGTTCGCTAAGTGTCAGGATAATGTGCCTGAATGGGATATCAGGTCATGGTGCTGGCAGCCTGGTCTCCCAGTGGGGCAACACTAAAAGGTTGCCATGAGTGCACACTGTCACAAGTCCGTACCCGTCCTGATGTGATTTTAGATGTTGCCAGGACGTAAAACTCCAACAACCAACCAACCAAACTTTCTACAAATAGCATCGACACAGTCTGATCCCCCAAGAAGAAACACTCTCTTGACCAGTACTGTTGTAATATATCTCACCAAGTCGGGTGCAGTCGGTCCTGTTACCGCCAAGCATTAGGCATACATTCTCATTATATCAATGCACCCCGTGCATTATTGATTGCATTAATTACCTACATCCAAGCGATTGGTGTGCACCGTGCCTGTCTATCTATTGGCCCATGCTGATCAATGTTTTCTGTCTATTATGATGGACCCCCCCGCCCACCACCACCACCACCATCTCTCTCCCCTCACCCCTCACCCACCCACCCCCTCCCCACCACCACTCAGCCCTCCCCCCCACCCCCCACCCCCCGCCGCAACAACCGACTACTCCTAGGTGCAGCAGTCAACAACATCTAGGTCAATCAAAGAGTCCTTTACCTGGGTACGAGGTCAGCGCCATGGCAACTCCACTGTTGCGCCTGGTGTGGGAGGTCATATGTTGATGCAATTTGTTAGTCGCAAAATTTAATTAGGATGAAAATACATACCCGACTGACGCTGGTGATCGGGTATCGCGGATCGGCTAGTGTGAATGCAGTGCACATCTTAAGGTGGTGGTCACCAGACGCGGTGGCCGAATGGGTAGAGCGCAAGCTTCCCATGCGTGAGGTCGGGAGTTCAAATCCTAGCCAAGTCAAGCAAATGGTGTATAAAATTGATATTTGTCGATAGCTAGCCTGCATTCGCTCAGCATTAATAGGATAGGACAAGGATTGGTTAGCACAGTATCAGGATAATGTGACTATGTGGGATATCCGGTCATGGTACCAATGGTCTGGTCTCCCAGTGGAGCAGCACTATGCAGTTGCCATGAGCGTGCACTGTCACAAGTCGGTACCCATCATGCTATGAACTTGGGTGTTGCTAGGATGTAAAGCAACAACACACAAATCGGGAGAGGCACCGTGGGAAGTGTCCTCTATAAAGAGTATAAAATCAGCAAAGATTTATAGAAATAGGCCATTGTATGTCCAGCTAAAGTTTTATTTGTTCGGGGTTTTACGCCCTAGCAACATCGATGCTCATAGCAGGATGGGGACCGACTTGTCATATTCCTGTTCAGTCACATTATCCTAATACTGAGCTAACCAGTCCTTGCCCTACCCTAATAAAGCCAGACGCCAGGCTTGGTAGTGACAAGTATCAATTTTGTAAGTCATTGGTTTGATTTGATCAGGATTTGAACTTCAGACCTTCCGCACGAGAAGCATGCGCTCTATGTCTGGTCTAGTTAAACAAATCACAAGTCATTTAAACTCAACGTTCTTAGCAGTAGTTGTCATCATGAAAAGCCCATTAAAATATTCCCCAAACAAAACAAGCAAACACAATTTTGTTATATGTTAATTTTAATCACTTCCAGGAAAGGAGAATAATTGCGATAAAAAGAGCTAACCTGAACATGGCTATAAATAAGTAGCTAAGACTTGGGCTAATGTCTGAAACCTGTTCTTATGACAACCGTGATGACAAACTGTGTGGAGTGCATATCACCACAACCAACAAATATCCGCGCAAAGAGTGAAATGAAACCAGAATTTACCACACTCATCTCTATGCACACTCTTTTCCACTATCATTAAAGGCTGTGGTATGTGCTGTCCTGTCTGTGGGAAAGTGCATATCAAACTTAAAAGACCCCTTGCTGCTTATCGAAAAGAGTAGCCTATGTGGTGGCAGCAGGTTTTCTCCGATGAAATATGTCAGAATGGCCATATGTTTGATGCCGAATAGGCGATGATAAAAATCGAGGTACTCTAGAGGCATCACCCATATTATTTTCATGCTTGGTATTAACCAAGATATAGATCTTCAGTAAAGCCAACGGCTAGAAACCAATAGACATTATCACCAACATATTTGTTTTAATGAACATAGTGAACAATTTGCTGCATACATGAATGCCTCTGTTTTTCAATTAAAAATAAATAAAACAAGAAAATACATACCCTTTCTCTCTCTCTCTGTGTCTGTGTCTGTATCTGTCTATGTCTCTGTGTCTGTATCTGTGTCTGTATCTGTGTCTGTCTGTCTCTGTGTCTGTGTCTGTCTCTGTATCTGTGTCTGTGTCTGTATCTGTGTCTGTGTCTTTGTTTGTCTTTCTATCTGTGTGTGTATGTGTCTGTCTCTGTGTCTGTCTCTGTCTCTGTGTCCGTGTATGTGTGTGTGTCTGTCTTTGTGTCTGTGTCTGTCTCTATCTCTATATATGACTCTGTCTCTGTCTCTGTCTATGTGACTTGTGTCTCTCACACACACACTAGGAGACTCTTGTTTCTGTAGAGGAACTAGACTAGTTAGCTGGAAGCCGACCCGTAGTTATTAACTCAGCGGATGTCTATGAGGCGTCGTCAGGGCTAGTATACACTGTCCGACATCAGGACTCGGGTGCTACAGTAGTACAGGTCGATGGGACGCTTTTGTCCGAGACGGTATTCCGAGAGTGGTGCTCTTCATGGGAGGGGGGAGCGGTGTTATTGTTGTGAATGATATGGTTGTTCTGAGTCATGTGACTGTTGTAAGTCATGTGATCAATGTAAGTGATAAATAGCTGTAATTTATGTGAGTAATATGGACGCTGTGAGCTATGTGGTTTAATTGGTTGGTTGTTTGAGTTTTACATCCTGGCAACATCTAAGGTCATATCAGGCTGGGTACTGACTTACAACAGTGCACACTCATGGTGACTTTATGGTGCTGCCCCACTAGGAGACCTGGCCGCCAGCACCATGACCTGATATCCCACTCAGTCACATTATCCTGTCACTGAACCAACAAGTCCTTGCCCTATCCTAATAATTTCAGACAGCCTGGCTAGGAAACGACAAGTATCCACTTTTAAGTCATCGGGTTGATTCGGCCAAGGCTCGAATCCCACAATCTACCAAAGCGGGAGACGGCCATCCATCCTCAATCCGCTCCACCATAACAACATATCGCGCATGTATAAGATTACGCACACAGGTAATCTTGCGTACAATGAGACCACGGCAGACGGGGGTCGGGGTGGTGGTGGTGGTGGGGTGGGGGGGGGGGGGGTGTAGCACCCACTGCGGCGTTATCATCTCAATAGTGCGCCGTGGTTAATACAAGAGTAGCTGGGCCTTGCCACTTGCCTTATTTATATAATAAGGCTTCTGTTGTGGATCACTACTCGTGTCATGCAGTGAAAAATAATAGCGCTTCCATGCTTCCAGACGTGTATGGCTTACAGACCTTGTAGGTTTTGTTTGTTTGTTGTTTTACGTCCTAGAAACATCTAAGGTCCTATCAGTACGGGTATCGATTTGTGACAGCGCGCACTCATGACCACTTTATAGTGCTTCCCCGCTGGGAGACCAGGCCGTCAACACCAATACCTGATATCCCACTCAGTGACATTATCCTGTGAATATAAATAACAGAGGTACCATAACTCAAACAGCAAAAGAAACCAAGCCTTAACATTGGCTTTATTTATTTGTGTAATTCAAACTCTGTTGTGGATCAATCGCACTTGTATGGTGTCGTGAGCAATAATGGGTTTTGCAATCTTTCAGATGTGTAATTTATTATGTGTAATTTATAATGTAGTGGTCTGCACTGACCTCTCAGGCAAGGAGCCGCATAGATAGGTAGGCGTGGGTAGGGTGGTGACATTAGGGAGCCTAGGGTGTGTAATGGTTAGCACACTGGCCCGGAATGCAAAGAGATGTGGGTTCGAGTCCCGCTCTAGGCGCAATATTTCCCATGTTCATCACTCCCACGACAATAACAAAGGTATAGCCTGGTTTAATGGAACATTAACCCAGCCTTGACGTTGCTTTATTTATATAATAAGGCGTGTACAATACGTGGACTTCCATGCTTTTTGAAGTGTACAGCTAATACCCCTGTCACACTACGACGTAATGAGCGAACGTGAGCCTAACGTGGTGATATTTCGTCATTACGTTGATGTACGTTGGATTACGTTATGATGACGTCATAATGATGTTAGACTGACGTCGAGCTACGTCTTATTACGTCGTGTTACGTTGAGTTACGTCAATGTTTTGGACATGTTCAAAAGTTTTGATGTAGGTCGAACGTAAGGGTTTACGTTCGCCATACGTTCTGTTCACGTTCAGCGAACGTCAATGACGTTAAACGGACGGTAGGCAAACGTTCCTCACTACGTTCCACTACGTTCCACTACGTTCCACTACGTTCCACTACGTTCCACTACGTTCCACTACGTTCCACTCGTTGACCCACATTAAAACCAGTGGAAACGTCCATGCGGCGTAATGGGAAAGTCAGGAGAACGTCAGGAGAACGTCAGGAGAACGTCAGGAGAACATGCATTCAACGTAGGTTCAACGTCTCATGACATAGCTAACGTCACGTAACATTCTTCTGGCGATGGAATACCGTTCATAACGTTCCGTGAGCGTCATTACGTTGACCTCTGTCGTTGAATGACGATATCACTACGCTTTACCGACGTTATGCTCTCGTCCACTACGCTGCATCCACGTTCACCTTGTGCCCAAATTTGCATACTACGCCGAGAAGTTCAACGTTCTTCACGTTCTCCCTACGTCGACGTCGTTACGTCGTAGTGTGACAGGGCCATTAGATAAATTGGTGTAGATGGTATGTAATATGGAATTGTGTTTGTTTGTTTGGGTTTTACATCCTGGCAACCTCTGAGGTCATATCAGGACGGATACCGACTTGTGACAGTGCGCACTCGTGGCGACTTTACAGTGCTGCCCCACTGGGAGACTAGGATGCCAACACCATGACCCGATTTCCTACTTAGTCATATTATTCTGATATTGAGCTAACAAGTCCTGACCCTATCATGGTAGGGGGTTTGTGGGGTGGGTGTGTGTGTGGGGGGGGGGGGGGCTGGTGAAGGAGCTAGTTGTAGAAATGATGTTTGGTATAGTAGAGGTTTCGTGATTTGGGTGTGTATACATGTGTATATATAAAAGGAAAGTGTTTTATTTAATAATGCCTCTAGAGCACATCAATTTTTATCATCAGCTATTTGACGTCAAACATATGGCCATTCTGACATATTTCTTTGGAGGAAACCTGCTGCTTTCCAATAAGCAGCAATGGGTCTTAGATGCTCTTTCCCAGAGACAGGACGTCACATACCACAGCCTTTAATGAACCAGTTCTGGACCACTGGTTGGAATGGAAAATAGCCCAAACTGCAAATGGGTCCACTGAGCAGGATCGATCGGATGACCCACACCTTCACAGGTGGACACTCGACCACCTGAGCTACGACCCGATCCGTGTATATATACTACATACACACATGTATATATGAAGAGTCCAGGCGCAAAACCACGTAAACAGCAATCGAAAAATGTAGTTTAAATACAAGATTTTTACATGAACATAATTTAAATTCTCACTAATTCCCCTTTTTATATGATCACATCGTTATGGAGCAATGAACAAAAAAGTAGGAATATAATCTTTTTTTTTTTTTGGTGGTTTGATTCCAATGATTATCTCCATTCTTGGATTGGCATTTACGTGGTTTTGCGCCTGAACTCTTCATATATCATATACACATATCCCATATGCACATACAGATCACATTATTTTACATTATACAAGCAACAATATAAAAGAAGTCACATATGTATCCTAGAAATACGGAATTCCAATAACCCGATATGTGGTTAACACTCTTCATGCCGCCGCGTCCACTTCCGACCTACAAGCACCGCATCATCGCTGGAACCAGGTGCTGTGCGAGTCGAGGTAGCGGTGCCGCGACACTACAGGTGCGCCAGCTAGTGGAGACTGGACACACCTGTCTGCCACCGCCTCCAGGCGTGAGGGGGTGATGAACGGTGATGTCTGCCCCAACACCTAGTCAGTGTCTTAGTTCTAGTTGCATAGGTCGATGGCTTTGAGTTTTTGTTTAACAACAATTATATGTGATGTACAACCCATTATACGAGTATATATATTATGTTACTTCCTCCATTGGCGCATTGGTGGAGTGCCCACCCACCCAGCTGTGGGGGAGTTGTATACGGGTGCCCCCTTCCCCCATCACGCCACACACTAGAGGAATTAGTATTACTTCATTAGGTTCATCGCTATAATATAATTTTACTTTAGTTTGAAGTAATCTTTATTTTAAATGCATAACATTGTATATATTTTAAATGAAAACATGACATATTAATCAACTGAGAAATTAAAATCTAGATTCTAGCATCTAATATACGTATGATATCAGGAGTGTGACACCTAGATAACTAGCTTCTTTATATTTGGATAATGCATTACATAAATACACATATCTGTGCACAGCCATTACACATGTATGCACATACATCTATCTAAATACATGTATAATAGATAAATACATAGCCAGATAGATAGATATAGATGTGTGTGTTTATGTACATTATCTCTATCCAGATCTTTTCGTGGAGTGAATATTTTTCAATCAACCATGTGTCGAATCGTCTAATTTTAAATGGCATATACATACAATATATCTTTATTTAACCTACTAGAGGGGCATGAAAATATATAGCTATATATGCACATATATGTGATGTATACGCATTATGCGAATATGAAGGCACAAAAGGGATTATATGTTTATTTCCTACCTTATTACTGATGGGGTGGCTTAGTTGATGTATGGACCACCCTCCTCCAACCATGTGACCGGTGGCGCCACCACCGGCATGCTTCTATCCTGGATGCTACACTGTCACTTGCGCCCGAGAATGTTGAATATGCACATATATAACTATATTATATACATCAGTAGTACACACATTAAATTAGTCTCATATTTACACAATTTCTCTTTAATTAACATTATACAGGGGTATGAAAATATATAACTATATATTCACATATATCTGCTTATATGCATATATATATATATACATTGATAGTGCATACATTACATTAGTCTCATATATGCACTCAATATCTCGTTAATTAACATAAAACAGGGGTATGAATATATATAGCTATATATTCACATATATGTCCTTATATGCACATATATATTTATATGCAAAATACGTATGTAGTGCACACATTAAATTAGTCTCATATATACACAATATCACTTTAATTAACATAATACAGGGGTATGAATATACATAGATATAAATGCAAATTTATGTGCATATATATATATATACGTATGCGCATACATTTTATTAGTCTCATATAAACACAATATCTCTTTAATTAACATAATACATGGGTACGAAAATATAAAAATGCCCACATATGTGCTTATGTGCATACATATATATATATATATATATATATATATACGTGGGTAGTGTCAGACATGCGTACACATTACAGTAGTCTCATATATACACAATATCTCTTTAATTAACAGAATATAGGGGTATTCAAATAGATAGCTATATATGTGCTTATGTGCATATATACATGTATGCATATATATATATATACATATATATATATATATATATATATATATATATACATGTGTAGTGACAGACATGCGCACACATCACATTAGTCTCAATCCGCCTGTATGTTGCAGTATCCGCGCCAGTTGAACCATTCACTTGTGCATGACCCTCCAACTTTACAGCCGATGACTAACTAGAAACACATTTGATTTTAAGATTCCGTCGACCTGCTTAAACCTAAAGCTGCCGCCCTCCCCCCCCCCCCCCCCCTCCACACCCATTCAACACACACACAACACACTCCCATCACCGCCACTACACACACACACAAGTACACACACTCCCCTCCCACAAATTGTTACTTGAGAAATACCAGCACGGCGGGGTATCACCCGGTCCATGCTTTAGAAATTATCCTCACATACCAAAACACAAGAAAAAAACTGAAAAAACCCCCACAAATAACATATACAACTTACAAGAAAAGAGCAGTATAAAAGGGGGAACACAATAACACAATTAAAGTTGGTAAATTCAACCAATCTTTCCACCTCATTCCATCTCCCCCCACTCCCATACAACAGGCAAGTGGCGCCTTCAAGCGGCGGGGGGGGGGGGGGGGTGGTAATTATGGATATGACTCAGGGTGGCACGGTGTATATAATGAGAAATATATATATATATATAATATGTATATATATATATATAATATGTATGTATATATATATAATATATATATATATATATATATATATATATATATATATATCTGCTACCATAAAGCTGGGCGTGGTGACGGAGAGCACGGACTGGGTGCTAAGAATAACGTTGCTAAGATAACGTGCTAAAACGTTAGTAGCAGTAAAAGCCAATGGCCAGAGCAGGCAATAATATAGGTGTAAAATTATAGGAACAGACAAAACTTCTTTTTTTTTTTAGCTTAAAAATGTTGTTTTTTTCTTCTTTCTTTTTTTCTGTTGGCGTTGGTTTAAAATGGACGGGTGGTGGGAGGTTGGTTCGTTAGAGCTGAGGCATGGTTGACCTGCTTCTCGGCCTTAAGTGGAGGTTGGCCTGGGGTTGGGAGAGTGAGAGGGAGGGGGCTGTGGGGGTGGGGGTGGGAGGGGGCGGGGTGGGTGAGGTGAGATGTGGGAGGGGGCAGGGTGGGGTAAGGTGGGATGTGGTAAGGTCAGGGTGGGGGGGGGGGGCGGGGTGCGGTGGGGTGAGGTGGGAGGGGGCAGGGTGGGATGTAAGGTGGTGGATTCTTCGTCCATTCGTCAAGTCTTACCGGTTTGTTCTAATTGTATCTGAATGTCACAAGAACGCCAGTCTATGACAACGCCCATCGTGTCTTTCCACACACGGCATGTCTTTCCACACATGGCATGTGTTTCCACACAAGGCATGTGTTTTCACACACGGCATATGTTTTCACACACGGCATGTGTTTCCACACACGGCATGTGTAGATTCATGTGTGTCACAGTTCCATGCCCACCTGGTGTCGCTACAAATACTGCTGATATGTATGGGTGGATGGTATTCAGAAGAAAAGAAGATGGATAATGTTTATTGCTGGGAAGGGGGGGTGTGGTGCATAGAGTATGTCACGCGGTTCATTGTGGCTAGCTTGGAATCGATCCCACCACCATACCTCCGCTATTACATAATATCTCAAGTTTACCAGTAGTCCTTCATCCTGCACCCTAATGGATCTGCACACACCACCCACCACCTTCATACCAGATACACACCATGCACCACCCACAGCACACACAGTACATACAATAGACACAACACACGCCATTCACCACACAACACACTAGATAAACCACACATACTATACACACCACACACCAGACACGCCACACACACCACACACACTAACCACCACGAATACACCACGCACACTGCACACCATACACACTACACATGCACTACACACATCGCACACCTGATGCACCATGCACTCCACACATACCACACGCTCCACACGTACACCATGCACATCACACAGCACAGTAAACACACCACACACACATCCCGCACACATCACACATAGCACACAAACCACACACATCACAAACCACACATAACACTCACAAACCACTCGCAAACCATGAACACTACGCACACCACCCACACACACCACACACCACACACACCAGCCACCACGCACACCACACACCACACACACCACATACACCACACACACCTCACACAAACCACGCACACCATGAACACACCACCCACACCACACGCACCACACATACCACACACCACACACACCACACACCACACACACCACACACACACTCAGACACTACACCCTCCATACAACATACAATGAATATACACATATTCCTGGCCGCACACGACTCCCCACCCCCAAACACACACAGTGCCGAGCCGTATGACCAGCCTGACAAAGTGGCATTACTAGTTTTCGTAGTCACTTCATTTCACGATATTTTTCATTACTTTGCTCATCTGCAGGCATTCAGTAGAGTGACTACATATGCGGAGGTAAGGAGGGGCGGGTGGCGGAGAGTGTGTGAGGTCGGGTAGATACGATACCATATGCTATGTCCGGTATGTATCCAGAATACAGGTGAATAAAAGACTAATTTTAAAATGCGAGGTCTAATCTACGAGACCCCTCACAGGGAGGTCAAGCTGTGAGCTGTTGGGGTCTGTCAGACAGATAATTGCATTTTACTCAGCGCACCTCGTATTTTGTGTTGGATTCCCAGAATATATATATATATATATGGATGATATATATATATATATATATATGTATAATATGTATATTATATATGTATATAATATAATATATATATAATATATATTTGATGTATATATATATTATATATATTATATATATTACACATTATTATATATTATATATATATATTATATATATATATTATATATTATATATTACATATATATACTATATATAATATATATATTATATATATATTATATATATTATATTTATATATATTACATATATAGTATTTATACTATATATATAATATAGATATAATATAGATATTATATATATTATAGATATTATATATATTACATATATTATATATCTCATCATCATCATCATGCTGTCGGTCACGATGCGACAAAGACTACTTTCATTACTTGACTGCCGCTCTCCATTTAGATCTCTGCTGTGAGATTTGCGTCCATGAGTCGGTCTTAATGTCCATTTCATGAAAGCTGCCTGCAAAAGTGTTGAAGTGCTACTGGCTTTTGCAAGTTACCAGCGGCACTCTCTCGGGGAGCAAATAGAGGTTTCACACCAGCAAGAACATGTCAAGACAGGTGCAAAACTATTTGTTCCTGCAGTGGCTGGTCGGGAGATGTTGGGAGTTCCATACATCAGCCGCCCTTAATGCTGCCACAGTGACATGGTTTTCTGTTTAGGGTTTGCTCCCTTAGCCTTCGGTTCTGTCAAGAACCTGTACCACAAGGCAGTGGTTTACAACTCTGCAGGGCAGGGGCGTCAAACTCCCTGAGGTATTGCTATACCTGCAATACCTGTATACCTATGCATATATATCTAATATATCTAATATATTATATATATATTATATAATATTTATTATATATATTATATATATAATGTATATTATATATATTATATGTATTATATATGTCGTGGGGGTGATGAAAATGGGAAATATTGTGCCTAGAGCGGGACTCGAACCCACATCTCTTTGCATTCCGGGCCAGTGTGCTAACCATTACACCACCTAGGCTCCCTGATATCAACACACTACCCACGCCTACCTGTCTATGTGGTTACTTGCCTGAGAGGTCAGTGCAGACCACTACACTCGTCCCCCTGGAATTTTAAGTCTTTTAATGCTTACAATTACATACATACAGGCAATGCACTAACACATACATACACAGGGTAGGTTCAACAACCATACAGCGCAAAGCTTGTACAGGATCCTGGTCACGGCACCAGTGTCATGGGGGTGATGAAAATGGGAAATATTGTGCCTAGAGCAGGACTTGAACCCACATCTCTTTGCATTCCGGGCCAGTGTGCTAACCATTACACCACCTAGGCTCCCTGATATCAACACACTACCCACGCCTACCTGTCTATGTGGTTACTTGCCTGAGAGGTCAGTGCAGACCACTACATATATATTATATATATATAATATATAATATATATATATACATATTATATTATATATATAATATACATCATATACAATGCACTTCAAATATCTTCTAAGTTAGTCGCAAAGTTACTTCAGACTAAAATAAACTAGGCTATAGCCATCTGCCAAATATGTCTATCTCAGAAAATGATAGAAACTTAAAACCATTGGATAATGCAACTTTAATCTTTGAGGTGGTAAAGCTGTAACTATTATTTTCTTAATCAAATGTACTCTTGTGCATAACAAAATATCGGTAGTAGAACTGTAGGGGTGTGGCTGGCTGCGCTTCGTGGCACCTTTTCTTAAATATGTAATTTATGGGAGTAGAGTCGCGTTGTGCCGTTGTACATCATCACTGATGCACTAGTCATAAAATGTTGGTCAACAGTCAAAAGATAATTAAATTTCCTTCTGCAGTAATGTGGAAATAATATCGCTGAAATCATCAATATTCAATGATTATCGACATCGGTGTATGGCTGTGAAGCATTTTCTTTGGCACACATCTCCCAGATTCTCAACAAGACCCCTATATTTACATATATATACAGTAGAACCTCTCTAAATCGACCCACCATGGAACCGAATTTAAATGGTCAATTTAGCGAGGTGGTCGGTTTAGGGATTGTTTGTATCATTACAATAGTAGTGTAGGGGTGATTGTTTGGGACCCGAGTACGACGATCGATATAGGGGAGTGGTCGATCTGTGGAGGTGGTCGGTTAGACAGGTTTTACTGTATATATAAATATATATATATAATTATATATATACATCTATATGTATAGTATAGTTATACGAATCTTACCTGGGTACAGATGATGGATAACTGGTGTTTTCCCAAGGTACTAGCCTCGGGTAGATGTGGGTCAGTGAGAAGGAAGCACATCCGGGTCCAGCAATCTTTTACATACTTAATAGGATAACAAATTATCTTAGCTCTTTATAGATACTATTGTGTTTTCGTTTTGGTTCTAGCGAAACGTGATAGTCAAGGTAGAGTAGGGTGGGCCCTGACCCACGACTATCTGAGGCTAGTACCTCGGGAAAACACCAGTTATCCATCATCTGTACCCACGTAAGATTCGTATAACTATACTATTTTACCTTGGTGCTACGCCTCTGCCTACTCGTAGACTAGGGAGAATTTTACGTAATCTAATTTGTTATCCTTCTATGATTTAATGTTGTAATCATACTATTGTTTGTAGTACAAAATATTAATTTTGTTTCTCATCTGTCTTTAGTTGGTGGGTAGGCAAGTCGCCAGGCCCGGGTACCCAGGCTTGTTTTCAATGCTGGCCAGTTGTAGTGTTGGTGTTATCTTACCACACAGTAGCTGCTGATAAGATATTTGATTGCCTGCATTTCAGTAGCAGATAGATAATTGGTTGGTATGGTTAGTAGCCTATGTTAGTTTTTTTGGATTTTCTTGGCATATATGTATTTTATTTTTTTCTACTCTTATTACTAGACTAGCCGACTCCTATTTACATATTATAGGCTTGTACATATCTGTGCGATGTGTTATCTGTCTACTTTTGGCATGGTTACCTTCCATTGGGTGTCCTGCTGTTGGGCCATGACATATCACATGCCCCTTTCCAGTGCAGCTTAGTGGGGGTTTCCTAGCCTTATTTTACACAGATATTTCTTTTAAGTTTTTAGGTCAGGAATTTGTTGTTCCTTTACCGTTTGGGCATTCCACACCTTGGCAGCCATTTCCAGCGTGCTTCTCTCATGAGCTTTTATTTGGCTTCTGGTCTGCTTTAGTAGTGGCGCATTATTTGCTCTAGTAGCCCTTTGTGGTTTCGTTAGGAGTTTATTGTTTTGACTATAGCTATATGCTAATGTTTTCAAATGAATTATTCTCCTATGTTCTAGTAATTTCACTTTGGTTCTTTTGTGTATGTCATAGGTGGGGTGCAGCTTGTCTACTCTTAGACAGATTTTTAGGGCTCTGTTCTGCAGTGTTTGCAGTTTTTTTAGTAGTTCTTTTTCTCGCACCCATGTAGTTTACATCTCCATAGTCAAAATAGGGGAGCACCATGCCCTTGAAGATTTTTATTGACATTTCTTGTGTCATGTAGTCGCTTAGCTTTGCAAATAGCCACAGTTTGTGGTTTACTTTTTGTATAATTTTATTTATACATAGGTTGTAGTTTAGTTGGCTGTCCAACTCAAGGCCTAGGTATTTGTAATGGTCTACATTTTCTAGTGATTGGGTTCCTAACTTACAGTGTAGTTCTCTTTCTGGCATTTGTTTATGCGAGAAGAGCACTGTTTTTGATTTGCTTGTGTTTATGGTTATTTGGGTGGACTCACACCACTCATCTAGTTTTAGTAGTCGTTTATTTAGTTTAGTTATTACCTCCTCTTCTCTGGTGCCATTTGCGTATATGACTGTGTCATCTGCATATAGCTGGAGGCATTCAGTTTGCAATCATTTTTCAAGATCATTTATTTAGATTATACGGAGTAGTGGCTCTAACACTGACCCTTGGGGTATGCCACATGTGACAGTTTGGTCGTCTGATAGTGTTTTGTTCATTTTTGTTTTCTGTTGCCTGTTGCTCAGGTTGCTTTTGATCCAATCCATAGTGTTGGATTTTATGCCCATGGTTTATAGTTTTTCCAGTAGTATTTTATGGTCTACTGTGTTAAATGCTTTGCTGAAGTCAATGAAGGTTGCTCCAACTAATTGCTTTTGGTTCATTGATACCAGTATGTCAATTGTTAGGTTAGCTATTGTTTTTGATGCGGATTGCAGTTTCCTGAAACCCCCTTGTCTTTTGTTTAGTATATCGGTTTTTTCCAGGTGTTCATTTATGTGTCTATGTAACACTTTTTCAATGAGCTTGCCTGGGGTTTGAAGAATTGATATTGGCCTGTAGATTCCCATGTTTGTTTGTCTCCAGTTTTGTGAATGTGGGTGATGGTTGCCATTTTCCAGGCTTAGATGAAATGGCCCTGCTCAAAGGAGATGTTGAATAGGTCTACTATAGTGGACGGGATGGCTCGGAGTGCCTCTTTCAATATATTGGTTGGTATTTCATCTATTCCACTTGGTTTATTCATGTCTATGTCATTTATTAATTTCTTTACTTCTATCATATCTGTTTTGCAGGTGGGGATTTCATTCTTCACAGTTCCTGATCTGTTTTCCCATCTTTTTTTGAATTTTTCTGACAGCCTTTGCCCTATTGTGGCAAAGTGTGTGTTCAGTTTGTTTGCTGCATCTTTGTCTGTGAGCATTGCCCCTTCGTTATCTTTGAAGTTTGTATACTCTTCTTTGTTATTTTTTGGGAAAAATGGGTTTACATTTTTCCAGAATTTGTTTGTGTTGCTTCCCCAGTCTTTGTCCTGCTTTATTATGTATTTCCTTTTTGCTGTTCTCACAGCTTTGAGAGAGTTGTTTCTGGCGATATGGTAGGCCAGTTTGTCTTCTATTGTTTCTGTGCACTTTGCTTTATCACCCAGTTTTCTTTTAGTTGTGATGAGTGTTAGCAGGTCTTTGTCTACCCAAGGGTCTTGGTTTTTTTGTATTTTTCTTTTCTTTATGGGGCACATCTCATCAGTTGATTTTCTTATTTCTATGATGATGTTGTCCCAATAGATATCAACATCATCTCTGTTTTGTGTGATGTTGTTTATGTTTTGGTGGAGATGATTTTTTAATGTATCTTCTGAGTAGGATTTTAGGGACCTGCCCATTTTCTATTCATAGTGGTTTGTGCTTTTGAGCTTTTTCCTGTCTGCTTCTGTCTGGCATTGTTGTTGTGTTTGTGCTACAATAAATGAATCGATATATGGAAACATAATATGTCCTTCCCTAGCCATTTGTGAAAAAATTGGTTTAAGTAACCTTGTGAAAATGCGTGGACAGCTAGCTAGTCCATTCTGCATGCACAGGAACTCATAAAGTTCATCCTTCCAACAAAATCTGAGATATTTCCGATCGAGTTTATAGATAGGTACTGTGTAGTATGCATCTTTAAGATCTACACTTAGCTAACCAAGTACCTTGCGTTACTAAGTCTCTTGCTGTGTCCAAGGAGAATATTTTAATATGTTTATATTCTACTAATTTGTTAAATAATGTTAGATCTAAAATTAATCTCACATCTCCATTTGGTTTGGGTCGCAAGAAAATATTGGATATGAATTCCCCAGCCACATGTAGTGCTGGTTCTATAATTCCTTTCTCACAAAATTTTATAACTTGATTGTCTAACACCTCGCATTCTGAACCGTGAAATCGGTAAGGATAGGGTATATTCTTTTGAATAGGTTCCTCTATCAAAGGGATTCTTAGCCCTTCAGCTAAACTAAGACTATTTAGATTATCCGTAATGTTATTCCATTCCAGTAGGCAATTATTGAGGTTACCAACTTGAAATTTGCTTACTGGTGTCTGCGTTGCTGCCTGTACTTGTTCCCTAGGTGGGGGAATGGCTTCTGGCCGTTGAACTCCCTCTTGAAGGGCCGGTTCCCGTCGTTCCAGCCGAATGACTGGCTTTGGCCCCTTCCTCTGGCCCGGAAGCTGAACTTCATCCCAAACCGACCTCCTCGTTGGCCGGTTCGTTGGCTTCGAAAATCCTGCCTCATCATCTTGAAGTGGTTAGGATTCGCATCTGTGGACTTCTTCTCTGTCTCCATGTGTTTGCCACACTTGGAGCTTGTCTCCACTTGCTTAAACAAGTACTGCAGTTGGCCACTGAACATCTTTGTCTTGTCCAGTGCTTTCCTCTTAATGGGCTTCTGGGCAAGGAATAATGTATATTCCTTCCCATCATTGTCTGTGATCTTCTTGGACCTGGTTACCTCCTTGCCTGCAACAGTGCAGACAGCCTTGAACACGTTCTCAAAGTGTCTGTATGAGAGAAAATTGCTAGTCGCGGTTAATAATGCAATCCCCCCATTCATATCATTGCACAGCGACGAGGACTTGTTCTCAGCCATCATCCTATTAGCAATAGGCACGACGGCCATGAGGGCCGATAGAACCCCTTTGTGCACTGTATGCAGTGCCGCCTCAAAAATGTTTCGCTCCTCGCTGAGCTTGACTTCTGGGTCCATTTCTTTAATGGCGGATTCCGGGATCCCTTTGATCCCTGTGAAATTTTCAGCCATTTTGATAATCATTTCATCTGGCTTAAACGTGTTGAAGTGCCCCTGGATCGTCTTCCTCATGAATGTAGTTATGTGGACTTTCTTCCGCCTTTGCACCTTGCACTTCTTTGTTTCCTTACCACAAGATCTCGCATATTTCCCCGTGTGTTTGGTATCGAAATCGGAGGTCGTTGAAAACAAGTCTGATGAAGAGGTAGAGGAAGAGGATTTGTGCTTCCTCCTTTTCTTTGTCTTCATTTTGCTCTTTTTCATGAGAGGCTTCGTTTTCCGGGCCCTCGTGTACTCGTCCCCTTCTGATGACTGCTCCTTCTTTTTGTGTTTGCGTTTGCGCGCAGACACCACCACTTACTCCTCTAACTCATCGTTAGATGAGGCCTGATCTTCGGAGATATCCTCCCACTCCGATTCATCTGAATCAAGCGACACTTTTGATCTCTTTTTCTTAGTGGCTGCCACTCTGGAGCGCAACATCTCCTCCATCTTCTGTTGAACCAATCTCGCAACTTGTTTATCCAGATCAGCTGGGCCTGGGCCGGTATCGTACCCCCCCCACCTCATCCGAATCTCTTTGTTCAGGCGAGGGCGACCTCTGTACCCATGCTGGTGGTGAGCAGTCTTCATCTTCGCTGAGCGCATGAGATGCCTCTGCCTTACTCCGCTTCGTAGCCATGACTTGGAGACTGTGAGTAAAAACTAAAACCAATGGTTAGGCATTGTTTACGGCTGAATATCACACTCATAATTAGAGTATAAATATACTAGGTATGTATTATGGTGTTAAAACAGTATTTAACGCAGGCGTATGGCTAATAGACAGTCGCAGGATGACGGTATGGTAAACCCACTGATCCAAACGAGGGGTAGGGACCAGTGTAGTGGTGCCTTCCCACACTCTTAAGAACCTATAAACTTCTCTCACCTGTGGCTTTCTTTGCCAACATGTTGAATATAGGAATCGGAGGTACGCCTTAACAAGAATAACAAACGAGGAATCGTAATGAAACACAGAAATAAATCCTCTCCGTTCGGCAACGGGTGGCTTCATTAATAAACCGTACAATGGAAGCTGATTATGCTAATTGCTCGACCCGGATGTGCTTCCTTCTCCCTGGGCTACGAGTAGCCAGATGCATAGTACCGAGGTAAATAATATCTATACACACATACATACATATATATATATACATACATAGAGAATGGTTGTAGGTTTACATGACTCGTTGGTGAATGAAAATCCAAACCTGGTTGGTACCCAGTCTGTAAAGAACAACAAACATGAATGGATATAACTTTGAAAACAAGATGGCTGAATGAGTTGAGCGTCCGATTTCTATGCGGCGGGTCATGGGATTCGAACCCTGGCTGAATCAAACCAATGACTCATAATTTGATACTTGGCCCAATATAGCTTGATTCTTGTCATTACTAGGATAGGGCAAGGCGCCGTAGAATGAGAGGAAGAACAATCAATGTTCATCGTTTAAATCAATGACTGGAACATTTCGCCTTGGATTGGTTTTTTCTCTAAAT
This sequence comes from Branchipolynoe longqiensis, assembly GCA_030323885.1. NCBI lineage: Eukaryota > Metazoa > Annelida > Polychaeta > Phyllodocida > Polynoidae > Branchipolynoe > Branchipolynoe longqiensis. Next base: position 39,583,462 of record CM059194.1, read on the forward strand.
AAAATGTTGTAGGTCTTTTGTTGACTATGCAAAGTATAGACTCTCCATATATGTTAAAGTATAAGAATTATGCGAGTATGACGGCACGAAAGGGAATGTTCCCTCCATTATCACACATATGTTGTGTACTACTTTATGGGTGACCCCTTTTCACAGTTTGGCCAGGTGGCGCGACCACCCTTAACCCTACCAGTGGCGTGAAATACTGTCACTCGTGCACTGGAATTTATACGTATATAATTTGTTTTGTTGGTTCTACTAATGGAATAAACTAATAATAAATACATATGATTTACCTAGTGATAAGCAAGCACGGCCATCATATACGGCACAGCTCTAGCATCCAGTCCCCCCCCCCCTTAGCCCCCCCCCATCCCACCCCAACCCCAACACTGGAAATGGCCTACTCTATACGCGCCCCCTTAGAAATGTCTGCGTTCCTTTAATTGATTGGTTACCATGGAAACGGTACAGGCGCGGGTAAGGCACCCGGTCACCAGCCCATCACCCCCAGCCCCGGCTGCCCATCCCTTACACTATGGGCCGATCCGAATCAGGTGTAATTACTTTTTGAATGGTGGCCTTTAGCAGGTGAACAGGTGAGACGAGCTGTAGGGGCTGAGGGGTGACGCAGATTAAATCAGCCTGATTTATGCCTGTGCTGTGCTGCTGATTTGTGGCGAGGGCCAATCAGTAGGGGTTGGGGGTGATAGGTGGGTTGCGTTGTTGTTGTTGCTGCAGATAGGTGATAACCAGAAAGTTTAAAACTTAACTAGCTAAAATGGAACCCCATTATAATGTGATTGTTGGAGTCCATGCAAGGTCAGTGTGAAAACAGCGGGGTCACGTTAAATCGGGGTTTAGTTTACTGAATTACCTTTGGATTAAAGAATTCTGGGTCAAATAAATCATTGCGTTATATTCGAATTAACATTACATTGGGGTGTGTTATAATGGGGGTTCATTGTACAAACAGTTAGAATCCCAAACAACGGAAGGAATCCTAAACAACACATGATCAAATAAATATCATTAAATTCTATGAATTAACCTAATCTAAATTGGGTGGGTTATAATCGAGTGTTAGTGTATAAACAGACATCTCTCTATATATAGTCCTGGTATGACCTTCGATGTTGCCAGGACGTAAAACTCCAACAACAAACCAACTCTCTGTACAATTACATCACGCTATGTTTATAATATATTATATTTAGATATATGTACACAATTTGATATTTATATATTTATATTACACAATTGTGTAACATTTATGGATATATAAGAACTCAATATTATGTATGTGTAAGATATTATATATATATGTACAATATTTTATTTTCAAAATATATTCACACCTATATATTGTATATTATATGTATGTGTGTAAAATATTGTATATGTGTGCACATTATTCGGCGTCCATAGTTCAAAATATATTACATACACATGTGTGTCTTTTGCCATGTATTATGCGAATTTTAAAGGGAAAAAAAGCGATTCTACACCAGGTCATACTCCTATATATAGCATGCCGACACTGCTATGTCGCATGTAAATATTACTGCACTTAGACTAGTTCCTTTTATTGACACGGCAGCAGCACCTGCTGGTGAGGTAGCAGTACTCGCCGAGGGGAGAAGCCTTCCAAGGAATGTATTTTTAATGACTTTTACTAGGCCTATATATGTCTGCCGGACAGTATACAAGTTCATATATATATACATTATATGTATAGCTGGTTGGTTCTTGGAGTTTTATGTCCTAGTGACACCTAAAGTCATATCACCGTTATCACGATGGGTACCGACTTGCGACAGTGTGCACTTATGGCAACTTCATAGTTCTGCCCCACTACGAAATCAGGGTACCAGCACCATGACCCGATATCCCGCTCAGTCACATTATCCTGACAGTGAACACCGAGCGTCATGCTAGGAAATGACAAGTATACATTTTGTAAGTCATTTACAGATGCATATGAAATCTCAGGTCGACTGACACTGGTCAGCATCCGGGGGAGGTGAGGTGGGTGAGATGGCGCCACCGGTACAGTGTCGTATCTTAAGGAGGATAACGATAATAATAACTAATATTCCCCATACGTATCTTTATACTCGCAGAATATGTTATCAATCAATAGTTCCGTCCTCTAGTCGAGGGTTGGATGCAATGGTTCTCCACTTGTCCCGATGGTGTGCTGTTCTGATAGACTGTGAATAATTCAAGCCTGTCCACTGTGAAATATTTGTAAACCATGATGTTCTTGGTCTCCCTCTCCCTCTGCTGCCATTCACCTTCCCTTCCAACAATGTACGGTATATTGAACTCTGACGAATGATGTGGCCAAGATAAATAAGTTTCTTTGTCTGTATAGAGGCAAACAAGCTTTTCTTATTTTTAATTTTTCTGAGAACTTCTTTACAATACGTTATACATCACACATATATCTAGATATATCCATATCTAGACATATCTACATCTAGATATATCTATATATACCTATATATACCTATATATATTTAGGTACGTCTAGATATACATATATGAAAACTTCCGAGCCAGTGGAGTGTCAAGCCCCGCGCAGGAGGTGCAGCGGTGCATGCCGGACCCCCCAACCCCCAACCCCCAATCGGGGGGGGGGGGGGGGGATAGGAGAGGAACACTAAAGAGCTTATTACAGGCGACAAGGGGCTTATCACTATCCATATATAGATATGTCTTGATATATATCTTATTATGTATATGTATCTAACACGGTTATTGTCTGGTATTTGGTTGGAGCTATCATTAGTATCACTGATGTACTGATACTAGTATCACTATATCAGTGTTTTTGGTGTAAATATTGCCCGAGTTGACATCGAAGGTGTGGGGTATTCCCAACACTTACTGAACTCAATTGTCTGCTGCACTCATTAATGCCCTCAATTTTCAAAGTTGAAATGTTGTTCACTTTCTATTTTTGCTCTGATACAGAAACTATGAAAGACGTGGTATTTCCCCACCTGGCTATTCTGAAGAAAGAAAGCGGCATTGAAGTTGAACGAGGCGTTTGTGATAACATTTAATAGGACTGGACTTCTGATGAATTATAATCAGGTATTGCCTGATATGGGGTTTAATGCCTGAGGTACTCTGGAATGAATACACTCGTACGGAATAATCGCAGGTGATGTGAATTCCAAACGTCTTGAGGTCTCAAACCCCAATATGAACATTATGGTGATCCATTATTCTTAGCTTTCCAATCCCAGCCATTTTGATATGAGTACAGACGGACATTACAACGTGTTCTAGCACATTAGTACCAGCCAGGAGACAATACAAAGCAGTGCTATCAAACTGATCAGCCTTATAATACACATTGTCCTGGTGTCAGGGCTGGCCATAGTGCATTGAAATGTATACCATCATGAAAAATGCATTATCAACACCATTTATATTTGTTTAATATAATCAGATCCATAATGTGTTTACAATACACACAAACATAAACACACAGACATACACAAACATACATCTATACATGCACATGCACACATGCACACATCCTTGCACGCATTCACACATTCGCACACATTATATATTTGTTTTCACATATGGCCAGAGAGCGTGTATATAAACAGATGAGAGGGACAACTCTCATACTACACCGTGTAACAGCTGCCGACTGTGGCGCTCCAAGTGGTGGTTGTTGAACAGTTTACGCATATGGGCAAACTCAAGGGAATGGTTGTGTGCAATCTTCATACAGAAAAAGTGAAATAACTCTAAAACCACAACACCTAGAAACAAACTGATTGGAATACACATAGAAAACATGTTTACCAAAAAGATTATATTAAATTGATACGGTTAGGGTTCTGGATTTCTATTAATTTTGAATAAAATCGACGTGTTTGCACTGCGCGTAACGGCAAACTCAATCAGTCAATGCATTGTCAATGGCGGTGAGCAATCTTCATACAGAAAAACTTAAATATCTCTAAAACCACATGACCTAGACACAAACCGCTTGGAACAGATATAGAAAACATGTTTACCAAAAACATTATATAAAATTTATAAGGTTAGGGTTCTGGATTTCTATTAATTTTGAATAAAACTAATGTTTTGCACTGCACGTACCGTCAAACTCAAAGCTTGTTCAACAATGACCGTGCGAGGCACCACTGTAGCCTATGTTACCGATTTTCGCGGGAGTTGTCCCTCTCATCTGTTTATATACACGCTCTCTGATATGGCTAACAAAAAAAACTAAATCCTGATGGTTATGAATTAGTTAGTAAACCTCACTATGTGAGACACTGAAACTCTCCTATTGATTGTTAGTAAAACTGCATTACTGAACTGCATAGTTAGTCAGGCGCACAATTCACTTCTATTGTGGTACACAATGAGTGTCTCTATTATCACCCGCGTCATACCTTCATCCAGGTAAGTGTGGAAGATGGTGTGTGGTGGGGTGGTGGTGGTGGTGGTGGGGGGGGGGGGAGGTTGACCTAAATATACACAAATAAAGCACACCATATTGAACCTAGCGATCTGCCACAGGACCCGTATATAAACATCGAAATGAACTATGCAGCTCGTTCCTACCTCTTCCTTTCTGTATGAGTATTTGCAGAGTGACGGTCCGTGGGTAAACCTCTCGCCTATACATGGAAGGGACACAATTTCAAACTCTGCTGCTGCTTACATTCACATATATTAGCTATTGTGGGGATGTGCATATATATGAATGCATATATATATATATATATATATGGGTCATTCTCCAAAACTGGGCACCACATATTTGGTCTCCACATTAGGATGCTGATAATAAAGTCTTTGTTTTATTGATAGCAAGTCAAATAATAATTGTAGCCTCTGTCTATTAGGTGTGTTAACAGTTCTACATGTATTGAATTTATCCCACAAAGGATATCACAATTATAATTGTATGATTTTGCACTAGAGTGAAAATGTGAAAATTTACACATTTACACCATACATGTGGCCAAACTTTTTTTCAATTTTTTTCTTGTAAGTCATAACCTTGTCTGCTTAACAGTAATCAATTAAATCTTGTTTGACTATGTTGCATCTGTTAAAATGAGGTCCGAGATGTGTCTTTGATTTTCATGTTACACAAGTGATAATAATGTATTGCTCAATTTGTATAAGATCTAATTCAAAAAGTGAAACTCATTTTTTTCAACTCTGACACATACACAACATGCAAACCTTCATAGGACATTGGATTAGGCTATTAATTATTTGGAAGGATGTTTGCTATTATTTGGAAGGTTTTCACTTTTGGTTTCCAAGTCACACTTTTGTGCCCAGCTTTAGAGAATAACTCATATATATATATATATATATATATATATATATATATATATATATATTAACATATATGTACTTTATATACTGGATACAGTGGCTGAATTGTCAGGACACAGGCTTTATGTGCACAAGGTCGGGAGTTCAAAACCCAGCCGAGTCAAACCAATCACATAGAAAATTGATAGTTGTCACTACTTAGCCTGTTGCTCAGCATTACGAGGATATGGCAAGGTCTGGTTAGCTCAGTATCAGGATGTGACTTATTGGGAAATCGGTTCCACCAGATTGGTCTCCTCTGAGTCCTAGCGGGACAGCACTATAAAGTCACCATGAGTGCACATTGTCGCATGTCGGTGCCCATTCTGATATCATTTTAGATGTTGCCAGGATGTAAAACGCCAACATACCGAGCCCGAGCCCACTGCGTTAGGTTATACCGAGCCCGAGCCTGAGCCCACTGCGTTAGGCTATACCGAGCCCGAGCCTGAGCCCACTGCATTAGGTTATACCGAGCCCGAGCCTGAGCCCACTGCGTTAGGCTATACCGAGCCCGAGCCTGAGCCCACTGCGTTAGGTTATACCGAGCCTGAGCCCGAGCCCACTGCGTTAGGTTATACCGAGCCCGAGCCTGAGCCAACTGCGTTAGGCTATACCGAGCCCGAGCCCACTGCGTTAGGTTATACCGAGCCCGAGCCCACTGCATTAGGCTATACCGAGCCCGAGCCAACTGTTTTAGGCTCTACCGAGCCCGAGCCCACTGCATTAGGCCATACCAAGCCCGAGCTCACTGCATTAGGCCATATTGAGCCCGAGCCCACTGCATTAGGCTATACCGAGACCGAGCCCACTGCCTTATGGTGCTGTCGCACTATGACGTATCTCACCGGCGCGCCGCCAATGCGCAGAATTACTTTTTTACATCAAGACACATCAAACTTTTCGGCGCGGTGGGAAAAGTTTGACATAAGCGCAACGTAGTGTTAGCGTGCGGCCAACGTTGTGGTAACGTATATCAACGTTACCACACACGTTGTGGTAACGTATACCATATATCCACATTATATATGTGGATATATGGTAACGTATATCCACAAAAAAAGGTGGGCGCAACGTGTGGGAATGAGCCTCATGCGTGTGCGGCGTGTGCCTAGCATTCACATAACGTTATTCCAGCGCTCCGCTAGCAACCGGCCGGCAGACATGTTGCACGACGTATGAGAGCGTTGTGCCAGCGCATGATCGACACATGACCAACGACACTCCAGCGCTTTTCGGCGCGTGTTGGCGTGGCGTGGCGCCAGCGTGCAATCAGCCCGCCAACATTAAGCGAGCGCCAGACGCGCGGCCAACATGTCCAAAATGTCGAGACATGGTGGAGAAATGCCAAGAGCGCGTCGGCCATATGTTATGCATACGGCAGTGGTACGTTACCGACGCACTGACAGAATGCTCGCCGTCAGAGGAAAAAAAGTCAACATATGACAACGTCACACAACATCAGAACAAGGTTCCTCCAATGCGCGTCTAACATATCTCGACGTGCCCCTAACGTCGCCTTAACGTTGGCACCCACGTGTTGTCGCACATTGAAAGTTTTGCACAAGCACAAAACTTTGACGACCCCCTGACGCGTGCCGCCGAACATTGCCGTAGATCAACCTATACCAACGCGTGCCTAACGCATGCATAATGCAAACTGATGTATCCCAACGTAGTGCCAACAAATCACATACGTCGACGCACGTTGGCGAGAAGCGTCGTAATGTGACAGCACCATTAGGCCATACCGAGCCCGAGCCCACTGTGCCACCCCTATACCCACCGTGCCCAGCCGTAGCCGTGGCCGGTGCCCGCATTCATTGAAATGGAGATGAAGGCTGGTCGTCGCTGCCCGGCACCAATGGGGCCCGGGGTAACCCTGGCTAGCCCGGGGTGGGCCGGGGTAGTGCCGGGGTGGTGTCGGGGCGGGCCGGGGCTCGGCTTACAAAGGCTGCCCCCACGCGCCGACAGGCGAGCCGGTCGTTGCGGCCTCATAACGGCGTCGGCGCGGCCGGGCACCGCCAACTGACACGGCGCTATAAAAATAAAGGCACGGCCTTCTCAACTCATCTCCGACGGATCTGGTTACACAGATTAATGCCCGGTGGGGTCCGTGAGGGTCACTCACCCCCGCGCCTCTCCTCCCTCCACACCTCCACCCACCTCCCATTTTCTCCCCCTGACTCCCTTCTTCTCTCCCCCGACTCCCCTCCTCTTCTCCCTACGGTGCATCCCCCTCCGACCCTCTCCTCCTCCTTCTTCCTCCTTCCTCCCTCCTACGTTCTCCCTCCTCTCTCTTCATCCCTCCTCCCTCCTCCCTTCTTCTCCCTCCACCTCCATACTCCCTCCTCCTCCCTCCCCTCCTCCCTTCACCGCTCCTCCTTCCCCCTCCTTCCTCGTCCCTCCCCCTCCTCCTTACACCTTCCCCATCCCCCTTCTCCCTCCCCTTCTCCCTTCTCCATCCCCTCCTCCCCCCTCCCCTCCTCCTTCCTCACCCCCCTCCCCTGCCCCCTCCCATCCTCCCATCCTCCTCACTCCTCCCCCTGTTCCCTTCTACCCCCTCTCCCCTACTCTCGCCTCCACCTCCTCTCTCCTCCCTCACTCCTCCCTCTCTCCTCCCTACCCCCTCCTCTCTCCTCCCCCTTCGACTCCTCCCTCCTCCCCTCCCTTCCTCCTTCCTACCTCCTCCCTCCCCCTCTTTCCCTTCCTACCTTCTCCCTCTCCTCCCCCCCTCCCCTCCCCTCCCTCCACCCCTCCCCTCCTCCCACCCACTCCCCTTCCTTTATCTCACCCTGCCCTACCCTCACCCACCTCCTTCACCCCTCTCACCACCACCTCCCACCTCAGTTGGAGCCACTCACGCACACCCAGTCATTGAGACTCACTCAGACGTACTCGCACCCATCTGCTCGCACCACACTAAACTCCACGTGTACAACACTGGATACCGCCCCATCAACCCATCCTTACTCGTATACACAAAACGCCACACACCATACCTCACGCACACTGCCCCACACACACTGCCTCGCATGCACTGACTTACACACTGCCTCACACACACTGCCTCATGCACAGTGCCTCACACACACTGCTTCCCACACACTGCCTCACACACACTACCTCCCACACTGCCTCACACACACTGTATTACACACACTGCTTCACACACACGGCCTCACACACACTACCTCACATACACTGCCACACTCTGCCTCATGCACACTGGCTCACACACAGTGCCTCACATGCACTGCATCATGCACACTGCCTCACACACACTGCCTCACACACACTGCCTCACACACACTGCCTCACACACACTGCCTCACACACAGTGTCTCACATACACTGCCTCACACACAGTGCCTCACACACAATGCTTCCCACACACTGCCTCACAGACACTACCTCACACACAATGTCTCACACACACTGCCTCATACACACTGCCTCACAGACTACCTCACACAGACTGCATTATGCACAGTGCCTCACACACTGCCTCACATACACTGCCTCACACACAGTGTCTCACATACACTGCCTCACACACAGTGCCTCACACACAATGCTTCCCACACACTGCCTCACAGACACTACCTCACACACAATGTCTCACACACACTGTCTCACACACACTGCCTCACAGACTACCTCACACAGACTGCATTATGCACAGTGCCTCACACACTGCCTCACATACACTGCCTCATACATACTGCCTCACGCACTGCCTCACACACACTGCATTATGCACAGTGCCTCACACACAATGCATCACACACACTGCCTCACACACTGCCCCTCGCACACTGCCTCACACACACTACCTCACACACACTGCCTCACACACACTGCCTCACAAACACTGCCTCACACGCATTGCCTCACACACTGCATCACACACACTGCCTCACACACACTCCCTCACACACACTGCCTCATGCACAGTTCCTCACACGCACTGCTTCCCACACACTGCCTCACACACACTACCTCACACACACTGCTCACACACACTGCATCACACACACTGCCTCACACACTCGGCCTCACACACATTACCGTACACACTGTCTCACACACACTGCCTCACACACTGCCTCACACACTGTCTCACACACACTGCCTCACACACACTGCCTCACACACACTGCATCACACACACTGCCTCACAGTCACACACACTGCCTCACACACTGCCTCACACACTCTGCCTCACACACACTTCCTCACACACTGCCTCACACACTGTCTCAGACACACTGCCTCACACACTGCTTCACACACCTTACCTCATCCATTGTCCACATTGAACACAACTCATAGAAACACGTCCCCAAAAGACGGAAATAAACATTCCCCATGCTATAAAACTGGGGGCCTGGGGGGGTAGAGGCGTCAGAAGTCCATCACCCCACACAAGCAGTGTGACTAGTATGAGGTGCATCTTTCTTTACAGTATTTTAGTACATAATCAGCGAATTATTGTTGTTATTGATGTTAATTAGGCTATATATATTATTGTTTTTGAGATCATCTATTTGAAAGTTTTAATATATAAAAATGTATTAAATTCTAATAAAAAGTGGAACGTTGACCAAGTATAATAACAAGTGGAACCATGTGAGGGGAGTTATGCTAACCAATTTCCATTGCATTGTTATTGTTATTGGTCTAAAGCCTGGTACATACCTCCCGTATAAAACCTAAAACTGAGTTTTAAGTCGCGAATCGGAAGGCTCTGGCGTGATACTGATAGGGGGTCACACACCTGAAGACTGAAACCGACTAAAACTCAAACTTTGTCGTGAAACGGGAGGTGTGTACCGGGTTTTATAAGATTCAAAAAATGAATCGGGCAGTTTTAGTCGGGAAACGGGACGGGTCGGCTTGTAACAGGTACCATCAGGCAGTCAGTTTTAGCGCGTGAATCATATACGGGAGGTGTGTACCAGGCTTAAGTAATCCCATGGCATCATTACCTCTAGGTAAGGTTGGTGTTTTGTGGGCGAATATATTATCCTTTCATAATGAGCATGTTATTTCTGCGGTCGTTGTATTTTTTAATTTCTTCTTTATCCAATCAATCCCGCAGAGTAAACGTTTTGACGAATCGTTTTTGATTTTTGTTTGTTCTATTGATACTTTCCAGATAAACATTAATAATCGCATTGGTACAGCTCCTAATTTAATCGCAAAGTAACATAATTTTGTGGGTTTTTTTTCAGGTCCTGTCATATTTAAGAAATAAATATAGGTTGACCATTACAATCTACTTTATGTTAGCTTGCACCAAGTAATGCTGATTTTTTTAAAAGAGCCTAATTAAAGATACATATTTGAAGTAAATCATGCAAAATAATGGCGATATGCACACAAACATGTTATAGCTTATAATATAATTGTGCGACCTGCAGCAGTGATATGTTCTAATCAATGGACTTAATATTCCTGCAATGCAGCAATACATGTTCAATTAGGTGACATCAAATTTGTGACATCAAATGTAGCCAAGCGGGTATTTAAAACAAAAAAATTGCATGGCTTCATCGCACTATGGACCTTCAACAGTTTCAAAGCACACTCCCTTCACTCTAGATAAAGGATTCACCCTCTACTCGCAGTATATGGTTGAATACCACCCCTATCGAAAAAGTGGGGAAATGAAATGAGAGCCTACATCCACAATCTAAAAAGCAATATTTATTCTTTATACATGTCTTAATATTTCCCCGCTACCTTTGAGTTGAAAAATATAATAAAACATCTAGTTTAATAGAATTTAAAAGTGAGATTGACGGCGTTCTATGTCCGACATCTTAGTTTTTTTGCATTCTCTCCCATTTCACCAACTCTGTGCCGATATAAGTACCCATTTGATACTGGTGGTAGGCATTCTACTTCCTGTTCCATAATAAAACTATTTTCACCCGTATTTATACTACGTTGTCATTCACCCGTGTTCTGTGAGTACAGGGTGAATCTGTTATCTACATCTGCCCCATGTGAACACAATACAAAATATGTGCCCGACATATTTTATTTCCACACCCACCCAACTACCAACCACACCAGCTGAGCTTTCATCTTCCTCTCCCCCACCGACCTGATATTACCTTAGATATCGCTAGGACATAAAACAAAAACAAACAAACAAAAGATCCTCTCTCCCTACCCCTGTACAGCTCCTGGATTACCTTTTTCTATACACTCCCTCATGCTGGCCCGGGAGTGTAAACAAACAAACAAACATGCTGCCCCGCCCACCCATGCACCCGCCCGCCCACCCACACACCCGCCCGCCCACCCATGCACCCGCCCGCCCACCCACATACCCGCCCACCGTCTTGCTCACCCACTGATGTCTCCAACCACTACCCACTAGAACTTAGAAGCCAACTCCCGGCCGCATGGGACAGCTTTTGGCTGTGCCCATACAGTGCTGCAGATTTGCAGCCTTCAGCGCGCCAATGCGACTAAACCCCCCCCCCCCCCACCACCACCACCACCACCAAAAAGCCACAGAAAAGCAAGCAACTCTACAGAGAGGCAGTGTCTCCCGGTAGGGTAGTAGGAGTAGGAGTAGTAGTGTCGCTGGTTGCCTAACTCACTTAATGCCCGCCGCATTGTTTTCCCGCCTATTACCGCAGCACCCACCCCACCCCCTGGCGGCGACTAGGCGAAGCGAGGCGGCCTCATTAACCGCCACTTAGCGCTTATCGTCCCGCTATGTAATCAGTCGGCGTTAAAGACTTAATTACCATCGCTCCCACTGGGGGTAAGGGATGGGGGGAGGGAGTGTGTAGGGTGTGTGGAGGAGGCGGAGAGTGGAAGGGTTGGCTGGCAAATGGCTGCCAACTCGTGTAAGTACGTCAGATTAACGAGGCTCCTGTATGTAATAGCTTGGGCGAAGCGCTAAATAATTGATGCCTGCGCTGTGATTATCTCCGCCGCCACATCCACCCACCCACCTCCCCCACCGTGACGTAATGGTGACGGGCAGGGGGCAATGCGCGCGCAGGTCTATGGGGAGACACGCGCCGCCTGGTGGTTAATGGGGAAACAATGGAGAGAGCTCGGTGACATAGTGTTATGGCTGACGGCGGCGGCGGGTGGTGGTGGTTGGTGGTGTCTTGTTGTTTGGATGCGTTAATTACCAGCCTACTTATCTCACTGCAATTACTTATCGCCCGCCAATTAAAGGCTGCCAGGGCACGCTCCTCAGCGGTGTGAAGCGAGCGGTTGACGAAACGCGGCGCTCGTCTGCTACTCACACATTAAATGTCTTCTACTGCTGCATTAATTGTCGTCTTAAGCTGACTCGTTGATTGTCATCTTCTACTGCTGCATTAATTGCTGTGTGCTACTATCACATTAATTGTCTTCTACTGCTGCATTAATAGTCTTCTGCTACTGCCACATTAATTGTCTTCTACTGCCGCATTAATTGTCATCTTCTACTGCCGGATTAAGTGTTGTCTTCTATTGCCGCATTAATTGTCGTCTTCTACTGCTGCATTAATTGTCGTCTTCTACTGCTGCATTAAGTGTTGTCTTCTAAAAGTTCTATTGCCGCATTAATTGTTGTCTTCTATTGCCGCATTAAGTGTCGTCTTCTACTGCCGCATTAATTGTTGTCTTCTCCTGCCGCTTTAATTGTCGTCTTCTCCTGCCGCTTTAATTGTCGTCTTCTACTGTTGCATTAAGTGTTGTCTTCTATTGCCACATTAAGTGTCGTCTTCTACTGCCGCATTAATTGTCGTCTTCTACTGCCGCATTAATTGTCGTCTTCTACTGTTGGATTAAGTGTTGTCTTCTATTGCCGCATTAAGTGTCGTCTTCTACTGCCGCATTAATTGTCGTCTTCTACTGCCGCATTAATTGTTGTCTTCTCCTGCCGCTTTAATTGTCGTCTTCTACTGTTGGATTAAGTGTTGTCTTCTATTGCCGCATTAATTGTCGTCTTCTACTGCCGCATTAATTGTCGTCTTCTACTGCCGCATTAATTGTTGTCTTCTCCTGCCGCTTTAATTGTCGTCTTCTACTGTTGGATTAAGTGTTGTCTTCTATTGCCACATTAAGTGTCGTCTTCTACTGCCGCATTAATTGTCGTCTTCTACTGCCGCATTAATTGTTGTCTCCTGCCGCTTTAATTGTCGTCTTCTACTGTTGCATTAAGTGTTGTCTTCTATTGCCACATTAAGTGTCGTCTTCTACTGCCGCATTAATTGTCGTCTTCTACTGCCGCATTAATTGTTGTCTCCTCCTGCCGCTTTAATTGTCGTCTTCTACTGTTGGATTAAGTGTTGTCTTCTATTGCCCGCATATAAGTGTCGTCTTCTACTGCCCTTATTGTCGTCTTCTACTGCCGCATTAATTGTTGCTTCTCCTGCCGCTTTAATTGTCGTCTTCTACTGTTGCATTAAGTGTCTGTTCTTCTACTGCCGCATTAATTGTCGTCTTCTAGTGCCGCATTAATTGTCGTCTTCTACTGCCGCATTAATTGTTGTCTTCTCCTGCCGCTTTAATTGTCGTCTTCTACTGTTGCATTAAGTGTTGTCTTCTATTGCCGCATTAAGTGTCGTCTTCTACTGCCGCATTAATTGTCGTCTTCTACTGCCGCATTAATTGTTGTCTCCTCCTGCCGCCTTAATTGTCGTCTTCTACTGTGGATTAAGTGTTGTCTTCTATTGCCGACATTAATTGTCGTCTTCTAGCTGCCGCATTAATTGTCGTCTTCTACTGCCGCATTAATTGTTGTCTTCTACTGCCGCTTTAATTGTCGTCTTCTACTGTTGATTAAGTGTTGTCTTCTATTGCCACATTAATTGTCGTCTTCTAGTGCCGCATTAATTGTCGTCTTCTACTGCCGCATTAATTGTTGTCTTCTCCTGCCGCTTTAATTGTCGTCTTCTACTGTTGCATTAAGTGTTGTCTTCTATTGCCACATTAATTGTTGTCTTCTAGTGCCGCATTAATTGTCGTCTTCTACTGCCACATTAATTGTCGTCTTCTACTGCTGCATTAATTGTCATCTTCTACTGCCGCATTAATTGTTGTCTTCTTCTGTCGCATTAATTGTTGTCTGCTACTGCCAAATTAATTGTCTTCTACTGCTGCACTAATTATCATCTTCTTCTGCTGCATTAATTGTCGTCTTCTACTGCCGCATTACTTGTCATCTTAAACTGCTGCATTAATTACCGTCTTCTGCTGCTGCATTAATTGTCATCTTCTACTGCCACATTAATTACTGTCTTCTGCTGTCGCATTACTTGTCATCTTAAAATGCCGCATTAATGACCATCTTCTGCTGCCACATTAATTTTCATCTTCTACTGCAACTTAAGTGTCGTCTTCTTCTGCCACTTTAATTGTATTAAATTGCTGCATTAATCACTGTCTTCTGCTGTCGCATTAATTATCATCTTAAACTGCTGCTTTAATTGTTTTATTCTACTGCCACATTAATTGTCATCTTTAACTGCCACATTAATTACCATCTTCTGCTGCCGCATTAATTACCATCTTCTGCTGCCGAATTAATTGTTGAATTCTGCTGCTGCATTAATTACCGTCTGCTACTGCCACAATAATTGTCTTCTCCTACCGCATTAATTGTCATCTGCTACTGCCAAATTAATTGTTGTCTTCTGCTGCCGCATTAATTGGCGTCTTCTACTGCCGCATTAATTGTTGTCTTCTACTGCCATATTAATGTTGTCTTCTATTGCCGCATTAATTGTCATCTTCTACTGCCGCATTAATTGTTGTCTTCTGCTGCCATATTAATTTTGTCTTCTATTGCCACATTAATTGTTGTCTTCTGCTGCCGCATTACTTGTTATCTTCTACTGCCGCATTAATTGTTGTCTTCTACTGCCATATTAATTTTGTCTTCTCTTGCCACATTAATTGTCATCTTCTGCTGCCGCATTAATTGTCATCTTCTACTGCCGCATTAATTGTTATCTTCTACTGCCGCATTAATTGTTGTCTTCTGCTGCCATATTAATTTTGTCTTCTATTGCCGCATTAATTGGCATCTTCTACTGCCGCATTAATTGTTGTCTTCTGCTGTCGTATTTGGTATGGTTTTAGTACACGTAGTATGCATAGAATACGTAAACATAGTATATGAAGTACAGCATTAATATATGTAATATGCATAGTATACATAGAATGCTTAGTATGCATAGTACGTGTAGTGTACATAGTATGCATAGTATATGTAGTATGTGTAGTATACATAGTATGCATAGTATGTATAGTATACATAGTATGCGTTGTATACATAGTATGAGTAATACACATAGTATGCATAGTATACACAGTATGCATAGTACATGTAGTATGCGTTGTAGCCTATGCATAGTTTCCATATTATATGTAGTGTGCATAGTATACGAAGTATACATAGTATACATAGTATACAATATATACTGACTAAAAACAACGGGACATTGTCCTATTTTCATGGGCCGTTTTATGCTGTTTATTGATGAGTAATTTTCTTTTCTAGTCTTGGTGATGGCCAAGCCAGAGGCTGGGTACTTTGAGTGAAACCCATCAGACAAGGGCTTAATCCCCTTCACTTAATCTGTGCTGAAACTAACATTAGCGATCGATACCGCTGCCTGAGCCTCTGCGTGAGAGATTACAAGTGAAGCTCAAAGGCAGGCTTTTTAATAAGGCAGTGCGTGCACCCAACAAATCCAGTTGTGTAAGTCATCTTTTTCACTCTCTTGAATATTCACAGTTTCGCATTAAGGTAAAGGATCAGAAACAGTGCAAAAGACATAAATATTGAACACACGGAGAGCTGGTCACCAACCTCTGAGCAAATCTCAAACCAACTCTGTGGCAACTCCCGATATGACCTTAGATGGTGCCAGGACGTAAACCTCCAACAACCAACCAACCCCGTGACAAAAGACAATTAGCTCATTCAAACTATCACAGGTATAATGCACAAGTGGACACGTCGAGCTTTGTACTGCAATGGTCATCTTATCAGCTGGATCGCTGAGTATGTTTGTTTGTTGTTGTTTTACGTCATAGCAACATCTAAGGTCATATCAGGACAGGTACCGTCTTATGACAGTGCGCACTCATGGCGACTTTATAGTGCTGCCCCACTGGGAGACTAGGCTGCCAGCACCATGACCTGATACCCCATTCAGTCACATTATCCTGACACTGAGCCAACCAGTGCCGAGCAGGCTCGCTGATTAGCATCCATTACAACAAGCAACTAACTCTCAGAGTAACTTCCGCACCAGACGGGATGGCTGAATGAGTTGAGCGTCCGTTTCTAAATCGGCATTATTAGTATAGGGCAAGGACTGGTTTGGTCAGTGTCAGGATAATGTGACTGAGTGGGATATCAGGTCCTGGTACGTTTAGCCTGGTCTCCCAGTGGGGCAGCACTATAAAGTCACCATGAGTGTGCACTGTCACAAGTCAGTACCCGTCCTGATATGACCTTAGATGTTGCCAGGACTTAACACTTCAACAACCAACGAACTTCCCATGTGGAACTTGGAATGTGGGGAGTTCGAAACCCAGCTGAGTCAAACCAATGACTTAGTAAATTGATACTTGTTGCTATGTAGCCTGGTACTCAGCATTACTTATTCGGCATTACTTTGGGAAAGACTGGTTAGCTCAGTATCAGGATAATGTGACTGAGTGGGAAGTCCGGTCATGGTGACTGCAGCCTGGTCTCCTAGTGGAGCAGCACTATTAACTTGCCACGATTGCGCACTGTCCCAATTCGGTACCCGTCCTGATATGACCTTAGATGTTGCCATGATATAACACCCCATCAAACAGATTAACTTTCAGGCAGCTCTCAAATAGCTCCCGATGGAGTTGTTATTCATTAATTAAGCAGGGGAAATTCCAATTACGGACAAACTATTGGTATTCCTCATTCTACTGCTCCTGGTACCATCGCCGTACTAGTAGTACTAATAGTACTACTGAGTTCATACTAGGTAGTGACTTTTTGTAAGTCATTACTTTGAGTTGGTTGTGATTTCTCATCTAGACCTGGCACATGGAAAGCATGTGATCAACTCATTTTGCCATCATGTCTAACTATTGAGAAACTTATGACAAATTCCAATTCATTATCAACTCCTGATAAGCTTCAGGGCAGCATATAACACATTCTATTTAATCACCCAACAACTCATGAGCAATTCCCATAACCAGCTCAATGCAATTAACAAGCAGCTCCTCGTGTACTTCGGGGCAACTCAGAACAGGCTCCACACAATTACCCCGCAACTCCTGGTGGATTTCAGGGCAACTCACTGCAAAAGTCCAAACAATTACCAAGCAACTCCCAGTGGAGTTTCTATGGGATCCTGAGCAAGTCTCGCGAGCAACTTTCGGGGTATAATATTAATAGAACAATAACTAGAGCAGCTCCCAAACTGGGACCGGGTGCGGTTGCCGAATCGGTAGAGCGTGAGCCTCACGTGCGGGAGATCGGGAGCTTGGTTTCCGGTCGAGTCAAGCCAATGACTTATCAAATTGATACTTGCTGCTTCCTAGCCTAGTACATTAATAGGATAGGGCATGGAGTGGTTAGCTCAACGTCAGGATAATGTTAGTTAGTTGGATATCGGGTCATGGTGGTGGTGGCCTGGTTTCCCAGTGAGGTAGCACTATAAAGTCGTCAAGAACACCGAAATCACACCTTCACCCTCCAATTACATGCACCCACTCACCCCACTCTCCACGACACACACATACTCACATGCACTTACTCCACTCTCCACCACCACCACACACTCACTCACACCCACTCACACCCACTCACATGCACACTCACACACACTCAAACACACTCACACACACACTCGCAAACACTCACACGCACTCACAGTCACACACACACTCAGATACATTCACACACACTGACACACACTCACACACACACTCACCAACACTCACTCACCCACACCCACTCACTCACACCCACTCACATACACACTCAAACACACTCACACACACGCAAACACTCACACACACTCACAGTCACACACACTCAGATACATTCACACACACTCACACACACTCACACATACACACACTCACACACACCCGCACACACTCACACCCGCTCACACACACTCACCAGCACTCACACATCCACACACACTCACTCACACACCCTCACTCCCCACCCCACTCAGCATTAAATGCACCATGCAGTCCTGTACAGACATGCTCTCTGGAGTTGGTTGGGGACACCGGCGGCAACATTAGGGAGCAGGGAGCAGTGTGCATTAACACGGCCACCCCCTATTAAGGCCCCATGACAATTAATACACTCACTACAATGAAGCCGTCCATATATATATGTGATGTATAAGCATTATGCGAGTATAAACGCACGTAAGGGATTGTATGTATATTTCCTACCCTAAATATTGATGGGGTGGCTTACTCGATGTATGCCCCCCCCCCCCCCCCCCCCCCCCGTCTAACCACATGACCAGTGGCTCCACCTCCGGCACACCTCTATCCTGGACGCTACACTGTCACTTGCGCCCAAGATTCTTTTTTTTTAGGCTAGGGCATCATATTCCCTATGCCAGAGAATATATTATCTCAACCAGTACCTTTGTCTTGTCTTCCTCATTCTACTGTAGTAAGCATTTATATATATATATATATATATGTATATATATATATATATATACATGCATGCGTATATATATATATATATATATATATATATACATATATATGTATATATATGTATATATATTCCGTACTCGTACACAGTCCCGTTTCAATATAGTGCTGCCATCTGGTGGAATCCATCTGTACCATTATGCGGTAAACCATACCGGTGGTTCTTTCTAATGGCGGAGTTAACAACACTTGTGATTATATGACTCAAAATGGATGCCACTCTGGTCAAAGTGACCAAAGTTAGTAAAAACCATCAAAATTAATATGAAATGTGTAAGGTAGGCCTAAAAGAAACATGCTATTAACAATCCATACATGGCGAAGCATCAGTGGAGTACAATGATGCGCATTTAATGTCCAATAGCCGATGAGAAAAATCAATGTGCTCTAGAGGCGTCATTAAATAAAACAAGCTTTACAATGATGCGCAGTGGCAGCGCAAATTAACAGAAGAGTAGTGATCAGAATGACCCTAAAGCTTATACACCGTGTGGTATTATATATATATATATATATAATTATATAGATATATATAGGTAGTACTTAGTAGAATATTTTCTTTGTATAGCTGATAATTCCTTTGGTGCAAAGGTACACATTTCAATGAAACAATACTCTGATAACAAAACCAAACACCCCGACTGACTGCGAGAGACATATTTGCTCAGAGCAGACGATGTCATCGTGATTTTTCCCGCGCAACTTTCCCCGCGCGAACTCAGTGATGCTGATAATGATACAGCACTGAACACCCGCTAACCCTACAAGACACGCAGCCCGATAATGGACCTCCAAACCCCGCCCCCCACACAAACAGCAGTCCAGTTTGTTTATTTATTCAGACATTTATGTTACAGCTGCCGTTGACTCTATCCCTGTCACCACACCGGCCTTGTGCGTGTTGTTTGTTTTACTTATGGATTGTTATTTTGATACAAAAAAAAAACACCCCAAAAACGCGAAAGAAATAAACCAAAAACAAGGCCGTCTGCTGTTTCGGAAATATTGCCCTTTCTCAATAAAACAATAAAATAAAAAAATTGGTCCCATGTCAGTCACTATGATGGTAATATGTGCAAAGTAAGTGTCGGTCATATCAGAGGGGATCACAAAATATAAGCTGGTTCTTTGACCAGAAATATGGTATTTTCGTGTGCTGTCAATAATTATGATCCTCATATATGCAGGTTTAGTGTCACATTAAAGCAGAAACAACATCTGACATGTGGAATAAGTTATATTCGACGTTTGCAGTGGGTGCTCTGCGCCTTCGATTTGGTTAGTTTCCGGTGAGGGACATAATAGTCAAGTGTTCTTGCTTTTTGTGGGGTTTTTTCCCCCCACTGAAAATCCCTGCTGTCACTAGAA
Source organism: Branchipolynoe longqiensis (assembly GCA_030323885.1). Taxonomy (NCBI): domain Eukaryota; kingdom Metazoa; phylum Annelida; class Polychaeta; order Phyllodocida; family Polynoidae; genus Branchipolynoe; species Branchipolynoe longqiensis. Next base: position 39,603,922 of record CM059194.1, read on the forward strand.
TCATGATCAACCTGTGGGCACTATTGCACGTCAGCTCGGCAAGGGCAGACGACATTTGATAGTAGCAAAAACTACTTTGAGTAGTGTCAAAAGGAGACATTTAGGAGTGAGAAAGTGACATTACATGTAATAGCAACACATACCGGCAGTTACTAGTACCAACAGCAGACGACATTTAGTAATGGAAACAGATTATATTTAGTCGAGGTAAAATCACGCGACATTCAGTAATGATAAAATTCATAAAACATTAAAATCTAACAAGAGTATTAGCTGCAATCATACGACATTAATAGTGGTACAATATTACATTTACTAGTAACAGAAACAGACGACACTTCCTAGTGACGACATGACATTCAATTGTGGCAAAATTAATAACACAACGACAACCAAATGGCATTACTAGTGGCAATCATACAACATATGGTATTTGTAAAATATTACATTTAGTAGTAACAACAGCAGACGACATTTCATATGCATATCTGTCCTGATATGACCTTAGATGTTGCCAGGACGTAAAACTTCCAACAACCAACCAGTCATATACATAGTGGCAACCTGACATTCGAAAGTGGCAAAAACCATGCGACCTATAGTACTGGGAAAATCATAACAACATTTAGCAGTGGGTTTAAGCTGACGGCATTTGGCCGTGTGAACACGCTGCACATAGGTGAGGGTGTCCGCATCGTGGTGGAAGGGTTAGAGATCCATCCCGCGTGGTGTCAAAGAGTTCATGCTCTGTGAATGCATGGCAACACTACTATAACATGTGAGGGTGCGCAGTGTCACGTGTTATTAACAACACGATGCAATGATGCAGCACCCCCCCCCCCATACCCCCACCCCCCTGACACACCCATGCACGTACATGCGCACACAACCCCAGCACCTTCATGTCGACCCCTCAACCCGCCACGCGCATGTCTGCCACGTCACCAACATATCGACAGTGAAGACACTCACAATTTTCCACATCACCAACAAATCGACAGCGAAGACACTCACAATTTGCCACGTCACCAACAAATCGACAGCGAAGACACTCACAATTTGCCACGTCACCAACAAATCAACAGTGAAAACACTCACAATTTGCCATGTTACAAACAAATCGACAGCGAAGACACTCACAAGTTGCCATGTCACCAACAAATCGACAGCGAAGACACTCACAAGTTGCCATGTCACCAACAAATCGACAGCGAAGACACTCACAAGTTGCCATGTCACCAACAAATCGACAGCGAAGACACTCACAATTTGCCACATCACCAACAAATTGACAGTGAAGACACTCACAATTTGCCATGTCACCAACAAATCGACAGCAAACACACTTACAACTTGCCACATCACCAACAAATCGACAGAGAAGACACTCACAGCCAAATCAAAACTACAGGAAATCAACAGTAAAGTGAACCCCATCCTTTCTTTCTCTCTCTACACACCGAGAAAAAATGAGCTTCTAGCGGTTCCCTAGGTAATACCCCTGTCACACTACGACATAACGAGCCAACGTAAGCCTGACGTGGTGAATTTTCATCATTATGTTGACGTAAGTTGGATTACATTATGATGACGTCAGAATGATGTTAGACTGACATCGAACTACGTCACATTACGTTGTGTTACGTCGAGTTACGTCCAGGTTTTGGACATGTTCAAAACTTTCGACGTAGCTGGAACGTAAGGGTTTATGTTCGCCGTACGTTCTGTTCACGTTCAGCGAACGTCAATGACGTTAAACAGACGTTAGTCAAACGCTGCTCACTACATTCAAGTGTATGTTCTCCTGACGTTGACCCACATTAAACCGGGTGGAAATGCCCACGCGGCATAAAGGGAACATCAGGAGAACGTCAGGAGAACATCAGGAGAACGTCAGGAGAACATACATTCAACGTACGTTCAACATTTCGCCACCGTCTTATGACATATGCAACGTCACGTAACGTTCTTCTGGCGATGGAATAACGTTCATAACGTTCCGTGAGCGTAATGATGTTGACCTCTCTCATTGAATGACGGTATCACTATGCTTTACCGACGTTACGCTCTCGTCCACTACGCTGCATCCACGTTCAACTTGTGCCCAAATTTGCATACTACGCCAAGAAGTTCAACGTTCTTCACGTTCTCCCTACATTGATGGCGTTACATCGTAGTGTGACAGGGCCTTAAGCAAACATGTCCCCAATGTGTTACTAGATATTTATTTAAACAAAATCTAGCCACCACCCTTCTCTACCCTAACCATGCATAATTACCTAACTATCCCAGCCCACAAACCCGGCTGATCACATTGGTCTTACATACTCATCTAGTTGTGTCCAAAACATTACCAAAATTAATTGGGGGTGGGGGTGGGGGGTGGGGGTGGGGGTGGGCGAGGGTCTGGGGTGGTGGCGGGGGAGAGGAAGGTATATTAGTTGCTTAAGCAAGGGCATTTTCAATTGCAGACAATTGGTCTTCCTCATTCCACTACTCCCTGCATTATCCTAGTAATGCCGAATGCCAGGCTATAGGTAGTGACAAGCATACCGTTTGAAGTCATGGTCTGATTCGACCAGGGTTCGAACTCGGGGGTTCGAATCCCATGGTATACCAAAATGGAAGGAGCGTGCTCAACTCATTCGGCCACCCAGTGTATCATCAATGTGTGTCGACATTTAGGTGGGAAAATGTCTCAACATTGGTGTGGTATGACAATTTAGATACTATAGACAGAGTGTCTCAATACATGTTGGTATGGGCATGGTGTGCTGAATCACATGGATACTTACACCCCCATCACACCAAAGTAGTTCTTACTAAGTTCTTGAAAATGTTGCCGAACGGGGTCAAACTGTGTGCGAACGGAGTGAACATAGTAGCAATGTGTTACTAACTTTTTATGAACTGCATGGACGGGCTAGGACGGAAGGGTGCCCCAGAATTTCGAGCTTGCTCAACATTTTCTGGCGACCATCCCGTTCATCAATTAGACGTACTTAAAACGAGATGGACGTACTAAAAACGGAATTGCCGTACTTCGATCGTACTAGGAACGTGTTACGACTTGGTGCAATCGGGGATCAATTACATGAAGAAATAGCATCAAGGCGAAATCACACGTTCTACCCCGATCACAGCCCGTTTTAGAACGGGGTCGGACGTTTTGAGAACTAGTTTGGTGTGCTAGGGGTATTATGGATGTTTGCAATGTATTTATAGAGACACACACATGGGGTACTGTGACATGCATTATCTAGACATACACATAGGCACATACAAGATGCCTATATATATCTTACGGTTGAATTCGGTGGGGAGTTTTTACTTCCCATGGCAATATTTTTTTATTCTGCTGATGTACATTAAAGTTGCATAGTCCGATGGTTTTGAATTTCTGTATTTTTTTCTGAGATAAATATATTAGATCGATCACTAGTATCTACTTTACATTAGCTCAAAGTTACTTTTATTTTAAATTATAAACTTTTGAGATATTTTGAGTGCAAACATGGAAAATTAGTGTTGGCAAGCTTGCCAAAACTCTGACACCATAGACTTCTGCAGTAACAGGTTCTGTTAAATTGACTCAGTATTGCCTTCTACGCAGAAACAAACGCTTAATAAGTGCATCAGTATCTAAGTTTGATATGTAAAATCAAATCTAGGTGATTGGTTTGGTTTGGAAAATTTGATATTTCATTGGACTATGCAGCTTTAATAAAAGGGGGCTGGGGTTGGTTTAGTTAATTATGGTTTTGCATCTTAGCAACTTCTAAGGTCACATCAAGGGTGAGCTCCGAATTTTGACTGTGTGTGCTTTATAATGCTGTCCAATATGGGTCGGTTGGTTGTTGGAGTTTTACGTCCTGGCAACATCTAAGATCATAGCAAGACGAGTAATGTCCTACTGGGAGACCAGGTGATGAGCATCATGACCTGATAATAGTGATATCCCACTCAGTCACATTATCCTGACACTGAACCAACCAGTCCTTGCTCTATCCTAATAATACCGAGTGTGAGGCTAGGAAGCGACAAGCATCAATTTTTAAGTCATTGGTTTGACTCGACCAGGCTTTGAACCCATGGGTTCGAATCCCACCATCTACCAAAATGGGAGACGGACGCTCAACTCATTCGGCCATCCCGTCTTGTCGTCCGACATGGGTACCGTTGACAAGGGGTGGCGGGGGTGATTGGTACATAAGGGCCGATAATTTGTTAGTATAGACGGCCCCATACGGCGGCGGGGTGCGGGGTGGGGGGTGGGGGGTGGAGCCGGGATTGGAGGGGGGGGGGGGGTAACAGGAAGTCTTGAATATGCAGGAAAAGTGATTAGTATAATATCCCGCGCTCATTCACGAAGTAACAACATCTGCACTCACAAACCACCCACAAGAACACCAAAAAGACAGACACATACACATACACACAAAGACACACAAATACACACACAACAGACACAACACACACAACACACCGTGCAAAGCGCCAAGAGAAGGTGTGGTTTACTGACTTCCGGTATATTTAGGAGCTTATAATGATGGACCAGTAGATCACAAGTATGTGTGTGTACATGCTACAACTTACACGCATGATACATACACACACATTCCACATCCACGCCCAACATAAAACATATAACTTGCTCTATCTATTGCGATTTAAGATATATTTACTGAGCGCGGTGGCCTAATCGACAGAGCGCGGGCCTCGTGTGTGAAAGGTCGCGAGTTTGGTTCCCGGTCGAGTCAAATCCATGACTTTAAAATTGAGACTCGTCGCTTTGTAGACTGGGGCTCAGCATTAATAGGATAGTGCAAGGACAGGTTAGCTCAGTGTCAGGATAATGTGACTAAGTGGGATATCAGGTCCTGGTCCTGGTGGCCTGATTTCCCAGTGGGGCAGTACTATAACATCGCCATGAGTGCGCACTGTCACAACTCACTACCCATCCTGATATGACCTTAGATGTTGCCAGGATGTAGACCTCCAACAATCAACCAACCTAAGAATTTTTTGCCCATAAGCATATACATATGTGTGTGATGTATAACATAGTGTAAAGGATAAGACTCGAATCTGTGGCTGTGTAGGCAGGCTATGGTGAAATCAATACATATGAAGAGAAAGGATGAATATAAAGTGTAAAGAAGAAGAGAGAGTTAAGCCCTCTGGTTTATTATTTATATGGTTACGTGGGTTCATTGTAGAGTATCACCCCACTCCTTTCCCCCAATGGGAAACAAGCATTCTTGGCCCTTCCAATAGGGATCCAGCATTCCTGGTCCCCATGGATACCAGTGGTCTGCTACATATTTCATTATGATATTATAGTTTTGTAGTCTCATGCGCATCCATTGCATACGGGACGATAGTAGGTGCAATGGTTTTGACATGATAGATACAAGCGGTTTATGGTCCGTCTCAATGATGACTTGTTTCCCATATATGTAGTCATGGAAACGGACACAACCGAAACAAATTGCCAACATTTCTTTTTCAATAACAGCATATGATGACTGGCATGCATCTAATGCTTTTGATGCCATGGCAATGGGTCTGCATTGTTGGAATATGGCAGCGCCCAAACCGTACTTGGAGGCATCTACTTGCAAAGTGATTTGTTCATTTACATCATAATATTTTAAAACAGGTGCCCTTACCAACAGGTTTTTAAGGGTGTTGAATGCAAGTTCTTGTTGCCAATACCACACAATATTTTTACCAAGGATTTGTCTCAACGGTTTGGAAATGGTTGAGAGGTTTGGGATGAATTTTCCCACATATCCTACCATGCCCCAAAAACGCTGAACTGCAGCCTTATCAGTTGGGGTGGGCATGTCGACAATAGCCCTGATGCGGTCCTCCGTGGGTTTTAACCCGGATTGTGTCAATGTGTGTCCTACATAGTTCACCTCTGTTTTACAAATAACTGACTTCTTTGGGTTTAGTCGTAAGTTAGCCTCACAAGCTCTTATAAACACATTTTCTAAATTGGCGTTGTGTTCCTCTTCCGTGCTGCCATACACCAAAATGTCATCAGCAATAACATTAACACCAGCGAGACCATATAATATTTTGTTCATTTCGCTAATAAAAATGTCACCAGCAGTTTTAATACCGAATGGAAGCCTTGTATATCGAAAACGTCCCCATGGGGTATTAAATGTACATAATTTTGAACTTTCACTATCTAACTCTATCTGCCAATAACCACTATTCGCATCAATGACAGAGAAAAATTTGGCTTTGGACGTCTTGGCTATTACTTCTTCAATTGTTCGGGTGGGATATGGGGTACTTAAAATGGCCTTATTGAGTTTGGTGGGATCTAAACATACTCTGATCTTATTAGGCTTTTTTACAATTGTTATTGAACTCACCCATGGAGTCGGATCATTTTGTTGTACAATTACCCCCATATCAAGCATTCTATTTAATTCAATTTGCACTTTATCGACAATGGCATGGGGAATACGACGTGGCGGGTCGATTACAGGACAGACATCATTGTCGATATGGATTTTAGCATTGCTCTTGATTTTTCCTAAACCTGTGAAAATGTCTGCATATTTCTGTAGTAGTTGTTCAGCTGCTTGTCCTACACGAGTAGACTGTTTTGTTTGTACGGAGACTTCGCCGATCCTCTGCAGCAGCCTCAGCAGTACACACGCTTCCTTACCCAGAATGGGTGTCCCTTTCGTTGTTACATGAAACTTCAATGGCAGACCATTTACGTCGACAACTGCCTCCCCTTCAGGACGGATTCGATCACCTGAGTATGCGATGAGACAACAACGTGAAGGAGTTAGCACGACGTCATGTAGTTCATCGTAGATATGGCGAGGAATGATATTGGCCTGGGAGCCAGTGTCCAGTTTGAATTTAACAGGAATGTTCTGCAAAATGCATTGCACGTACCACAAACTGCTGCTGTTCGTCGCTTCGGCAGTTATTTCACCGACGAACAGATCATCATCCTCCTCTTCCGCGGTATCGTTTGACACGCCCCTTCGTACGTCTAACTCGTCTACTTGTGCACGATACTGTCGGCGGGATCGGCAGACTTTTTGGAAGTGTCCAAACCTGCCGCATTGCAGGCATTGTTTGTCTGCCGCCGGACACACCCCCTCGCCGTGCGTATACCCACATCGGGTGCAGTTCGCACGAGGCAAAACAGCTCTCGTGCCTCGTTCGGGCCATCTGCGCACACGCGTTGTTGATGTATATTTCTTGTTACGTGACGAATAATTGTCCTGTTGCTTGGATACAGTATCAACCAATTCTTCTGTAATCGTACGCTCAGTAGCATGAAGTTGTTTATGGGTGTTTTCGCTCAGCCTACACATATCAAAACATGCAGTCAAAGTCAAATTTGGAGTTTGAAGTAACCTGTCGCGTAGTTTTGAGTCTTTCACTCCACACACCAACCTGTCGCATAGCAACGCGTCTTCCATCGCCGCGTAATCGCAATACGACACTCGATGTTTCAATTCACGGATGTCCGTATCCATGCATTCAGACGTCTGATTAAACGAGTTGAACTCGTAATGAACCACAGTAATATTCGTTTTCCCAACACAGTACTCCTCGAACAGATGTATTAGGTGGTCTATTTTGTCCTTGTGTGGCTCCTCTATTTTGAATGTTAGATGCAGCTTTTGGGCCTCCTGTCCAGCTACGTGTAAGAAGACGCAGCATTGTATTTTTTCAGTCTTGTTCGCAGCACCCGATGCAATACTGTATATGGTGTATGCATGATGCCAAGCTTTCCAATTCATCGCCAAATTTCCTTCCAGACTTAATGGCAGCAGTGGTTTTAAACCGGATAACGCCATTATCCCTCTTGGGTCGTGGATAGTTCAGATACACAATCTGACACCATGTAATGTATTGAAAGCAGGCGAACACCTCGACGTCCAGTCTGTCAGTGGTTTATTTACTTCCAACCCATGACGTCATCCCCTCGAGTCCCAAGCTATACGCACTGTACGTATACCTTACACCCAGCACCACACGCTGCATTGCCAACAGCACCCTCTAAAGTACCCTCTAAAATAACCCCCTACCCTCCCTCCACCAACAGCACCTGCAAATTGGTCTTGCCCAAAATACCAGGTGTTTTCCAGGGTGGGGAAATAAATAAATCCCTACCAACAATATTTAAAAAAAAAGAAAATACCCACTACTCATCTCTAGACAAGCTACACAAATGCGTTTAATTGTTTCCATTTCAGATGTGTGTGCACTAATAGAATACATGCCTTAAAACACTAACAGTCATGGTATTACCGTGTTATTTCCCCCCACAGATGATGGAGAAAATCATTGAGCAAATCTTACTAATAATGGATAACTAACACCAGATAACATCAAATATATGGTCAATCTTAAATATGAATACTTAACAACATGAATTAATGTAAAGAACATTCGTACTTTCCCATCTCTCGGAATGAGGCAAATACATAGCAATGCACAACAATATGTTTGAAAAATGTACATGCATTTCCGACTTGGTTCAGCGTCCGCAAGCACTGGCGGCCCCAGCAACTAAGAGAGTAGTGAAAGACAGCAGAGCACAACAGAACAAAACATTTTCCACACTAGTAAATACCTCCAACTCTCACAGTAACAACCAAACTACCAAGCAATGGTGGAGGAAATAGACTGCAGACTAGGCAGGGGCACTCATCTTGCCCACTTAAACTGCCAAAGTGCCTACAATAAAATTGACAGCATCAAATTACACCTAAATATTTGCAAATTTGACATTCCGACACTATGAGATACCTGGTTTCATGAATTGCACAGTGATCAGTCAGTAGAGGTTGAGGGGTTTAGGCTTGTGAGAGGCGAAAGAAAGGTACTGAACAACCTGAAAACAATTTTTTTTTAAAGGAGGGGTTGCAATCTATACAAGAAAATCCCTTAACACTGATGACGATCTGCTACAAGAAGCAAACAGTTCAAACAATAACCTAGAATTAATATGGACAGTCATAAAAAATGAAAAACAAGCAGACATCGCATTAGGGAGCCTATACAGACCTCCAGATGGAAACATGGAGCAATTCATTACGGAACTGGAGGCCATCATAGACAATATACCCAAACTCACCAAGGTTGAAATATTCCTACTTGGTGACTTCAATATAGACTATAAAACAAATAACAAAAATAAAAATACCTTAGAAAATATGATTAACGGTAAAGATCTGATCAAAAAAACGGTGAACTAACTAGATTAGTGGAAAACAGTTCTACTATTTACCTCATTATAACTAACTCAAACCATGTCCACAAAGCGGGAACCAGGAACTTGGGTATTAGTGACCACAAGCTAATATATGTTACCCGAAATGTTTTTTTTAAATGACCAAAACCATGTATCGTATAGGTAGATCTTACAAGAACTACACAAAAGAAGCACCTGAAGGCCATATAGAACCACCTCCCCTAACTGACCAAAATATAAACAAACAATGGAACACCATCCTGGGGGAAATACAAAAACATCTGGACAATGTCTGTCCAATAAAAAATATAAATAAAAGCAAACCAAGAACCATGGTTAACACCGGAACTGATAAACATAATCATGATGAAATACAATAACGGGAAATTAGCCAAAGAAAGTGGGCTTCAGACAGATATAGATAATTACCACAAATCGAGAAACCAAAGCCAGAAGGCAGTGAGTAAAGCCAAAAGAAGGTTCATCATCAAACAGGACCAGCAATGGTGGAAAAACTCACACAAATTCTGGGAAAACATAAAAATACTACTACTGAACGCAAAAAACAAAGAAAACATCACCCTATGTGCTGAGGATGGAAAGGAACTCAGTAACACAGAAATAGCTGAAACCATGGATAAACATTTTTCGACCATAGGGGGCAAACTGTCAGAAAAATTCGATACAAACTGGGACTCTAAAGCACCAGAACTACACACAGCAATTGACACATGCTCAACCACAATACAAGAAATAAGCAACCTAATTACAAATATTGCCGGCAGCAAGCCATCAGGCATTAACCACATCTCCAGCACATACTGAAGGACGTACTCGGCTGCATATGTGATTTCTTCAATAAATCATTCGCTGGACGGTCGTTCATAAGCTGCTCGAAAACATCTAAGGTGACTCCTTGCCACAAAGGAGGGGACAGACAATCATTAGGTAACTACAGGCCTAACTCTATCCTACCAGTACCCGGCAAGTTAATGGATAAGGTAATGCATAGACAAATAACAAATTACCTAAACGAGCACCAAATCCTAAATAACAAACAAGGCATGTTTAGAAAAAATCACTCAACAACTAGAACCGTAGCTAAGTTAACTAATAACATTGCAAGCAATATAAATCAAAAGAACATGGTGGGGGCAGCATTCATAGACTTTAGGAAAGCCTTTGACACGGTGGATCACACCACATTAAAAAATAAATGAACCCGAATGGGGATAAAATGAAAAACAGGAGACTGCGTAAGTGACTACCTGCTAAACCGGAAACAATGCACTATAGCGAATGGGGAAACATCTGGGGAAGAATACTTACACTACGGAGTACTGCAGGGGTCTGGGTTGGGCCCCCTCCTGTTCCTAATTCACATAAATGGCCCCAATAAATGGTTAGAAACAGAACACCTGCTTTTATACGCTGATGACACAGTGGTCTACGCAGCTAGCAAATCCCCCGAGGAACTAGAAGCAACCCTAAATAAAACATTATTGAAGTTAAATGAATGGTGCCAAATAAACAAAATAACGATAAATACAAAGAAATAAAAAAACATACTGTTCGGTACCAGGCACACCAAAAACTTAAAGTTAAACTACCAATTGGGGGAAGGTCAACTCGAGTCAGTAGACAGCTATCGCTATCTAGGAGTGGACCTAGACAGGCACATAAATTATGACACATGCATAACAAATACAATAAAGAAAGCTAATTATAAAATATGGCTACAAGCAAAACTAAGATACTAAATGACAGAAACCATGGCAATAAAAATATACAAAGGTATGATCCCAACCTACTTTGACTGCGGTGACATCATCTACATGGGAGGGAATGCAAACCTGCTCAATAAATTACACGTGCTACAGCCGGTATGCCTTCAGGTCCACAAAAGATTTCCAACAATGGAACTCCACATTAAATGCAACACAAAACTACTAACAAGTAGAAGAGAAGTACACTTCAAGCTACTTGCACAACACTACACCACACAACAAGGTCTCACAGTGACTGCTGGTAGAAACACCAGACATACAAGTGGACCAGTGCTAAAAGAAACCATAAGCACTAATAGAATATGTGAGAGAAGTGTGTTAGTCATGGCTGCACAATCCTGGAACAAACAACCACCTCCAGTCAGAGCAATTAAGACACTGGGGCACTATAAACAATTCCTAAAAAAAGAAAAAGGAAAAACCATACACCATGATATGGGGACCAAATAACACCGGACCGGGTGCAGTCAAGACAAACTGTGAAGGAGCACACATGCCAAGGACAGGCCACAGAAGAGGGTGCACATCAAACCTATAAATACACAGCCATCTGGAGTACTGGGAGGGTCGGAAGAAATGAGGCCATAGTCCACCTTGGTATATGTTCTGGCACAAATCATGTATGGTATGGACAGACCAACCATGCTCACCGAACCCAACCTATAATACACCATAGGATGAGAAAATACTACAACCCGCGGCCAGGTTGCAGTCCCGAAGGTGTTTTGGCGCACCCGGGTACCAACTAGGCACAGGGCACAGGTGAAAGGAAGATGGTAAACCAAGAAGTCAGGGACAATGCTTTTAGAAATATGGTTAACAAATTAACACTGCAGCCGACCCACCTGGTCGCAGTCCCGAAGAGTATGGATGTGTTCTGGCACATTTAGCACTAACTTGGGACAGAGCACAAGTGAAAGGAAAGCTGCAAAGAAAACTAACAAGCTAATTCCTCATCCACAAGCCTATGACCATCTCACTAGATGTACATACTAGGCTAAGATATTAATTATATGATAGGAAGTTATACCCAAAGAAACCCCCAAAAAGTAACATAGATACTAACTGCTTAAATAAATGCTGGTGGACGTCCCGGATACCAACCCGGAACTGGAACCCGGGCATACACCATAACATTCCTCACAGCTGTCCAGCGTTGAAAACAAGCACCCTTACAGGAGCTCACACGCTATGGGCAGAATAAATACCGTATAAAAACTACTCAACACACTACCTTATTTGTCACTTCTATACTGTACTGTACCTATGTTTATATACATAAATTACCCATAGAGAAAGGAGCAAGTATCATAATACCACACACTGAATATTAATAATAAGCAGTGTATTGAACGAGGATGAGGAGTAATAATGGCCAGTTATTGTGAAATGTTAGAGCTAGTATTTTGTGGAAAATGTGATCTGGCATTTACAGAGACTTGTTATTAATGGTAGTGCATGTACTGTTACAATTTACATCATGGATGTGGAATGCTTGGAATGCGCTGAGTAATTTGTTACATTAGCAGAAAGAGTGAATTTAATATATGAGTCGTGGCCGCATTCTTGTACAGCATTTCCTCTGTCTAACACAGATAGTGCAATTTCCAGATAGGAGATATAATAAACCGTGAAATGCTGTTCCATGAATGTTCCGGGTATGGCTATTCTGAGTTCCGCTGGTCCCTGAGGAAGGACTGAAGGTGCGACAGAACATGCGGGTCACAGCTACAGCTTACATGGCAGAAGGTTGGGGAGGTGGTGAATGCATATACATGAAGTGGTATTCTGTCTAAAGTAATATATTTGTTAGGACAATTTAACGGAAATTTTCATTAGAAATAAATGCAAATTTGCTCATCATCAGGCATATGGTGATATGTGCAAAGTGAGTTTTAAGAATAGGGTCTATAGTAAAGGATCGTGCTGGGAGGGGGAAGCAGCCCTACGTTTTTGCTCTGTAAGCTGAAGCTGCGACCCGGCATGCTGGGTCTCAGTTGCAGTCCTCTGTGAGGGACCAGTGGAACTGAGAATGACCCTCCTAAATGCGGTCGGATTAATGAAGGTTTACTATAGACCTCTAGGTGTAGACTAAACTGGTGCTGCATGTTTTGCTAACACAAAGGTGAACATTAAAAAAAACTATTTTTATTGAAGATTTAAAGGAAATTTTGTTTATTTAATGACTCCTCTAGAGCGCATTGATTTTTATCATCGGCTATTGGATGTCAAATATTGAAGATTGATGCCACCTATCATGGATACGTCTGAATAGTCTGGTTTTCACCATTTGACAGTTGGTTGATTGAAAGCCCGAGGCTACACTTTTACCGACCTCAGGGAGTTTTAACCTCCCACACCACATATACATGGTATGAGAGCAACTGTACTTTGATGATGCTGTACATTATACACAGCGGTGGAAATCCAAATTGGCAGAGGTGATGACATGGGAACCACACTGTGCTTTATTTGACTCCTGATAACTTAGTGTTTAGTGTGTGCATATTAGCACAAGTAACATGTAACAGAAGTAGCAGGAACATGGGGAGCATAGATGCACTACTATTCTGCACAATGTAATAAGATTTATTTATGGGCAGTATTGGGCAAGTGAGTTACTTTGTAGCGAATACAGTGGAATAAGGAGACAGTGCACAACACGGGACAGGATTCATGTCTATATATTGGATTTGAAATTATTGACGCAGCATCGCTACCTACAGAATAGTGCAATTTTGTTTGAGTGACATCTGCCGATTGCCTATCGACATTTTGCTTGTGGGCAGTTATGACTGTGAGATTTTGCTATTGTTTCATTGCTTTGTGATGGTAGAGCAAAGCAAATCTCTTTCTGTCATTCTGTCTGTCGCTTCTTTCTCTCTCTCCTTTCTCTATTTTCTCAACCAGACAGGATAGCTGAATGAGTTAGAGCGTCCATCTCCCGTGTTGGTGACTACTGGTTGAGTCAAACCAATGACTTAAAAATTGATATTTGTCGCTTCCTAGCCAGGCGCTCGGCATTATTAGGATAGAGCAAGGATTGGTTGGCTCAGTGTCAGGATAATGTGACTGAGTGGGATATCAGGTCATGGTGCTGGTGGCCTGGTCTCCCAGTGGGGCAGCACTATAAAGTCGCCATGAGTGCGCACTGGCATAAGTCAATACCCGTACTGATATGACCTTAGATGTTGCTAGGACGTAAAACAACAAACAGATCTATTTTTCTCCATTTTTTCTCTCTTTTCTCTCTCTTTTCTATATATAAGAGAGAAAAGAGAGACACGAGAGAAAAGAGAGCCGAACAAATGGTGTATTTACTGTTATAATTAATAGTCTCATTTCTTTTTCAAGCGAATTTACTGTATTGCTGGAAGACCAGTGCTCTGGGGCTTTATTCAAGCAACAAATTACTTTTCTTTTAAAAGTACTAACTACCCATAATAAAATCCAATTGACCTATTCCGTATTGATATAAACAATGCAACAGCCATACTGACCTGGTTCAGGAAGCCTTTGCCCGACTGGTTATGAGACTCCAACATTCTAAAGTTGATTTGTTATTAGCCACGCCTCCCCTCCCCTCCCCAACCATCCCCGCCTCTCCTCACCCATCCCCACTCCTACAACCCCCACCCCAGCTCTATTGACCCCTCATAATGACACTTCCCTGTTGTACACGCTATTCCTACCTCTCTCATTTAAAACTGGAGAGTTACAGTGGGTGTGGTTGCTTATATCAGCAAACATGTCACCAATGTGTCACTTGATATTTATTCTAACCAAATCTAGCCACCACCATTCTCTCCCCTAACCATCTGCCATTACCAAACTCTACCCCACGCGATAAACCCAGGGGCCATATGTATGAGTCGGGGTTAGCGAGCCAAACCCGTGGTTAGCGGCGATCTCCGAGTTAGCGGCACAAAGTCGGTATGTATGTGGCCCGGTTAGGGAAACTCTGCAAATTTAATGTTGTTTATGCTAACCCCAACCCATATCATGTTTACCATCGGGGTTAGGGACCGATTAGACACAAATCTATTCAATGCGATCATATTTAACAGAATTAGATACTCAAAACGTGAAATTTCATTAAATTAACCCTAAAATCGAACCGATATTAATGCCGCCGCTACATCGGCGGCGATATTCATATTGTCGAATCGAGGATTGTAAACAGAACAAATCGCCACCGCCACCACCGCCCGCCACCCCCACTCGCCGCCACCGCCACATCAGCGGCTATATATTAGGCCCAAATCTATTCAATGCTATCATATTTAACAGAATTACATGGTCAAAAAGTGAAATTTGGTCAAATTAACCACAAAATCGAAGCGATATTAATGCCACCGCTAAATCGGTGGCGATATTAATAGTGTTGAATCGACGAATGTAACAAAAACAAATCGCCGCCACCGAATCGGCTGCGATATTGGGAAATAGCGGTGCTCGCCGGCAACAGGCTAAGAGGGATTTCCCAAATCTATAAATAACTGCTAGGTTAGCTAACGCATCTGCACTTTGGACCCGTACATACCCTGTGATCCATTTCCCAATACTGGTGTTAGCTAACCCGAGCGCGGTCCTTAACATCGGAGCCGATAAATAATTCTTCATGCATATGGCCCCTGGTGATCCCACTGGTCTTACACACTCATTCTAATCGTGTCCACAATATTGCAGGGTAGGCTTCAACATATGTATATTGGCTCATCATGAGCAATGTCACAAAGAACCAAACGAGGGGTGCCTTCCCCAATCACATATAAAACTGTGCATTCAGGAATTTAGCAGATTATTGTTGTTATATTTGTTGATTAAAGTTGCTTACGTCCGATGCTTTTGAGTTTCTGCTATTTTTAGAGATAGAATTAGATTGATCGTTAAAATCGACTCTGTTCAACTCTGTGCACCTATGGACTAACTATCTCAGGGGTAAATCTACAGGGCTATTGCATCAGTGCAGTAGGTGGCTCAATGAAATAGGAACCATCACGGAGGTGGGGAATGTGTGTGTATGTGTGTGTATGTGTGGGTGGGTGTGTGGGGATGTAAGTGTGTTGGTGGGAAGTAACTACAGAGGGTCCTTACTAGGGGTGACATGTTCACATTAGTGGCTTCAGGCCATGACGTTTACGCCGTCACAATGTCACCTTCACAACGTCACCCCATTCTCTCACCACCCACCCAACACCACCACACCCTACTCCCACCCCACCCCGACCCCCACCCCCACCCCCACCACACCCCGGATCCCTAGCGGGGAATGGTTGCAACAACTGCACCCAGGCAATACCCAGCATGCACCTCTTCATAATGAATCCACCACCACTTTATGATAGTGAGATTTTATTGTGTAACATATCCATGGCATTTGATTTGATTGACATATTTTGTTGTTGTTGCTGTTGTTGATGTTGTTGTTGTTGGGATTGAATAATATAATTTAAATATTGACGCGTCTTAAAGTTGTGTGTTTTGCGGTGAGGTTATTTTTTGTTTAGGATGTGGAGTGAAACGTCTTAATGAAACAAGGAAGCTGATAGATTTTCTTTGTTGTTGCTGCGATTGAAAATATAATTTAAATGTTGAAACATCTTTAAGTTGTGTGTTTTGTGGCGAGGATATCTTCTATTTTAGGATGTGGAGTGAAACGTCTTAATGAAACAAGGAAGCTAATAGATTTTGTTTGTTGTTGCTGTGATTGAAAATATAATTTAAATAATGATGCGTCTTAAAGTTGTGTGTTTTGTGGTGAGGTTATTTTTAGTTTTCACCGGATGTGGAGTGAAATGTCTATTTCAATCTGTTACTGAAACAAGGAGGCTTTCCCCAAAGAACCACGACAATACATTAGTTCAGGCTGAGCGAACTTGCCACGTCCGCTTGGTTTGTTGGAAGGTGGAATATATATGAGTCATCATACACGTCTTTATGTGAGCCACAGGATAGCAATTGTGGCTGGTGATTGAATGGATGGGGGGAGTTTTTTTTTGTATGTGTATTAAAATCACATCTGTGCTAATTCTCGGTGGTATGCAGTATGTAGATGCTGATATATGGCTAGATATATATTTTTATATTTGCGCACACATATAAAGATGACATACAGCTAAATCACACCTGTGCTGATTCCAGGTGCATGCACTCTATTCACTGATATAGGACTACATTTTGAAAGTGAGCGGAGTGACAGTTGGCTCATGGTGTATAGGAGGCGGGGAGGAGAGAATGCCTGCTCCACAGTGAATAACATGGAAGTTAAGGTGGTTAGAGAGAAACATTAAAGGGCTGCCATTATTTTTATGCACATAATAAATTATATACTACATATATTTGTGTGCATATATAAAGATCACCCACAGCTAAATCACACGTGCACTGATTCTGGGGCATGGACTGTATGTAGTGATATAGGACTACATATATATCTATGTATTTATGTGCACATATGAAAATCACATACAGCTAAATCACATCTGTGCCGATTCTGGGCTTATGCACTATATACACTGATATATAACTAGACTGTGATTTAGATTATTTAATTTGTATAGTTATATATAAGTGCATATGGTGAATACATCTAGATAGAACCATCACATGTGTGACTTAGCTGCATGGGGGGTATGGACTATCTGCACTGATAAATGACTATATCTGTACATATATATGTGCACCCACAGCTAAAAATTGCATATGAGTTAAATCACATATGTTCTGATTCTAGTGCTCTGCATTCTATATGCATTGGTACCTGACTGCATAACAACAACAAAAGAGTTCAGGCGCAAAACCACGTAAACGTTAAACCAAAAATGTAGTTTAAATAAAAGAGTTGTACCTAAAAGTTATTTTTAATTCTCACTAATTCTACTTTTTCTGTGATCGCTTGGTTATGGAGCAATGAACAAAAGAGAAGGAATATAAAAATGATTAAGTTTTTGAGGTTTTGATTCCAATATTTATCTCCATTTTTGAATTGGCGTTTCCTTGGTTTTGCGCCTGAACTCATATATATATATATATATTTATATATATATATATATTTATATATATATATATATATGCACACATCCATACATACACACATGCATACACTCATACATACACACATACACACATACATACACACATACACATACATTTATATATATTTACTTGAACACCCATTCAAAACCACAAACAGCGAAACCAACTCTTGTGGAAATGCGGTATATCTACACTGATATATAACTACCAATATGCTGTGTACAGTCTGCTAAGCTACAATTAACTATCTCTTTTTGCTTAACTCATCTGTACCTGTGGCATTGTTACATTCAACTTGAGGGAGTTACTTTGGATAACTTGCTGGGAATGTTATGTAAACATACACACATATATTAACAAATATATATATATATATATATCCATGATTAAATAATACATTATGCATGCATCTAAAGAATGTGCATGCATGCATGCATGCATATATATACATTGCATGCACATAGGTACAACCATACTTAAATGCACCTTTATATTCGTTTGTGTATATAATGCATATACATGTGTATATATGTATATATATATATGTTTGTGCTTACAGCTAATGCGAATTTCTGACAAGAAAATGTTTCAAATACTGTCATCACACAAAAAAGGTGACATTGGGGAAACAAACAGGCTAAGAATTTAACATTCCTTTAAGTAAACGCAGTAAGAACAGATAGTGTGGAGATGTGTGGGGCTGTATGAGGGGCTATGTGTGGGGTTGTGTGAGGGGCTGTGTGAGAGGCTATGTATGGGGCTGGGTAAGGGGTTGTGTGGGGGCCTGCGTGTGGGGCTGTGTGGGGGGCTGTGTGTGGAGCTGTATGTGGGGTTGTGTGTAGAGCTGTCTGGGGGCCTGTGTGGGGAGCTGGGTAAGCGCTGTGTGTGTGGGGGGGGGGGGCTGCTTGTGGGGCTGCGTGACGGGTCGTGTGAGGGGCTGTATGGAGGATTGTGTGGAGCTGTATGTGGGGTTGTGTGTAGGTCTCTGTGTGGGGCTGTGTGGGGGGCTGGGTAAGGGGCTCTGTGGGGGGGGGGGCTGTGTGTGGGGCTGCGTGATGGGTTGTGTGAGGAGCTGTATGGAGGGTTGTGTGTTGGCCTGCGTGAGGGGTCGTGTGTTGCGTTGTGTGAGGGGCTATGTGCGCGGCTATGTGAGGGGTTGTGCGAGGGGATGTGTGTGGCTGTGTGAGAGGTTGTATGAGGGGATGTGCGTGGACGTCGAGGTGGGGCTGTGTATGGGGGTGGAGGGGGGTGTAGAGTGTGGGGGTGGGGGTGCATGTGGCAGTGGGTCCGCTGCATATATTTAATGCCATATGGGTCAGTTTCCACAGGAGCAATGGCACATCTTCTTGTCCACCTCGTTTTTAACTGTCGACGGCGCTTTCCCGATTAAACATCGGGCATGTGCTGATATTTTAATGCATCCGCAGATAGGATCGGAAAACAAGCCATAATCTCTGTGTTTAAACGCGCCGCATATAGCACGAGTGGCCGGCCACAAACGGTACGGTACATCATGATGTCCTCACGCGGCACTACACTGCAGGGGTAGGTAGTTCTGCAGGTGGCAGCTACTTGGGGGTGTATGTAGGTGTGTGTATGTATGTGTATGTGTGTGTATGTGTGTATGTGTATATGTGTGTATGTATGTGAGTATGCATGTGTGTATGTGTGTATGTGTGTATGTGTATATGTGTGTATGTATGTGTGTATGTGAGTATGCATGTGTGTATGTGTGTATGTGTATGTATTAATGTGTATGTATGTGTATGTATGTGTGCATATGTGTGTATGTATGTGTATGTATTTATGTGTGTATGTATGTGTATGTATGCGTGTATGTGTGTATGTATGTATGTGCGTATGCATGTGTGTATGTGTCTATGTATGTGTGTATGTATGTGTGTATGTATGCGTGAATGCATGTATGTATGTGTGTATGTGTGTATGTATGTGTCTGTATGTGTGTATGTATGGACGTGTGTGGAGGGTGTAGGGGATGTCTGTGTGGAGGATGTAGGGGTATGTGTATGTGTATGTGTGTGGGTGGATGTGGGCGTTTGTGGAGGATGTAGGGGTATGTGATGTGTGTGTGGATGTGTGTGGAGGATGTATGGGGATGTGTGTAATGTGTGAATGTGTGTGGAGGATGTAGGGTGATATGTATGTGTGGAGGTGGGGTGTAGGGGGTCGACAGTCCAATTATCTCGGCTTCATTATGTCACCTGGACACATACACCAATACACACACCGACACACACACACAGACAGACGGGTCTGTGTTACCTGGGGTGAGATCCCCCTCCCCCCCCCCCCCATCACCACCACCACTGCCAATTTCCATCCCATTCTCCACCCTCCACATACACACACACGCTACCACCACTACACTACACCAGACCCGCACCCTCCACACACTAATTACGTGTTAGTGCCGACCCGCTTCTGTCATACATCTGTGTGCTTAATTTTTCCAGCGGCATGTGTGTTGTGGGAAAACTGTGCCCTCTAAATGTAAGGAAGGCGACGAGGCATGACCGACCCCCCCCCCCCCTTCCTTCCCCCTCCTCTCCCCTCTCTTCCACTCCCTCTCCCATTTCCCTCCCCTCCCTCCACCCCTCCCCTCCACTTCCCTCCACTCCCTATCCCCTTCCCCTCTCCTCTACTCCCCTGCCCTCAATATCTTCCCCTCTCCCTCCCCTCCTCTTCCCCCTCCCTTTCCCCCTCTCATCCCCTCGACTCCCTCTCCCCTCCCCTTCCCCTCTCCTCTCCTCCCCTGCCCTCCCCTCACTTCCCCATCTCCCGTTGCTCCCCTCCATATCCTCCCCTCTCCCTTCCCTCCCTTTCCATTCCTCCTCCATTTCCCCCTCTCATCCCCTCACTTCCCCCACCTTTCCCCTTCCTTCCCATCTCTTCCGCTATCTGCCCCTCCCTTCCGCCTCCCCTCCTCTACCGTCCCATCCCCACGCCTCCCCGCCCCTCTCCCCCTTCCCTCACTTTCCCTTTTCTCCGGTCACCCCATCACTCCCCACCCCTCCCCTCCCCCCCGTTCCCCCTCTACCCCCCTCCCCTCCCCTCTCCCCTCTCCCACCCCTCCATTCTCCCACCTCATCACCCGGCGTTCCGGGCCCCTGTCTGTCCTCAGTTGCCCACGCATACCAATTAGGGCCGCTACTTATGGTAATTATAACATTCCTCTCGGAAACCCTCGACATACTAACGTTACCAATTGTCCCCGTAAATTGCGACGGAGAAAAAGGGGTCCCCCCATTTTAAACATACTGCGATTTTCTGAGCGGCCACCCTTTTGTATGTGTGATGTGTAGGAATTAAACGAGTATAAATCAACGGAAGTTCTACTATTTCTATTCACGTTGTAAAGGATTCAGTTATTATGACTGATTGATGGCGCCCCCAGCGGGTCCCCACCACAATAATCGTGGTCCGCCTCAAGGGTATATATATATTATATATATACATATTATATATACACAATAAAGAAATAAATATATATATATAATATGTATATATAGGTATAAAGAAATATCTATTTGCATTAAAAGATGGATACAATTTGGGGCATCAATCATTGAGGCTGAGGGTGGATCAGGGGAAGCAGTCATCAATCGATTTTAAAGTTGCATAATCCGCTGATTTTGGGCTTCAGGCATTTAACTTTTGAAAATTACATTCGTTGAATAAGTATGGGAAATTTCAATCATGGATAATATGGTCTTGCTTTTTCCACTGTTCCTTGCTCTATCTATGTAATATGGAGTGCCAGGCTAGGTAAAAACAAGTATTCCCTCTTAATGGCTCAGTCACAAATGTGTTATGGCGGCTTACGGTCACCGCATCGGCCAAACCGTACGGTGGGCTATGGTCACTTGTATGGTGACCGGATGATTTTTTGCTCGCTGCAAACAGTTGTGGTTATTTTAAGTTGAAGTTATCTTATCTCTGGAAAATCGCAATGCCGCAGGCCTGAATCCCGACTGAATCCCACCTTAATCCTGCCAATTTCTACTGTTAGCAGAATAATATGTTTGTGCAATAATGTATAGAAATTGTGAATAAAAAAATGTCTTAAAATGTCTTTTGTGCAGCGACTCACAGCAAACCTTAAGGCGCCATATGGTGACCATACAATTTAAGACTGGGTAAACTGCAGACCGCAATGCCGTAACATTTTCATAAATCGCAACAGACACCGCAGCACCGTACAGCGATCGCAGCATTTGTGACCAGTGGGTTAGCTCGGCCAGGATTTGAACTCCCTGTGTTCGAATCCCATGACCTGCTACATGGAAAATGGATACTCAACTCCTTTGGCTACCTCCTCCAGATAAAGTTAATCGCTATAAATATAATCCACCTTACCCTATTTTGAAGGAACTTTGATTTCAAAGGGTTAGGTTTGGAGATGTTTGAAGTAAAACTACGTATAATACATTTTTGCCTGCACATTGAAATGCTATATATTATAGGATTCGGCAGTAATGGTGCTGTCACATTACAACGCTTCTCGCCAACATGCGTCGACGCATGTGATTTTTTGGCAGAACGTCGAGATACATCAGGAAGCGTTACGTGCGTGTTAGGCACGCGTTGGTATTCGTTGATGGACGGCAAGGATCGGCGGCGTGCGTCATCACACATCGAAAGTTTTGTGCTTGCACAAAACTTTGGACATGCAACAACGCGCGGGTGCCAAAATTATGGCGACGTTAGGGGCGCGTCGAGATACATTAAACGTGCTGGAAGAACGGTAAGCACACGCCGCGCGTGCATGAGGCTCGTTTCCCCAAACTGTAGCTTTGTTTGTTTGTTGTTGTTTTACCTCCTAGCAACATCTAAGGTCATAACAGGATGGTGAGCCAAACTTTTTTTTTTTTTTTTCTTACGCGTCAATATATGTTACCACAATGCCAGCCGCATGCTACCAACACTTTGCGCTGACGTAAAACTTTTCCCCACCGCGCCGAAAAGTTGGACGTTTCTCGACTTTTTTGCATGTTGCCGGCGTGCCGGCGAGAAGCATCGTAACGTGACAGCACCATAACAGTGTCCGTTTAATGTATTCCCTTATATTCAGCAACAAATGTTTAATGAGTGCATCAGAATCTAAGTTGGATATGTAGGATGAAATCTGGGTCAGTGCTTCGAAAATTGGATGCTGTCAGAGGATTTGTAATCTTTGAATATATATACAAGTACCGGACGTGGTAGCCGAATTTGTAGAGCGCAGGTCTCCCGTGCAGAAGGTCGGGAGTTCGAATCCGAACCGAGTCAGACCAATGACTTATAAAATTGCTACTTGTTGCTTCCTAGCCAGGCGGTTGGCATTATTAGGATAGGGTAAGGACTGGTTGGCTCGGTGTCACGATAATGTGACTGAGTGGGATATCATTATCAGGTCATGGTGCTGGTGGCCTGGTCTCCCAGTGGGGCATTACTATAAAGTCACCATGAATTCGCACTATCACAAGTCCGTACCCGTCATGTTGCTAGGATGTAAAACAACAAACAAACAAAACGTAGATATACAACGATTTTCTGACTGTGAGCCTGTCACCATGATATATGCATAATACGAATATATATCTTAATTATGTGCATGCATAGGGAACCTATATACATATAACTGTATCTATTAACAAATATTAAATTAGCATAATTCGATGGTTTCGATTTTCTGCAATTTGAGATAAATACATAAGATTGATTGTTATAATCTGTTTGACCTCAGTCTGAAGTAACTTTTATTTTAAATGGCTACCTTTGGAGATATTTGAGCTGAAAACATGCCAAATTAATTTGGGCAAACACATACAAATTCTGACATAGTAATACTTCAGCAGTAACAGTAACACTGACAGGATTGGCTTAGTATCACATTATATGCTGCAATACATACTTGATAAATGCGCCAGTATCTAAGTTGGCTATGTAGGATCAAATCTAGGTAAGTGTTTTGGTTTTGTAAATAATATGCTTTCATCGGACTATACAGCTTTAACTGGCGGACAAGATTTGGTGTTTAATCATTGGCACCGAGGGTGGAGCTGGGGGAGGTGAAGGTGCTGGTAGGTGTGTCTTTCTGTGCGCATGCGCGCGCGCGTGTGTGTGGGGGGGGGGCGGGGGGGGCTGAAAGCGGGGTGGTGTAGGGGGGGGGGTGGTGGTGGTGGGGGTAAATCTGTTTTAAGCGCGACCGTCGCAAAGACAGTCGGCGAGGCCGCGGTGAGCGTGAACTTCCCAGAGTGCTTTGCGCGGGATGGGGGGTGGTGGTGGGGGTTGAGGTGGTGGGGGTAGTTAAAAATTGCTCATTGAGAGAAGAAATTACTTTTATTCATGCTGCCCATCACGGTGTCATAAAATGTCATTATCGCGTCCCACTTCCCGAACAATGCAGCCATTGAGGGAGTAGAGTGAGCTTACTTCGCCCCTCCCCTTCCCGCCCTCCCTTCACCCTCCCTTCACCCTCCCCTCCCTCCAAGTGGCCTACACAAACAGGCCGGCTGACGACAAGCTGATGCTGGTGAGAGTACTGCCGTTTGCACACATTATCGCCCGCATGCAGCAACTGCACTAAAACTGTGCACAATCCGTCAACACACATTCATATATATATATACATATATACATATATAAGTATATATACATATATACATATATATATATATATACATATATATACATGTATATACATATATATACATATATACATATATATATATACATATATATATATCTATACATATATACATATATATACATATATACATATATACATATATATACATACATATATACATATATATGCATATATACATATATGCATATACATACATATATACATCCATACATATACATGTATACATATATACATATACATATATATGTGTATATGCACATGTATGTACATATATACATGTATATACATATATATGTATATATACATATATATATTTATACATATACATACTTGTATTTACATATATATGCATATATATACACATATATACATATGCATACATATATATATATACATATATATATACATATATACATATATATGCATACATATATACACATATATACATATACATACACCTATGCATATATACACATGTAAGTACATATATACATATATATATACATATATACATATATATATATTTATATATATACATACTTATATTTACATATATATGCATATATATACATATATACATATATATACATATATACATATATATGCTCCCTAAGGCGCCTCTGATGGCCGCAATGTGGGCATACCTCCCGAGGTTCATGTCGGGAGACATAATTGAGGCTCACAAAAGGGTCGGATGTTTCATGGATGAGGTGTCCTGAAAAGGTGTAATAAGCCCTGTGTGTTGTTGTTCATCAGCCCCACAGCGAGCCACATTGTAAGAAAGGTGCCACTGGCGCAGTTAGTTCTGCGCACGTATATGGTACATATATAATGAATATATCTATATAATAGGTACGTAGATTATGGATAGATATCCTCCAGATATACACACCACATATCCGACATGTACTATATATATTATACTACATTCTGCCCACCTCGTATACATATATGGTACATATATAATGGATATATATATATAATGGGTATGTAGATTATGCATAGATACCCCGTGATAAATCTATATAGTATATGTATATATATTATACTACATTCTAATATTTCTATGTGCTATATATCACATAACTTTATATTTTATATATCATATAACTTTATATACTATTTTAATTTATCACATACGATATATAACATATATGTATCGCTGGTACTACATGGACCACATGTTGTACCCCGTGTGGTGCGTAGACAAAATATCCCAAGACCAAAGATCACAAGACATGAGCTCACAAGACATATCGTACCCCGTGTGGCGCGTAGACAAAATCTCACAAGACCAAAGCTCACAAGACATGAACTCACAAGACATGAGCTCACAAGACATAAGCTCACAAGACATATCATCACAAGACATAACCTCACAAGACATACCCTCACAAGACATAACCTCGCAAGACATAACCTCGCAAGACATAACCTCGCAAGACATAACCTCGCAAGAAATAACGATGAGACAATCAGTAAGAACGTTGACTGGCTTCTTATCCTAGAGGTGGTGGGTTTGAAACTCGACAACAGACAACATATAAATTAAGGCGATGAAGCAAGAATGACATTTGTTTATTCTCATAGTACACTAAGCATATTATATATATAGAGCATATTACCCGCGATAAAGGGGTTTATCACTATCCATACACACACACCAGACGGGATAGCCGAATGAGTTAGAGCGTCCGTCTCCCGTGCTGGTAGATCTTGGGGTCGTGGATTCGAACCCTGGTCGAGTCAAACCAATGACTTAAAAAATTGATACGTGTTGCTTCCTAGCCAGGCGCTCAGCATTAATAGGATAGGGCAAGGACTGGTTGGCTCAGTGTCAGGATAATGTGACTGAGTGGGATATCAGGTCATGGTGCCAGCGGCCTGGTTTCCCAGTGGGACAACGCTATAAGGTCACCATGAGTGCGCACTGTCACAAGTCGGTACCTGTCCTGGTATGACCTTAGATGTTGCTAGGACGTAAAACAACAACAAACAAACACACACATATATATACATATATATATACATATATATATGTGTATATATATATATATATATATATATATATATAAGTGGACGTGAACCTTGCAAGTAATATAACGAACGAATATGGCTTATTTGACTGAAATTATGCAAATTTCACAGAATTCTTTTGTGAAAATGTTACTAATGTTCGCTACCACGAGAAGCATTCAATAAAAACAGACGATATTTAAAAACAAGTCAACTATTAATGATTTTGTCTATATACATATGGAAATGGATATCAACCGGACGTGGTGACCGAATAGGTAAGAGCGAAAGCTTCTGTGCAGAAGGTCGGGAATTCTAATCTTGGCCAAGTCAACCCGGTGACTTACAGTTACACAATTGATACTTGTCACTACCTAGCCTGTCTTCATGCTGTCGGTTGCGATGCCACAAAGACTGCTTTCATTACTTGACTGCCGCTCTCCATTTAGCTCTCTGCTAAGAGAGTTGCATCCATGAGTCAGTATTAATGTCTCTCAGCTTCAGGTTTCTCTTGATGGTATCCTTGAACCAGAAAACTGTAACCCGAAAACAGTTGAGAGTAGAGGATCTGGTTTGGTAGCCTGTCTGATGACATCCTCATGAGGTGTCCAGTCCACCGGAGATTCTTTTTGATCAGAAGATCTTCCATAGAGGGCAGCCCTGTCCGTTCGAGTATGACATTTCATGAAAGCTGCCTGCAAAAGTGTTGAAGTGCTGCTGGCTTTTGCAAGTTACCGGCGGCACTCTCTCGGGGAGCAAATAGAGGTTTCACACCGGCAAGAACATGTCAAGACAGGCGCAAAACTATTTGTCCCTGCAGTGGCTGGTCGGGAGATGTTGGGAGTTCCATACATCAAACCGCCCTTAATGCTGCCACAGTGACATGGTTTTCTGTTTAGGGTTTGCTCCCTTAGCCTTCGGTTCTGTCAAGAACCTGTACCACAAGGCAGTGGTTTACAACTCTGCAGGGCAGGGGCGTCAACCTCCCTGAGGTATTGCTATACCTGCAATACCTGCATACCTAGCCTGTCACTCGGCATTATTAAGGCAAGACAAGGACTGGTTAGCTCAGAATCAGGATAATGCTAGTAAGGTGGAACTTGGGTCATGATACCAACGGCCTGCTCTCCCAGTGGGGCAACATTATAAAGGTGACATGAGTACGACCTGTTGCAAATCGGCACCTTTCAATATATGACCTTAGATGTTGCCAGTACGTAACTCCCCAACAAACAACATGCATATGGCTAACTTTAAAGTTGCCATAGGTGTGCATGGTCAAAAGTTGGTGCCCTTCCTAATATGCTGCCAAGACGTAACAATAACACCCCAACAAACAACATGCATATGGCTATATCTACATATAATAATTAATATATATCATCATCATCATGCTGTCGGTCGCGATGCGACAAAGACTGCTTTCATTACTTGACTGCTGCTCTCAGGTTGTGCATTTCATGAAAGCTGCCTGCAAAAGTGTTGAAGTGCTGCTGACTTTTGCAAGTTACCAGCGGCACTCTCTTGGGGAGCAAATAGAGGTTTCACACCGGCAAGAACATGTCAAGACAGGCGCAAAACTATTTGTCCCTGCAGTGGCTGGTCGGGAGATGTTGGGAGTTCCATACATCAACCGCCCTTAATGCTGCCACAGTGACATGGTTTTCTGTTTAGGGTTTGCTCCCTTAGCCTTCAGTTCTGTCAAGAACCTGTACCACAAGGCAGTGGTTGACAACTCTGCAAGGCGGGGGGGGGGGGGGGGGGGAGGTATACCTGCAATACCTTCAATACCTGCAAAATATATATACACACATATACATATATATATATGTGATGGTGAAGTCTATAGAATACTCCTTTTATGAATACTTTACTGCATTCATCACACCAACCAACATCCAGAGGCAGCAGACGACATTTAACTTATTAACTACCAATCGCCACAAACTTGACCCCTTTCTTGTGAGCATGCGCTACCTCCCAAAAGCGCGCGTTGGCATACCGAGTTCACAGTAAAACGTGCAACAGTGGCGCCCCCTACAGTGCATCAGTAGTGTCGTCTGTCTGCCAGACCTGGCGTTTACATAAGCTTCATTTACCGAACTCACGGCCAACCTTCAGCTCCGATAATTCACGCGAGATTCGAGGGCAGCGGGGACGTAGTGTCTAAGGTAAAACGGCGGATACACAACACTGAGGAACAATTTCGGTAAATTCAATAAAAATCTGATCCCTGGGTCATCGCCACCAGTCATGTGTATTTATTTACAACCACGAAGGTGCGCTTAATCAAGTATTATTGCAGCGCTCAGCCATATTATTAGAGTCTATATATATATATATATATATATATATGTATATATATATATATATTGTATTTCTTTCTTTATTCCTGACCCAGGCGCGGTGGCCGAATCAGTGAACACAGGCCTCCCGTGTGGAAGAGCAGGAGTTCGCGAGTTCGGTTCCCGGTCGAGTCAAACCAATGACTTCAAAATTGATACTTGTCACTTCCTAGCCTGGTGTTCGGTATTATTACGATAGGGAAAGGACTAGTTAGCTCGGTGTCAGGATAATGTGACTGAGTGGGATATTGGGTCATGGTGCCCACATCCTGATTTCTCAGTGGGGCAGCACTATAAAGTCACCATGAGTGCACATTGTCATAAGTTGGTACCTATCCTGATCTGACCTTAGATGTTGCCAGGACAGAAAACTCCAATAACCAACCAACCAACTTTCTTTATTCCTGTCTTTACCTCCCCCCCTCCCCATTCAGACACTCCCCTTCACTCAATTAACATTACGCATTCTTGAAGTGTTATAAAGTTATGGCGTTGTCGTTCAAATTATATTTCCCAGACTTGACTGAACCTGGATTTTAAGACTCCATTGTAATTGCACATAACTAACATATTTTCCAGCCGGTATAATTGTGCACACCATAAAATAGCTGCAACAAAAAGTAAATCAAGCAGGCACAAACTAAGGATGACAAAAATACCTTCCCATATTCGGTATGTCACCAAAGTCTCATACCACTAACAATTAATTTATCAGTTATCTCAACAACACGGGAATTGTTTGTACTTCCACGAAATTTATCAACAACGAAGTGAATACCAACAATGAGTGCCAATTGCAATATTACATTTTCACAGGAGGATACGAGATTACTGCTTTTCCACAGGAGACTGCCTGCCTTACTGCATCTCCGCATAAGGAGACTTACTGCATTACTGCATCTCCACAGGAAGAGACCAACTGCATTACTGCATTTCCACAGCAGGAGCCTTACTTCATCACTGCATGTCCACATGATTAGACTGCGTACATTACTGCATCTCCACATGATGAGACTGCATCTTCATAGCAGGAGACTTAGTGCATTACTGCGTCTCCAAAGCATGGGACTTACTGCATTACTGCATCTCCACATGATGAGACTGCCTGCATTACTGCATCTTCACATGATGAGACTGTCTGCATTACTACATTTCCACACTAGGAGCCTTACTGCATCTCCACATGATGAGACTGCCTGCATTACTGCATCTCCACATGATGGGATTGCCTGTATTACTGCATGTCCACATGATCAGACTGCGTACATTACTGCATCTCCACATGATGAGACTGCATCTTCATAGCTGGAGACTTACTGCATTACTGTGTCTCCAAAGCATGGGACTTACTGCATTACTGGATCTCCACATGATCAGAGTGCCAGTATTGTTGCATCTGCACATGATGAGAATTACGGCAGTACTCCATCTCCACAGCAGGACACTTACTGCATTACTGCATCGCCAAATCATGGGACTTACTGCATTACTGCATATCCACATGATGAGATTGCCTGCATTACTGCATCTCCACATGATGAGACTGTCTGCATTACCAGGTTGGAGAGCTTACCTCGTTTTGGCTACGCTGGTCATTTGACCACCGAGTTAAATACCAAGGTCGAATTGTATTGATTACTGCATTTCCACACCAGGAGCCTTACTGCATTACTGCATCTTCACATGATGAGACCGTCTGCATTACTGTATTTCCACACTAGGAGCCTTACTGCATTACTGCATCTCCACATGATGAGACTGCTGGATTACTGCATCTCCACATGATGATACTGCCTCAATTACTGCATCTCTACATGATGGGATTGCCTTTATACTGCATCTCCACAGGATAAGACTTACTGCATCTCCACAACAGGAGACTTACTGCATTACTGCATCTCCACATGATGAGACTGCCTGCATTACTGCATCTCCACATGATGAGACTGTCTGCATCACTACATTTCCACACTAGGAGCCTTACTGCATTACTGCATATCCACATGATGAGACTGCCTGCATTACTGCATCTTCACATTATGAGACTGCCTGCATTACTGCATCTCCAAATGATGAGACTGCCTGCATTACTGCATCTCCACATGATGGGATTGCCTTTATACTGCATCTCCACAGGAGGAGACTTACTGCATTACTGCATCTCCACAGCAGGATACTTAGTTCATTACTGCATTTCCAACGCACATAATACGCTTTTAAAAAGAATCCTTACGAAAAGCAATCTTACAATACTTGAATGGAAATCCTCTAAATAAATTAAATTGCCATTAATTATTCGCGAGTTTTTTTAAAAATTGTTGCTAACACAAACAAAACACCCAACCACCTTAGTGCTTAGTATAACGAACATAAATAATGACTACCTGAGATGTCGTGCGGCGATTGTCTTGGCCTGTCATGTATTACTATTAGCACCTGAATGGTCTCTGCTGCCTGCCATAATTGTACACCAGCTTGGCGCAAGAGCCAGAACAAATGACACCCCTCCCCTGCCCGCCATGACATGCAATCCATCTTCCAGACACATCCCAATCAGCATACCACACACCAGCTTTGTCCACGGCTTTTTTTGTGTCTGTCCACATATATACCCCCCGCCCTAAATAAATAGATCATCTCATACATTTGAAGCCGCATAGGCGTATTTAATGTAAAATTGCAATTATTTCAGTTCAGGTAAAAAGAACGATGGTGTAGTTTTACCAAAAACACCAACAGAATGATGATGTAGTTTTATCATCAACATAACCTCCCCACTCCCTTCACTCCCCCTTTCCTGATATGTCCTTAGATGTTGCCAGGACGTAAAATTCCAATAACCAACCAACCCTTCACGCCCTCCCAACCTCGTGCATCGCATCCGACTACTCCTACAGTATACCCTCTATAAATCGACCGACCTTGGGACTGACTTTAGTTTAAGTGGTCCATTTAGGGAGGTGGTCGGCTTAGGGAGTTCAAATATGGTTATAATGGTATTGTTGGGACCCAAATGAAGCGATAGATATAGGGGAGAGGTCGATCTGTGGAGGTGCTCGGTTAGGGAGGTTTTACTGTATTCCAAAATTCTCAAGGCGTGCTAACCAGGTATCGGGCTAGGGAAAATTAGGAACAGACAAGCTTATTTGAAAAGACTTGCTGCTGTACTGATTTTACTGTGATCAGGAGGACAAACGGAAAATGTGACAATTTAAATGGTTTACAGTCGTGTGTACATTAACGCAATACACCAATCACAAAGATACAACAAAACCACCACACGATTAAATTATACGAGCGTGCACATAATCTTATGAAGTATTCAAAGCGCCATTTAAATTATATATACAAAGGCCGAAAGTTATTTTCCCACACTCCTCTATAGAGGGCGCCACCATGGGATCATCCAGGTGTACCATTTCTATAGGTTCAGACTTATTAATAATGCACCTGTTTAATGTTTAATGTCTCTTATTATAGTCACCATTTCCTAAACTGTTTTCATGATGATTTTAAATGCCAACTTTATTTTGAAAAAAAATAAAATAAAAAAAGCCTTGCGAAATGCTAGATTAATAGATGTGTTGTTTTCATATATGCATGAACCATCATGACTTGTGGATGTTTTTATGCAAGTAGTCGGTTATATATGCAGATAGTGTTCTCAATGGTCTAAACTTATGTTTCCAATAAAATATTAATGATTTAACCGGATAATATATTGTACATATAACATAGATACTATAATTGTGTATATATAGTATATGTGGGGAGTTGGGTTCAATATTATCTGTCTGGTGGGGATTGAGTAGGAAACGGAGGGTAGCGAGTGTAGACGGAAGTGGGCGGGTGAGAGGCTGGGGTGGGGTGGGGGTGGGGGTCTTCCCTGTCTTACTGGCAGACTGGCGGTGGGAGATGGGGGTGGGGAGGGGTGCGATTGCTTTTAGAGTCCTATCAACGAAACTTGGAGAGGAGAGACATGGGATTCTTTTTTTTCGGGGTCCATTAGTTGTTTAAGCAGGGGGAATTTCAGTCATAGACATCTGGTCTTCCTCATTCCACTGCTGGTCGATAGAAAGCCCGAGCCTACACTTTTATCAACCCAAGGGATTTTTAACCTCCCACACCACATAGACATGGTATGAGAGCAACCGGCCTTTGATGATGCTGTAAGTTATACACAGCAGTGGGAATCCAAATTGGTAGAGCTGGGGGCACGGGGAATAGAACCGCCGACCCTCAGATTAGGAGTCTGACCTAGAAAAAAGTCAGGCACTCTAACCACTCCGCCACAGAGAACGCCACAATTTAAATGTTACATAATGACAATTACTTTTTACCTCCCCAAATCCCAACACCAAGATTAAATTTTTGCTCCCTCCCAAATCACGACACTAACATCAATATCAATATATATATGTATATATATATATATATGTATATGCATGAATATATATATATATATATATATATATATATGTATATATATATATATATGTATGTGTATGTGTATATATATATGTAAATATATATACATATATATATACATTTATTTTCTCAGCAGTACCAAAAGACTTTCCATAAGATTGGTTGGTTGGTTGTTGGGGTTTTACATTCTAGCAACATCTAAGGTCATATCAGGATGGGTACCGACTTGTGACAGGGTGCACTTCAGGAGACTTTATAGTGCTGTCTTACTGGGAGATCAGGCCGCCAGCACCATGACTTGATGTCCCACTCAGTCACATTATCCTGACACTGAACCAACCAGCCCTTGCCATATCCTAGGAAGCGACACTTTCCTTAAAACCATACAAACCAGCGATACTTTGCAATTCATCTAGTTTAGTTATAACCTCAGAGGTAGGTCACTGCAGGTATATACTATTTGTGGCACGTTCGAAGGAGGAGGAAACAAGCTACTGAACCACATTAAGCTGGCTTTTTTATAAGGTGTAGTTATAATGCATTACATCACACATTGGCATGATCCTGTGACTGCCGGCTTCGATGAATAGCAGCGGGACGTAGCTCAAGCGGTAAAGTGTCCACCTGTGAAGGCGTGGATCATCCTATCGATCCTGCTCAGTGGACACATTTGCAGTTTGGGCTATTTTCCGTTCCAACCAGTGGTCCACAACTGGTTCATCAAAGGCTGTGGCATGTGCTGTCCTGTCTGTGGTTAAGTGCATATAAAAGATCCCTCGCTGCTGATTGGAATGAGTAGCCTATATGGCGGCAGCGGCTTTCCTCCAAAGAAATATATCAGAATGACCATATGTTTGACGTCCAATAGCCGATGATAAAAATCAATGTGTTCTGGAGGTGTCGTTAAATAAAACAAACTTTTGCCGGCTTCGATGAGAGTGTGGTATCGGATTTCCTTAGGTACATCTACTTATGATTTATGGATATATGACGGTCTCATCCATTAGCGGCTTGCTTCACACTGTGGTTCTTTTGTCTTGCCTATTTCGTCTGCCCAGTGGACCATGCGTATACATGACCCTGTTCCGCTAGGTCCGTGGTGAGGACCCAAGCATTACTTGCAACCAACAGGTCACGTGACTCCCCACCACCAGACGCATAACAGTTATAGAAACAACTAGGATACATGCTATAGCATATGTTTCATCTCCTATAATATATAACTATGGTATTATACTGACCAACTATCGTAGAATTTATACATAATAATTAATATATATGATATATGATAGTAGATGAAATGAGATAAGGTAGGATGAGATGGCATAATGTGGTATGAGGTGGAATGATGTGTGTGTTGCGAAGGATATGATAGGGGATGAGAAGGGATGATATTAGATGAGATGGGATGATTTGAGATGGGATGGGATGACAAGGGATGAAATGGGATGGAATCGGCGAGTTGGGATGATATGGGATGAGATGGGATGGAATGTGAAGGACTGAGATATATGAGATGGGATGAAATAGACTAGATGGGATGACATGGGATGACATGGGATGAGATAGGATGACATGGGATGACATGGGATGACATGAGATGGGATGAAATGGGCTGAGATGGAATGAGATGTTTGAGATGCATGAGATGTATGAGATGTATGAGATGTATGAGATGTATGAGATGGGTGATAGATATGAGATATATGAGATATATGGGTTATATGAGATGTATGAGATGTATGAGATATGACAACTTGAGATTTGAGATATATGAGATATATGAGATATATGAGATATATGAGATATATGAGATGTATGAGATATATGAGATATATGATATATGAGATATGATATATATGAGATATGTGAGATATGTGAGATATGAGATATATGATATATATGAGATATACGAGATACATGATATACATGATATACATGAGATACATGAGATACATGAGATGTATGATATATTTGATATATATGAGATATATGAGATATGTGAGATACGTGAGATAAGTGAGATACGTGAGATACGTGAGATACGTGAGATACGTGAGATACGTGAGATACGTGAGACACGTGAGATACGTGAGATACGTGAGATACGTGAGATACGTGAGATACGTGAGATACGTGAGATACGTGAGATACATGAGATACGTGAGATACGTGAGATACGTGAGATACGTGAGATACGGGAGATGTGGGAGATGTGGGAGATGTGGGAGATATGGGAGATATGGGAGATATGGGAGATATGGGAGATATGGGCGATATAGGAGATATGGGAGATATGGGAGATATGGGAGATATGGGAGATATATGAGATATATGAGATACATGAGATACATGAGATACATGAGATACATGAGATACATGAGATACATGAGATACATGAGATATATGAGATATAGGAGATATAGGAGACATAGGAGATATAGGAGATGTAGGAGATGTAGGAGATGTAGGAGATGTAGGAGATGTAGGAGATGTAGGAGATGTAGGAGATGTAGGAGATGTAGGAGATGTAGGAGATGTAGGAGATGTAGGAGATGTAGGAGATGTAGGAGATGTAGGAGATGTAGGAGATGTAGGAGATGTAGGAGATGTAGGAGATGTAGGAGATGTAGGAGATGTAGGAGATGTAGATGATATAGGAGATGTAGGAGATATAGGAGATATAGGAGATATAGGAGATGTAGGAGATGTATGAGATGTAGGAGATGTAGGAGATGTATGAGATATAGGAGATATAGGAGATTGGATGGGATGAGACGGGATGAGATGAGATGGGAATATATGGGATGAACATGAGATAGGATGAACATTGAATATATCGGATAAGTTGGGATGAGACGGAGGGGGACGGTGAGAGATGAGGTGTGATGAGGTTCTTGTGTTGGCATCGCCGTTTATCACCCCTTCTGTAACAAGGAACCGACCAAAATGACAATATTCTTTAATCATCAATGGCGACACAGCGGACAAACTAGGGCACGGTTGTAGAATTGTTGTATGCCGTGCAACCTATCATGTTAATAATACAAGACAGCCAGTGGCTTAGGTACGAGCGTCATGCTTACTTATATGCAAGAACAGGCAATTTCGGTGATTATTATTTTATAGCACTATCAATTAACATTCTGAACGATTGATCGATGGGTGATGCCTTTATCTCGTGTCAACGGGAAAGTTCATATTCATGGCGAAATATTAGTACATTTCATTGGCAATTTATTTTTCCGGAAAAGAAAGGTATCCATTATATTTAAATATTAACATAAAACCTCACACCTAATTCTTAAATGACCAAATATGTGTCCATTTATCTGATATAACATGGGTAAAGTTACAAAAGGCGATGCTGGCCAGTTGTCATGGGAAACTGTACCATTCGGCCTTAGAAATTTGATACTTGTCACTACCCAGCCCGACACTCAGCATTGCTAGGATAGGGCAAGGACTTGTTAGCTCAGTATCAGGATAATGTGACTGAGTGGAAATCCGGTCATGGTGCTGGTGGCCTAGTCTCCCAGTGGGGCAACACTAGAAAGTTACCATGAGTGTGCACTGTCACAATCGGTACCTGCTATGACACAATTCGGGTCCTGATATAACCTTAAAGGTTGCCAGGATGTAAAGCTAAAACATCCAACCAACAACCGCCATCCATGCTCCAGGTGCGCGCTTCATCGTCACCTGTTGGTGATGCAATGGTCACGTGACAGTGATGGTGACGCGGGCATGCGTGGTAAGTTCGAGGTGGCCCGGGGGGGGGAGGGAGTAGGGATACCGGGGGGGTCAGTCGGTCTCCCCCGTCAACCCACCCCCCCCTTCCACGCCCTTGTGGGGGCGGGAAGGCGGCGGAAGGCGGCGGAAGCCGGGAGCCGGGAGCCGAGAATCGGAGGCCGGGCCCATCATTAGGCGTCCACCAATGGCAGTCTCTGCTACCACTGCAACTGCTTATGAAGACGCAATTACACGAAGCTCATGTGGCGAGGGTGCGATTTACTAACAAAGCTGTGACCCACTTGTGTTCACAAAAGAAAGTACATAACATCTCTGAAGAATCCATTCGACACTATGCGTCTACCTATTCATAATCAGAGTCCTATGGATTAAGCCTTCAGCATTGGTTATATCCAGTAAGAGTAGATCAATCGGTTAGGGGAGTCATTAGGTATATAGCCGCGCCTACCTGCAATATGAATTGATTTGTCGATCAGAATAGAGGTTAGCTTGGCCGAATGGGTACACTGCAGACTTCCCATGTGGAAGGCCGGGAGTTCGAATTCCAGTTGCGTCAAACCAATGACTTGCAAAATTGATACTTTTCGCTCTTTAGCCTGACGCCGTGCATTATTAGGACAGGGCAAGGACTCATTAGTCTGGTGTCAGGATAATGTAACTGAGTGGGAAATCGGGTCATGATGCTGGTGGCCTGGTCTCCCAGTGGGGCAGCTCTATAAAGTTGCCATGAGTGCCCCAACGTAAAACTCTAACAAACAAACATGTCGGCGGTGGATGGGGTGTCAGTTAAACTTAAAGGCCAAGTAATTCTGTTTGCATTTCGCACTTTCCGATCGGTAGAGTTTTGCTTCAGAATGAATGAAAGTTGCGAATATACGCTGGGAGAAGTTAATCGACCTCTTTTTAGGTCTGTTTATTTTTATTTACCTTTGTGGGGGGTGGGGGGACGCGGCCGAAGTGCTATAGTCATGTGACCAGTCGGCACGCAGGTCATGTGCCCGGTCGGCACTGCTAGTCACATGACCAGTCAGCACTGCTAGTCACATGACCAGTCGGTGCTGCTAGTCATGTGACCAGTCGGCCCTGCTAGTCATGTGACCAGTCGGCACTGTGAGTCACGTGACCAATCAGCGCTGCTACTCATGTGACCAGTCGGCAATGCCAGTCATGTAACCAGTCAGAACTGCTAGTCACGTGACCAATCAGTGCTGCTAGTCATGTGATGAGTAGGTGCTGCTCGGCACTGCTAGTCACATGACCAGTCGGTGCTGCTAGTTATGTGACCAGTTGGTGCTGCTAGTCATGTGACCAATCGGCGCTGCTAGTCATGTGACCAGTCGGTGCTGCTAGTCATGTGACCAGTCGGCACTACTAGTCATGTGGCCAGTCAGTGCACCGGTCATGTGACCAGTCGGAGCTGCTAGTCATATGACCATTCGGCGCAGGTAGCCATGTGACCAGTGGGCGCCTTTATGTTCGAGTCGCGCGCCGGTCATGTGACCAGTGGGCGCCGTTATGCCCGAGACGCCACGTCACAGGGCCCTAATTAGGCGCACCGGCAGACCGCAGCTGGGGCTTTGTTCTCAGGTGAGGCGTGGAGGGGGCGGGGGAGGGTGGCAACTCCCCATCCTCCAGGTGTGATGATTGCCGTCCACCCCGCGCACGCACCTTTCAACAGAGGTTTGTCACTGAAATTTACACATATATATATATATGTATATATATATATATATATATATA
The DNA here is from genome assembly GCA_030323885.1 of Branchipolynoe longqiensis. Lineage (NCBI taxonomy): Eukaryota > Metazoa > Annelida > Polychaeta > Phyllodocida > Polynoidae > Branchipolynoe > Branchipolynoe longqiensis. The sequence continues at coordinate 39,642,928 of CM059194.1, forward strand.
TATATATATATGCATTTATACATATATATGGAAATTTCAGTAGTCAGTGAAACCTGTATAAATCGACCAACCTTGGGACCGACGTTAAGTGGTCCATTTAGGGAGGTGGTCGGTTTAGCGAGTTAGAATATGGTGACAATGAACATATTCGACTGGGTCTTTCTATGCGCATATCAAAATATTTCTTACAAATTCCTATTCGACTGGGACCGGAAGTGGGTTTCTATACATATGAATCGAATGTGTCTTGTGGCTCCATCCATAAGGTCACATGGTGTATTTCAAGATGGCTGATATGGAAAGGTTGAAAGATTCAGTAGCTTCAGCCAATCGGAGCTGTTCTTTTCAATTGCAAATGGCTTCCCTGTATGGGGGCAGCCATTTCCAATGGAAATGAACAGCTCTGATTGGTTCTTTCTGATTGCAAATGGCCACCCCCATATAAGGCAGCCATTTGCAATGGAAGAGAACAGCTCTGATTGGATGAAACCACTGAAGCCATTTGACTGGTCCTCTTTGCATTCGAAAACCTAGTTCACTGTGCAGGTGGCCGGAGCCTAAATCTTGCAGATGGAGAGGTCCCAGTCGAATGCCTCCAATGGTATTGTTGGGAATCAAATAAATCAACCGATATATGGGAGTGGTCGATCTGTGGAAGTGGTCAATTAGAGAGGTTCTACTATATATTTATATATTTCATTATATGTTATGTTTACCTATATATTCACACAAGTATATATATATAATTTTTGTGATGGCGTATTTATGCTGCAGTTAGGTCTAGTAACTTGTTTTCACCGGTAGCTATCTACTGCATGCATTCTTTCCCTGTTTGTAAGCATTCTTGCATGCATGCTTTCATTCATTACAACACTTTCACTTTCTATTGGAAGCAGACTGGGTCGGCCCCTAATAATACTATGAGTGTGCAAATAAAAAACCAATATTAAACGCCAATAAAATATAAAACTGGCAGGGCATGCATATACTTACTGTCGTTGGGATGATGAAAATGGGAAATATTCACCTAGCGGGGGACTCAAACCCACATCTCTTTGCATTCCGGGCCAGTGTGCTAACCATTACACCACCTAGGCTCACTGATATCACCACACTACCCACGCCTACCTGTCTATGTGGCTCCTTGCCTGAGAGGTCAGTGCAGACCACTACACTCGTCTCCCTGGAATTGTAAGTCTTTTTATGCTTACATACATACAGGCAATGCACTTTCATATACAAAACACAGGGTAGCTTCAACGGCTATACAGAGCTTAGCTTGTACATGATCCTGTTCATGGCACCGGTGTCATGGAGGTGATGAAAATGGGAAATATTGTGCCTAGAGCGGGACTCAAACCCACATCTCTTTGATTTCCGGGCCAGTGTGCTAACCATTACACCACCTAGGCTCCCTAATATCACCACACTACCATACTCATCGTCATGCTGCCGGTCGCGTTGCGACAAAGACTGCTTTCATTACTTGACAGTCGCTCTCGATTTAACTCTCTGCTGTGAGAGTGATGTCCATGAGTCGGTCTTAATGTCTCTCATCTTCAGGTTTCTCTTGATGGTATCCTTGAACCGGAGACAAGGGCGCCCTCTCTTTCTGTAACCAGAAGACAGTTGAGAGTAGAGAATCTGCTTTGGTAGCCTGTCTGATGACATCCTCATGAGGTGACCACACTACCAACGCCTACCTATCTATGCGGCTCCTTGCCTGAGAGGTCAGTGCAGACCACTACATTACCATAGAAATAGCAGAATGTTCATTTTTCATTTAGATAGAAACGGAAACTTAGAGCCATTTAATGCATTATCTACCGCATAATAAGAGTCTAATTCATTTAGAAGGATAGCCATGGCCGATATCAAAACTTACAGGCTTGTTTTTATATTGCCACAGCAATAGTCCCCGCATCCACAATACCTATATTGTACAATCAACTTTAATACGTCGTAATGCTTAACTATGGTGAGACCAATACTACTCACTGCCCGTATAAAATAAATATAAGCATAAGGACTTATGCTATATATATATATATATACATACTGTGGTGGTCTGCGCTGGCCTCTCGGGCAAGGAGCCACGTGGACGGGTAGGCGTGGGTAGTGTGGTGGTGTCAGGGAGCCTAGGTGGTGTAATGGTTGGCACACTGGCCCGGAATGCAAGGAGATGTGGGTTCGGGTCCTGCTCTGGGCGCAATATTTCCCATTTTCAACACCCCCACGACACTGGTTGCCGTGACCATGATCCTATACAAGCTATGCGCTGTATGGTTGTTGAACCTGCCCTGTGTATGCATTGCCTGTATGTATGTAATTGTCAGTATTAAAAGACTTACAATTCCAGGGGGACGAGTGTGGTGGTCTGCGCTGGCCTCTCGGGCAAGGAGCCGCGTGGACGGGTAGGCGTGGGTAGTGTGGTGGTGTCAGGGAGCCTAGGTGGTGTAATGGTTGGCACACTGGCCCAGAATGCAAGGAGATGTGGGTTCGGGTCCCGCTCTGGGCGCAATATTTCCCATTTTCAACACCCCCACGACAATACTATAGAACAAACCAATAGTCAAGACATCTTGACTTACTAACACAAACATACCCCAACTAACATCCAAATCCTATTGTATACAAAACAACACAATGAACAAAAGTGTATCTGAACTAAGACTAAGTAAAGTGTGCTGGGAAGTGGTATCTACCTTAAATTGGAAATCCTAAGCCAACAACTGAAACCTATTATGTAAATGTAAAATGATTTACTGTACCTCATACCCATTACTTACTGCATTGTGTAAACTTTAATTTCAGAATCTACTTCACTCTCAAGGCACTATATAAACCATGTTAAAAAAAATTTAAATTGTGTAAATACCAAGATACCTGTAACACTTACGGCCGGAAGACCGATGCTATGGCGTTGACAAAAGAGTTGCATGAATAAAATTCATTTACCAACAAATAAATAAATATATATATGTACAACAGAACATCTGGCAACACAAATCTAAATCTTAATAGTTGTGTTTACCAGTTCAGCTCACAAGCCATTTAGGATGTTTTTCCCTAGCTTTTATGGTATATATATTATGTGAGTATGTGTTGGAGATTATCTCCCACCCCTCACCACCCACCCCCGACACAAGTTTGGTTCCCAGTCGAGTCAAACCAATGACTTTAAAATGTATAGGTGTCGCTTCCTAGCCTGGCGCTTGGCATTAATAGGATAGGGCAAGGACTGGTTAGCTCAGTGTCAGGATAATGTGTATGAGTGGGATATCGGGTCATGATGCTGGCAGCCTGATTTCCCAGTGGAGCTGCACTATAAAGTCACCATGAGTGTGCACTGTCACAAGTCGGTAAGCCATCCTGATATGACCTTAGATGTTGCTAGGACGTAAACCAACAACACCAACCACCCACCCCCAACAGAACACGATGACGTCACCCTATATTGGCAGAAAGTGGTGGGTGGACAGTTCATGAAGCACACATCACACGGACCCACACGCACAGACACACACACACACACACAGACGCACAGACACACACACACACACATATGCCCAGGTCAGCCAAGTGCCTGCCTGACAGGTGATCTATCATTCCATTGTTTTTCTAGCATGCACCATTTCAAAAGCGGGGTAAACTATAGGCGTCCTCATTGGTAGCAGGTAGGGGTGGTGGAGGGTGGAGGGAGGGGTGAGGGGGCAGGGGGGAGGGGGACGGGCGGGGTCTCTCTGACCTGTAGGTGGAGGATCGGGTGTAATACAGGTGGGGTTAGGCGGAGTAGTTAGTTAGAGTGGTGAGTGTAACGTGTGAGGGAGGCAGGACATTGTTAGTGAAGTGTATGAGGGGGGGGGGGGGGGGGCTAGGACATTGTGAGTGTAGTGTGTGACTGTGAGGGAGGTAGAGGGAGGTAGGGAATTATGAGTGTAGTGTTTGACAGGGGTAGAACATTTTGTGTAGCATGTGAAGGAGGTAGAACATTGTGTGTAGTGTGTGAAGGATGTAGAACATTATGAGCATAGTGTTTGAGGGAATAGGACATTGTGAGTGCAGAGTGTGAGAGAGGTAGGAATTGTGAGTGCAGAGTGTGAGGGAGGTAGAACATTATGAGTGTACTGTGTGAACTAGATCGTAAATTGTGAATGTAATGTGTGAGGGTTTAGAACATTGTGAGTGTAATGTGTGAAAGGGTAGGTCATTGTGAGTGTAATGTGTGAAGGGTAGGTCATTGTGAGTGTAATGTGTGAGGGGGTAGGTCATTGTGAGTTTAATGTGTGATGGGGTAGGTCATTGTGAGTGTAATGTGTGAGGGGGTAGGTCATTGTGAGTTTAATCTGTGAGGGGGTAGGTCATTGTGAATGTAATGTGTGAGGGGGTAGGTCATTGTGAGATTAATGTGTGAAGGGGTAGGCCATTATGAGTGTAATGTGTGAGGGGGTAGGTCATTGTGAGTGTAATGTGTGATGGGTTAGGTCATTCTGAGTGTAATGTGTGAGGGGGTAAAACATTGTGAGTGTAATGTGTGAGGGGCAGGTCATTGCGAGTGTAATGTGTGAGGGGTAGATCATTGTAAGTGTAATGTGTGAAGGGGTAGGTCATTGTGAGTTTAATGTGTGAAGGGGTAGGCCATTGTGAGTGTAATGTGTGAGGGGGTAGGTCATTGTGAGTGTAATGTGTGAGGGGGTAGGTCATTGTGAGTGTAATGTGTGATGGGGTAGGTCATTCTGAGTGTAATGTGTGAGGGGGTAAAACATTGTGAGTGTAATATGTGAGGGGGTAGAACATTGTGAGTGTAATATGTGAGGGGGTAGGTCATACTGAGTAATGTGTGAAGTGGTAGGTCATTCTGAGTGTAATGTGTGAGGGGGTAAAACATTGTGAGTGTAATATGTAAGGGGGTAGAACATTGTGAGTGTAATGTCTGAGGGTGTAGCACATTGTGAAAGTAATGTGTGAGAGAGGTCGAACATTGTAAGTGTAGTGTGTTATGGAGGTAGGACATTGAGGGTAGTGTGTATTGTGTGTATTGGGAGCATACTGTGTTCGGCTGGGTCGATTGGACATGTGAGTGTATTGTGTAAGGGAGGTAAGACATTATGAATGTAGTATGTTTGTGTGGGGGGGAGACTAACCTTGCCAAAGGGAGTGGCTGACTACAGGTAGGTTGGGGGAGGAGGAGATGCTGAATGTTCTCTGGTGTGTGTGTGCAGCATTGGCCGGGGGGAGGGGCAGTGCGGGAGGAGGACGGTGGGGAGGGGGGTCGGCGGAGGAGGGGATGAGGCAGGGGGGGGGGGGGAGGGTGCACACCGAAGCTGTCATGTGTCACAATTATGTGGGCACCGCTCTGAATAGCTTCAAAGGAAATTAGACGGGATGCAGGTCGGTCATGGGAAGGGTCGACGTGCAGGTAGTTATTGCCACTCACCTCCACCCACCCCACACCCACACACACACCCACCACCCCACACCCCCACTGAGACCTTGCCAAGTCATTAACGTCTTCTTACCGACACCCTGCTCACTGGCTTGCAGTCTGGCAATGATGATCAACAATCCGCGTTTTATTCCCTCAAGCTCCCCCCCTCCCCCCCACTCGCACCCCCCCCCCTCCACTCCGGACGGCCCCCCTGTTCCCACCACCCACGAAAAACATTGGTCTCAAGCCCCGATAGGTGGCGCTCTGTTGAATTACTGACAGTCGGTAATTACTGTCATATCATGTGGGGGTGTGGATGTGGGTGTGGATGTGGTTGTGTGGGTGTGGATGTGTGGGTGTGAGTGTGTGGGTGTGGGTGTGAACTGACCCAGACTCCAGTATTCGCACACCCAGCAGATCTGGGAGCCTAATGGGTGTGTGTGTGGTGGTGTGTGGTATGTGTGGTGTGTAGTCTGTGGTGTGTGGGTGTGGTGAATGTGTGTGTGGATGTGTAGTATGTAGTGGGTCTGGTGGGTGTGTGGGGATGTGTGGGGTGTGGAGTATGTGGGTGTTTGTGATGGTGGGTATGGGTGTATAGGTGTGTGGGTATGGGTGTGAGTGTGAGTGGGTGTGCGTGTGGATTTGGATGAGTGTGGATGTGAGTGAGTATGAATTTGTGTGAATGTGGGTGTGACCGAGTGTGGGTGTGAGTGAGTGTCAGTGTGATTGAGTGTGGGTGTGAGCCAATGTGTGTAAGTGTGGGTGTGTGAGTGTGTGTGTGAGTGAGTGTGTGAGTGAGTGTGGGTGTGTGAGTGTGTGTGGGTGTGAGTGAGTGTGTGGGTGTGTGGGTGTTGGTGTCAGTGATTGTGAGTGTGTGTGTGAGCGAGTGTGTGTGTGAACGAGTGTGAGTGGATGTGTGAGTGAATGTGTGTGTGAGTGGGTGTGTGAGTGAGTCTGGTTGTGAGCATGGGTGTTTGTGATTAGAGAAACCGTCTAGAAAACCGACCTGTGTCACTCAGCCACGTCATGCTCGCCAATTACAGGTGGAGGCTCTATAGCATAATGCGTCTTGGCCATCAGGTCCACTCACAACACTAACACATCACCGACTCAATGACGTCGGGTTGCGATTATTTATTAGTAATGTTGCTCAAAGGAATGCTCTGTTTACCTCATTGCTATGCACAGAAGGGAACCCTTCAGGGGCCATATGTATGAAGCAGTGTTAGTGAGCCAAAATGCGTTTAGATGGGATTTCTGGTTTAGCGCCGAAAAGTCAGTATGCATGGAGCAGTGTTAGGCCTAACACCACAAGCTTAAACTAGGTTAAGCTAAACCAGAAAAATAGCTTGTTTATACCCCTGTCACACTACGACGTAATGAGCCAACGTGAGCCTAACGTGGGCATTTTTCGTCATGACATTGGGTTACGTCATGATGATGTCAGAATGACGTTAGAATGACGTCGAGCTACGTCACATTACGTCGTGTTACGTCGAGTTACGTCAAGGTTTTGGACATGTTCAAAACTTTCGACGTAGGTCGAACGTAAGGGTTTACGTTCGCCGTACGTTCTGTTCACGTTCAGTGAACGTCAATGACGTTAAATGGACGTTATTTCAATGCTGCTCACTACGTTCCTACGTTCAACTACGTTCCACTACGTTCCACTACGTTCCACTACGTTCCACTACGTTGACCCACATTAAACCAAGTGCAAAAGCCTACGAGGCTTAATGGGAACGTCAGGAGAACGTCACGAGAACGTCAGGAGAACGTCACGAGAACGTCAGGAGAACATGGGTTCAACGTACGTTCAACGTCTCATGACATAGCTAACGTCATGTAACGTTCTTCTGGCGATGGAATAACGTTCATAACGTTCCGTGAACGTAGTGACGTTGTCCTCTCTCGGGGATTGACGGTATCACTACGCTTTACCAACGTTACGCTCTCGTCCACTACGGTGCATCCACGTTCAACTTCTGCCCAAATTTGCATACTACGCCGAGAAGTTCAACGTTCTTCACGTTCTCCCTACGTTGACATCGTTACGTCGTAGTGTGACAGCCCCATAACAGGCGGTGTTAGGTATCAAATCTATTCAATGCTGTCATATTTAACAGAGTTACATAGTAAAATAGTGAAATTTGATTAAATTAACCCTAAAATCGAAGCGAGATTAACGCTGCAGCCACAAAGGTGGTGATATTAATATTGTCAAACCGACGAATGCAAGCAACCGCCGCTGCCACCAGTATGGAAAGCGACGTCGATGCGGCGGCTGCGGCAATTTGTTTACTTTACGTTTGTCGATTCGAAAATTGAAATATTAATATCGCCCCCGTTACGGCGGCAGCGTTAATATTGCTTCGAATTTAGGGTTAATTTCATCAAATTTCACTTATTGCATATCTAATTCTGTTAAATATGATAGCATTTAATATATTTAAGCCTAATATATGGGTACAGACGCAGAGGGATTTCCCAAATCTATAAATAAATTCACGTTTAGCTATAATGAAAGTGTTACGCGCTCCTGCATACGACTTAACACAGTTCCCGACGTCGGTGATAGCTAAACGGTAACAGGCTCTAACACCAAACCCCGCTAACACTGACTCCTGCATATGGCCCCTGAACAGTAATAGTGACACCCTTGTGTTATTTAGATGCAAGGATTCGTTCTGCTTTGCCAAATGGCTCTGCTACTACATGAAGTGTATTATAATATAGTACCATAGCAAGAATATAGTATCATGGTTAGTTTTTTTTGGTGTTTTTTTTTGTGACAAGTTTTTTATTCTGCCCATAACGTCTAAGCTCCCGTGAGGGTGCTTGTTTTCAACGCTGGACAGCGTTAGAGTTTTAAGTCCTAGCAACATCTAAAGTCATATCAGGACGGGTACCGACTTGTGACAGTACACACTCGGCAACTTTATTGTGCTGCCCACTGGGAGACCAGGCTGCTAGGACCATGACCACTCAGCCACATTATCCTGATACTGAGTCAGCCATTCCTTGCCATACCCTAATAATGCTAGGAAGCGACAAGTATAAATTTTTAAGTAATTGGTTTGACTCGACCAGGATTCGCACCCATGGGTTTGAATCCCATATATAGTATCATGACAAGAATATAGTATCAGGGCAATAATATAATATCACAGCAAGAATGTTGTGTCAGAGCAAAAATGTACTGTCAGACTCGGAGCAAGAATATAGTGTTGGAACAAGAATACAGTGTCAGCAAGAATATAGTGTTACAGTGTCAGCAAGAATATAGTGTCGTAGCAAGAGCATAGTGTAGTAATAATAGTGTCGTAGCAAGAATGTAGTGTATTAGAAAGAATGTAGTGTCGTAGCAAGACTACAGTGTCGTAGCAATAATGTAGTGTCATAGCAAGAATGTTGTGTCGTAGCAAGAATACAGTGTCGTAGCAATAATGTAGTGTCATAGCAAGAATGTAGTGTCGTAGCAAGAATACAGTGTCTTAGCAATAATGTAGTGTCATAGCAAGAATGTTGTGTCGTAGCAATAATGTAGTATCGTATCCGCAAAGCTAACCATGTAAAATCAAAGTTCTTTCAAATTAAAATGAAATGGTGTAAACCTAAAGTAAAATGGTATTGATCTAAAAGAAATGGTAGAAAGTCAAGACCATCGGACTCTGAAACTTAAACTAAGAACCCCCAACCCCTTAAAGCTCCGTTACCAGCTCCGTTACCAGCTCCCCCTGGCGGGTATAACCGATCCAGATAACAACCGGGTGTGAGGGGCGGGGGGGGGGGGGTGGCGATAACAGTAACAGCCACCCATCACGCAGTTAGCTGCATCTGAATCGGCTCCCGGCACCCACTTAGTATTCATTTTGTGCCCGTCTTGATGTGATCTTAGATGTTGCTAGGAGGTAAAACAACAACAACAAACAAGCCATAAAAGCACATTTTGTCTCTGGGTGAACTGACACTGCTAGAAACGGTGGGTGTTGGGTATATATATAATTGTGACAATGACATGGAGGCTTGTGGTGGGGACCCCCTCCCCCTCACTCCCACCCCCACCCCCAAATACCCCACCCCACACCCCCACTTGGGCACAAGAGCCGCCGTCACACCTCACTCGGCCGTCACACCTGACATGTTGAATCAGGCTGCTTATCTCTGCCTCGATCGAGATAATAGTGAATACCATTAGTCCCCCCCCCCCCCCACACACACACCCCACCCCACCACTGCTCTCACCATATACACACAACCCAATGGAACTGAGTTACTAAAGATAACGCGCACACACAGTCGCTACCTCCCCCCCCCCCCCCCCCCCCTATTTCTTTTTTATTTGATGCACTTTTGCAAGATAAAATCAGTGTGAGGTTGATGTTTTTAGTTGTGTATTTGTTGGAGTTTTAAGCCCTGGCAACATCTAAGGTCATATCAGGAAGGGGTTGTTAGTTTCATTCATGTGAACATGGTCATTGCTGCTGACATGGCCTAAAACTACCAGCAACCATTCAATAAATCAATCAACCAATCAATCAACCAATCAATAAATCAACCAATTAATTAATTAATCCTGTTAGTGGTTTCCAGTTATCGCGATATTGTAAGGTATCGCCAATGGACCGTTTCAACAGAGCATGCGCAGGCATTGTGAGGTGCTTCTACGCACAACAATAATTCCTGCTACTGTCACCAGAGGGCGGGTGGCTGGTTGAAATTCTCTATGGGACCTGTTCGATGGAATACTTTGCAGGGTGAGCTGTTAGTGTTACCCAACACATTAGTTCCCGCCACTGCCATCAGAGGGCGGGTTGGTGGTGGAAATGCTGTATATACGGTATAAAGTGTAAAGGATGATTAAAGCTGGCTGCAGACCCACTTGCGATCTTGACCGCACTTCGTCCACACCTCTCTCTATCTCCTCTGGCCTTGCTCCTCCATGATATGTCTGAAAAGAGATCCAGGAAGGGGAGCCCGCTGGCATTTCACCTTCTACTCTTACTCTGTCCATGTCTTTGCCTCACCGGCTGGTCACCATAGAGCAAATAGACCCGGTCCTTTGACTCAACTCTCCTGATTTCTCTTTCCTAGCCTCTACCCTTTTTTTTTCTCCCAGGCATACTTCTCCCCCTGACCAGGGGAGTTGTGTGATTGGGTGGGGCCCTGTACCTTTACGTTTTCTCTCGCTTTGTGCTCATTGCTGGAACCACCGCTGCACCCATCTTTACCCGCCCTTCCTCGAAACCCTTGCTGCTGTCGACTGGATACAAGTGCTCAACTACCGCTGGACCAAAGAGATTCAGGGCTGCCTCAACGCTTTGCCGTTACAATGTTGTAAAGATATCACCAGCTTCTACAACACTCCCTACTTCTTACAGTACAGGGGTGAAAACCAACCCATTAGAAAAGCTGGTGAAGAATTTCGACATGCTGGGGAAATTAATTGAGTGAATAATGTCTTAATTTTAGAAGCAATATATATTCTTTATATATGTTTATATATTTCCCCGCTACCTTTGAGTTGAAAAATGTAATAAAACATGCAGTTTAATAGACTTTAAAAGTGAAATCGATGGCGTTCTCTGGCCGCCATCTTGTCTTTTTGCATTCTCTCCCATTTCACCAACTCTTTGCCAATATAAGTAACCATTTGACACTGGTGCCCGGCATTCTACTTCCTGTTCCATACTAAAGCTATTTTCACCCGTATTTAGACTACATTGTCATTCACCCCTGTACTGTCAGTACGGGGTGAATCTTCTATCTAACTTTTTACCTGCATTATTAGGATTAGCTATATACATGTATAAAGTTGGGCTACGGCAAGAGAGAGACAAGAGGCGGTGATGGGTAGGCGACTTTATTTGCGTCAGGGCAGCAAAATATAGGCTACCGGTAACAAATTTTTTTTTTTTTTTTTTTTCACAAGCAGGAGAGAGACTGACTGCCCGGGCAAGTAGTGCCAGGAACCCACAGGTGGTGGCGCTGGGGTAGGCAAGGACCGGGGCAAATGCGGGCAAGTCAGCGATTGGAGAATAATATTAGTCGGAATAACAGAGGAATAATCGTGATAATATTATGAGAGAGCTCCGCCCCTTTTATATACGTATAATACATTATACTCTCTATAAAGTTGGGCTACGGCAAGAGAGAGACAAGAGGCGGTGATGGGTAGGCGACTTTATTTGCGTCAGGGCAGCAAAATATAGGCCAAGGAGACGCCTAAGCGTCTCCTTGGATTAGCTATATACATGTATATATATATATATGTACATATATGAACTCTGATGCATCATTTGCATCTATGTGTGTCACATATATTATATATTTGAATTATGCTAGACAAGTGTTGCTTTTAATGGGCAAGCATAATTAATGGCTGATTGATTAATTGATGGTTGTCTAACGCCATCTCGGTAGCAAAAGCCACAGTCACGGCGCTGTAGCTTGATTACATACATAATTAACACCTTGATTGAGATTCCGCAAATTAGAAGACTGTGTGGAAATGTGTTGCTTCTGGGGATTATGTCCTAGTATCATATCAAGATTAGCACTGACTTGTGATAATGCACACTCTTGTTGACCTTTTAGTGCTGCCTCATTAAGAAACAGTGCCATCGGCAACATGACCCCCTGTCACACTCAGTCACATTATCCTGACACTGAGCAAACCAGTCCTAGTTCTATCCTAGAAATGCTCAGTGGTAGGTAGTGATACTGATAAGCATCAATTCTGTAAGTCATTGGTTTGACTCTGTCGGGGTTTGATCGAACCTATGACCTTCCGACAGTCGGCACTCTTGGCAATTGGGTCATTCCGTTCGGTCTCTGTGAGGAATAGAACATACCAAAGAGGCCTACATAAATGCATACCAATATTCTGCGAATGAACATGACAAAAACACAACCCTTGTGCATTTCAAATTAAGAGCAATTCATTTGAATGGGAGCCTATGTTGGTTGGTTGTTGGAGTTTTATGTCCTGGCAACACCTAAGGTCATATCAGGATGGGTAGCAACTGGTGAAAGTGCACACTCATGGCGACTTCATAGTGCTGCCCCACCGGGAGACCACTCAGTCCCATTTTCCTGACACTGAGACAACCAGTCCTTGCCCAATCCTAATGATGCAAAGCGCCTGACTAGGAAGCAACAAGTATCACATTTTAAGTCATTGGTTTGACTCGACCAGGGTTCGGAGCCGTGGGTTCGAATCCTACGATCTACCAAAACGTGAGACCGATGTTAAACTCATTCGGCCATCCCGACTGGTCCAGGGAGTCAGTGTAATATACGTAATATATATATATATATATATAGATATATATATGTCTATATCTATATATATTTGTGATATATATCATTTCAATACATTGTTGCAACCAACACCCTTTCAAGGTTTGTATATAGCCCCGCACCAAGTTGGTCTATACAGCGACATGCCCTAATCCCACTCACCCTCCCGTCTGACCCCTGACCCTAACCCCAGTGTCACCCCCACGCACCCACCCACCCACCCACCCGGCCTTCAACCCCATACACCACACACCGTCACTAAGACAGCCACAATCTCCTCATCTCCAATGACATTACAGGGCCATGCTTTACCTTATTGGCGCGAATTATCGATGAACATCAACTTCAGGTAATTCCTACTCATCGATCTAAAATGCTTATTGGTGGAGTACCGCATACTTCCCAGAATCAACCAGATCCATTTATTTATAAATATTTATAAAACATATATGTGTATATACATGGCGCACCTGTTTGATAGACATCATTGGCGATTTGTTGTGCCTGCTGTGTGTGTGACAGGGGTGTCCCTTTCAGGCTGGGGTCATGGGTTTCATCTCCGCCCCCCCCCCCCCCCCGCCTCTACTCCCATCCCCCACACCTCACACTGCCACCCCTCTCAACCTGTGACAGTCTCACCCAGTTAGACTGGCAATTAAAGTGCAGCTTCAGGTAATTGTTGGTTGGCCGCTCCGGCCTGACACCCCTCACGGCGTTCCGCCCGAGTGAACCGCGCCGCAAACAATTTAACACATTCCACGCGCCTTTTCGTTTAGCTTAGACGATGATTTCCACTTTTAATTTAAGTAAGAAAGAAAGAATGAATGAATGAAATACAAAGTCGTGAATTACTTCTACCACCTGCAACATGCACATGCTGATTGTATGAGGATCGGTATATATATATATATATATACTATATATATATATATATATATATACATATATATATATATATATATATATATATGTGTGTGTGTGATGTATAACGTATTTTGCGAGTATAAAGATACGTAAGGGAATATTACTTACTATTATTGTTATCCTCCGTAAGATATAACACTGTACCCGTGGTGCCATCTCGCCCACCTAACCTCCCCCGGATGTTGACCAGTGTCAGTTGCACCGGAGGATTAAAAAAAAAAAAAGCATGTGGTGTATATATATCGAATTATATGCATGGTTTATATACTGGATATATATATGTATGTATATATACATATATATGTATATGTATAGAAACCTATTAAAACGCGATCATTGGACGTCCGTACAACATCGTCGCAAAAACAGCGGGGTCGCGTTAAATCGGTACATGTATTATTCAGTTTATTGAACTACCTATGAATTAAAGAATTCTGGGTCTAATGAATCATCATGTTCTGTCCGAATTCACGGTAAATCAAGGCGCATTATAACGGTTTAACTATATATAGTACATTCAGGCAAACTTTCAGATACTGGTTTTATGAGAATTTGTTCAGCGAAATGTGTGCTCTTTAAACCATTTAAAAAAACCTCCGGTGCGACTGACACTGGTCAACATCTGGTTGTGGCGAGGTGAGCCGAACGTGGTGCCACCAACACGGTCTTGGGTCTTACAGAGAATAACAATGTAATAATAATCCCCTTCTGTATCTCTATTCTCACATAATACGTTATGTCTCACATACACAGAGACACTACCAGTACCACCATCAGTTCTTCGTCTTGTTACAAATACCTTATCAATATAATGTTACCAATACCTTCTTAATATAAAATGGTGTTTTATATAAATATAAATGGAGTAGGTTAGTTGTGTGTGGAACGTTCTAGAACAAGTAGCTTGAGCTGTATGGTTAGCACCTGTGTGTGCCTGCAAGTAGGGCTAGTGGGTGCTGGGTAGGGGGTTTATAAGCAGGCCCCACACAGCAGTGGGGTGTTTGCTGCCAATTAATTTTGTTTTAAGTAAAGGGGTTGGTCTTTTCCATCCAGAGATTTGAGAACCATATTGGTATTGTGCTGGTTGTGTAATGGATAATATACATGTAGATAAATAAATACCACGCCTTAGTTCTGTCCGGCTACGGTGGCGCCACCTGTCGTCATTATCACCCATTAACGAGCACACCTGGCCACATTTTAACGTATATCTAATCATTTATCGTATATGTAATCCCTATATATACTTTTAGTTTTATTATTACATTCGTTGATTATGACATTCGCAAATTTCAATGGCACAACATATCGTTATTTAATACCGATAGCGTTTTTACGGCGATAGCTGTAATACAAACGTATTAAAATTGGATAAGTTATGCCGGTTACTGGTAGAGAATGACTACACGTAAGTGGCGCTCCACCGTGGTCAAGCTGGGAACTAGGCCCTATTGTACAACATCTAATATGTGCAGTACAAGTTCTAATATAATTTGGAGAATTGAAATGACATACATTGTCCTTGTTCATCTTCCAATACCAGATCACAGAAGACATAAATATATATACATATATATAATGTATATTATATATATTATGCATTATATATTATATATGTTACAAATTGAATACATTTATATTATATATATAATATGTATTACATATATTATGTAATATATATGTAATATACATATAATATATATTTAATATATATAATATATAATATAAATAATATATATAATGGAAATAATATATATTATATTAATTATGAAACACAACCCAAGTTCTCAGTCACTTGCTTGCTGCCACTAGGCTCATACACACCTGTTCTATTTACTTTGGCTTATACACACACCTGTGTTTACCTTACACCTGCACCTGTACCAGGACGATCCTACACACAGTCTACTTGCTACCTGTGTTCTTTTAGTTTGGGATCTCCAATCTGGACCTGAAATGTGCAATGAAAGGACGATCGACCTGCTTGGGTGCCGTGAGCTAAAATCATTCATTTTACATTACACTTTACCGTCGATTATCAATATTAATTTGATCTCAGTGTGTCGAATCTAAGGACCGATCGCAGGTAGTGCGGCATTAATATTGGTCTGAAATTAACGACGTCCAGCTTGTCGATATTTTATTTCATTTTATAGTCTTGGGTTTTCATAATTATTGTGTGTCGACTTGCATATTGGTCGAAAAACCAAGATGGCGGACGGCGGGAAAGCCGCCATGTTTGTCAACGACTTTGCCGATTATTGGCCTCGACACTAAAGCCGTTAATCGTGTCGATCTGATATTACCGGAATGTGCATTTAACCAAAGCAGCATTGATTCATGACTGTCGAGTGCATATTTCAGCATAAATACGTGCACAGTTCCTTTGAACCTTGTGGTTCGATTATATTTCAATCATTTATATTTATTTATTTTATTCTATTATTATATTTATTTTTTACATATCACTTTATTCTTATATAAAATACATTGGGATGACTTGCGAGACTGTGGTTGATTTTTAAAAAAGTTTGCGACATTTTACATCGCCCAACATCAACCTACTCGACACAGCTGATACTTATGTACTGTGGACCGTGCGGCCTTACTCACCGGGGCCCGGTCAACGACAGCTGCCTTACGGCAGCTATGCAGACTAGGCACGCCAAACGAGTGTCGGAGAAAGTGAGTGCAATGTCCGACGATGGCGGATCTTCGCCGATGGCGGATGGGACTCAAACGCCAGCTACGTCCAAGGCCCCGCCAAGCGACAGCGAGTTGGACGAGAGGGAGGCCGCGATAGCTGAAAAGGAGCGGGCTCTGCAGCGCCGGAAGCGCTGCGCTGAACTCGACCGTCGTGAACGCCGCCTGGCGGACGAAGCGGCCGAGCTGACGACCAGGCACAAGAGAGGCAGGAGCACCAGTCGGAGGAGGAGCGGCTCTCATGACCGGCGGCACCGACGACGGCGCCGAC
Source organism: Branchipolynoe longqiensis (assembly GCA_030323885.1). Lineage (NCBI taxonomy): Eukaryota > Metazoa > Annelida > Polychaeta > Phyllodocida > Polynoidae > Branchipolynoe > Branchipolynoe longqiensis. Next base: position 39,659,556 of record CM059194.1, read on the forward strand.
ATTCATCAAGCTCAAGCACCTCGGACGGGACAACAAGTCGGGAACGAAGGAAGCGCAGTAAGTGGTCTCTGCGTAGATACCTAGAGGACCGTAAGGACTTAAAGAAATTGTCTCCCTTCGAGGTGCTGGAGTCGTGCTGCGGTTGGATCCTCG
>CM059194.1:39660208-39680208 GCA_030323885.1 Branchipolynoe longqiensis
CCACCACCTCCTCTACCCTCCCCAACCTTCCACTGCCATCACCCTCCCCAACACCCTCCCCCCTTCCAGCCCACCATCCCCCACAACCTTCTTTCCCCTTCTCACCACAATCTCCTCCCCTTCCACCCTACCACACCCTCCACCACCCCCATCACCTCACCCACACCCACCACCCACCCACACACAGTGGTGTAGCCTATTTATCCCACTCGTGCCCGTGTATTAAGTCTGGGCTCATACACGTCCCGCTATCAAATGTCGGGCACCGGTTTCTCACCCTAATTCAGGCAGATCCTTGAGCCTTCTCCCCCGTACCCTCCCCGCCTTCACCCACATCTCCCCACCGTCACCCCTCCATCGCAACAACCCACTCCTCTCCTCCACCCCCACGCCCATATCTCTCCCCATTCTGTGCCCAGCCAGCCGCTGCCGAAATGTTCGGGTAACTTTATTATCAAATGAGCACCGGATTCCCAATAGACCTCCACCATTCCCACAAGCAAAACATCTCAAAGACAAACTATTCCCACACACCAATCCTCGAATAATCTCAAAGCACATAATCCTTCCAGTAACAATGTTCTGTATAGCATGACGCTTCTAAACCTTGAGGCTACATTTCACCTTGTCCAGCTGTAAAATATTCCGATAAAACGCGTTGGTGGGGGAATGCAAATGGTCTATTATGGTAAAATGTATATAGGGCCAGGTGCATTATTGTATTTATGTAGTTGTTGGTGATACTTTACTCATGGTCAATAGTCATTGTGTGTTAGTCAGATAGTGTGAAAGAGGCACTAGAAGAGCTCTACTCACTACCCCCTCCCCCCTCTGTTAGTCACGGATCACCACACACTCAGCTCAGGGCAGATGGTGGCCAAGCAGCCATGCCACATGGTGGTGGTGGGCAGAGCACTGTAGCCAGGGGAACCGAGAAATGCTTGATGTTCATTGGTGGAGCTTGAGATGTTTGATTCTCATTGGAGAATAAGGTCAGGTGGTGTGCCACACCAGATCCATGTACCACTATAAATAATAAATCTGAGGGCTTGGCTCTCTCTCTACTTTCACTCTTTATACTCTTCCTTTCTCTTCTTGCCTGTATTGATTTCATTATAGCCTGCCTACACAACCACAGATTCCAGCCGTGGACTTTATACAGCGTTACACTTTATACCCCGCACTATCCAGGCTATCACAGATAGTTTGTGCAGTGGCCCTCTTGAAAAGACAAAAGTGAACTTTTACTTTCGATGGAGATGGTCAATGCATTCTTTATAGTGCATGCGTTGGCCTCCAGGCGGGTGACGATTATGGCGATTCCCCCACCCCCACACCCATCAACTTCGCTCGCACCGCTACCTCCACCTCCACTCCCACCCTCACCGTCCTCCCAACTCCACACCTTCCTTAAACCTCCCCACCCTCATCCCAACTCCCCACGCTCATCCTCACCCTCACCCTCATCCCTACTCCACCCTCACCCCCACTGTCCAGCTCCACAACTTAACCCTCACCTCCACCCCAGCCCCACCGTCATCCCCAACCTTTTCTGCTCACGACCCCCTCCATTGCTTACACCCACGCTTCGTTACTGCGCCTTGCCACCACCTTACGCCTCACCACCACCACCAGCCACCACCACAACCACCACAACCACCCAGGCACCACCAACCACCACCAGCCACAACCACAACCACCACAACAACCCAGCCACCAACAACCACCACCAACCACCAGCACAACCACCCAGCCACCACCAACCACCACCATGCACCCCCACAACCACCACGCAACCATCACCACAACCACCGACCACCACCAGAACCGCCAACCACCACCAACCACCACCACCAGCCACCACCACAACCACCCAGCCACCACCAACCACCACCAGCCACCACCACAACCACCACACAACCATCACCACCACCAGAACCTCCAGCCACCACCACAACCACATAGCCACCACCAACCACCACCAGCCACCACCACAACCACCACACAGCCATCACCACCACCACCAGGCACCACCAGAACCACCCCATAACCATCACTACCACCAGCACGCGCCACCACCCACCACTACCAACCCACCACCATACCACCACACAACCAGCCAGGACCACCAGCCAGCAGCAGAACCACCAAAACCACCCAGCCACCACCAACCACCACCAGCCACCACCCCAACCACCAAACAACCCTCAGCACCACCACCAGCCACCCCCATCCACCAGCCACCACCACAACCACCACAACCACCACAACCACCACAACCACCACAACCACCACAACCACCACAACCACCACAACCACCCAGCCAGCACCAACCACCACCAACCACCACCAGCCACCACCACAACCACCACACAACCATGACCACCACCAGCCATAACCACAACCACCACAATCACCACAACCACCACACACCCATCATCACCAACAACAGGCACCACCACAACCACCACACAACCATCAGCACAATCTCCACGCCGCCACCACCCACCACTACCCACCCACTACAATACAACCACGCATCCAGCCACCACCACAACCACCACACAACCATCACCACCACCAGCCACCACCACAACCACCACACAACCATCACCAGCACCACGACGCCGCCACCACCCACCACTACAAACCCATCACCATACCACCACACACTCAGCCACCAGCACAACCACCACACAACCATCACCACCACCAGCCACCACAACAACCACCACACACCCATCACCACCACCACCACACCGCCACCACCCTCCACTACCCACCCACCACCATACCACCACACCACCAGCCACCACCACAACCACCACAACCACCACACAACCATCACAACCACCATTCCATCACACAACCAGCCACCACCACCATCCACCACCACAATCACCACAACCACCCAACCACCACCAGCCGCCACCACCACCGGCCACCACCACCAGCTGCCACAACCACACCAGCACACCACCACACCACCACCACCCGCACCACCATGGCGGCGCCCCGGCGCGCCCACAGTGCGTCTTCTGCAAATGGCGCTGACCCGGGGCTCGTTAGTGGTGCGGCCGCAAGTCAGAAGTGCTGTGATTTCAGAGCTCCGAGATCAAGGAATTCCTAGTTCTCCGCCTCCATAAATCCCGCGTCTCGGCGGCCATTGATATCCTATCTACCTCCTTAGGCGCTCTTTGCACAATGCGCGCCGGGCCCCGCCCGATCCGGCGCCGCAAATCGCTCATTCCCCACCCACTCTCCCTCCCTCCCTCCCTCCCTCCCTCCACGCCACCATCGCCATAACCGCCATAAAAAATTTTTTTTTTAAGAATAAAGAAAGAAATGGCCCATTGCTGACAAAAGAACACATCTCATCTCTTGAGATCCGAATGGGATTGCATTAAGTTGCCCGGGTCTAAATCCATGTCGGCAGCCCGCCACCGCCCGATATGATTTCGGCCCGATTTTCTGAGGATTTGGCCACGGCTCTTCAATTGTAGAGAGGCGGTGTGGCCTGCCGGCCGGCCGCCCCCCCCCCCCCCCCCCCCCCCACCCCCGCCCCTCCCACATCCCCCGGCCCGTGACACACCCACATATCCAACTCAGCCCTTAACCCTTCCCACTGCCCCTTTATCCCATCACCCCCCCCCCCCCCCCCTCACACACACACACATCATACACACATCATACACATACACACATTACGCCTTCCGCCGCTAGTACTCAGTGGGAGTTTTGGATGGAGGTGTGGGAGGAGGAGGGATGTAATGGGGAGGGAGTGAGGTAGGGGAGGGAGGCAGGGTGGATGGTGGTGGTTGGGAGGGTGAGTGGAGCGGGTGCTGGGGACATTATGTACGGACCTCTGCCCGTATTATCATCCGAGAGTCATTATCGACAGAAGTCCACACTGCGAAATGTGTCTGATTAGGCACCAGTGAGTGACGCGACCCCCCTCCCTCCTCCTCCCCCCGCCCCGCTTACCCCCTACCCCCTTCCCCCCATGATCCATGCAAGGCGGGGCAAAGGCTTCTCGGGCCGAGCTCTCCTCTAACCCCCCTCCCCCACCTCCGCTTGGAGAGCAGCTCTCCCTGAACGGCTCACTCCAGCCTCTGTCGAAGAAGAAGAAGAAATCCCTTCCCAACCACCCGGCCACCCTCCCAACCCCCTCCCACCCTCCCACCCCGCTCTCGCCAGCCACGAGATTATAACGTTATTGACCTCTTTACGCTGACCAATGGACGTGGCGCTGATGTGTCGGCCTTAGGAAAACGCCCCAGCTCCCATTGTTACGTCCGAAAATCACTGCCCTCCTCCCCTCCACCCCACCCTCCCACCCACCCACCCACCCACCCTCTTGCCCCCTTGCCCCTCACTCCTCCTCTTCCTCACGACCGGTCGATAAATGTGATTCGCCCCACAGCTTGGGCGGCCGGTTAATGACTGCTTTGAAGTACGTGGCGACCGTCCCCAGGCCAGCACATTGACTGCGCCCCCTCGCACCGACCTCCTCGCACCTCAACCCGCCCACTCCCACCAGGATCTACGGACAGTGGAATGAAGACGCCAGGACTTGGGACGAAATTCATTTTTCTTTTAAGAAAAAAGAAAAAAGAAAGAAATGAACTCAGAAGAAAAGGAAATATAACTCATAAGGACGAGAGGTGGATTCTGGGTTGAGGGGGGGACATTACAGATTTGTTTCTGAAGATAATATCGCTACTTGCTCGTGGCACTGCTATTACTTTTACTGCTAGTAAGCTTCTTTCTTGTTCACCAACGTGAGGCATGCCGTGTGCACCGTTGGTTGGTTGTCCTAGCAACATCTAAGGTCATATCAGAATGGATACCGACTTGTGACAGTGCGCACTCATGGCGACTTTATAGGGCTGCCCCACTGGGAGACCAGGCGGCCAGCACCATGACCTGATATCTCACTCAGTCACATTATCCTGACACTGAGCCAGCCAGCCCTTACCCTATCCTAGTATTAATGCTGAGTGTCTGGCTAGGAAGTGACGACAAGTATCAATTTTGTAAGGCATTGGTTTGCCACAACTGAGAATTGAACTCCCGATGTCCCCGCACGGGAAGCCGGCGCTCTACCGATTCGGCCACCGCGACGGTAATCACCGTTGGTGATTGGGTGTTTCGCTGATGAATGGTTATGTTATGTTGTTTTCTTTCATTATGGGATAGTTTGAATGACTTAATGACATATAAAGCTAACTATGCTGATTCTTAGTTGGCTTATTTCACTAATGATAACTGTGAGAACATATCGATAACATTCTGTAGGTATCCTATATATATGTGTTTGCTGTACAAACAACTATGGGAGTATAATTATCCGGAAACCGATTATCTTCTCAGTTCATATCAACCTGTCACTACACCACCTAACTGACACTCCTCCGGTCATCTACTAGTCAGGCTTTCTGCCTCGCCTGGTGGCGCCATCTGCCGCGTCTTTCTCGCCTGTCTCCGGGTCACGCCTGTGCCACTCGCCCACCTAATTAAGTTAACACCATATATGACCTGCTAAATGAAGGTCTCGTCTTATAAAAGGGGTTTGGAAAACTCACTGGAAAAGAGGATCCTGCCTGTTCCAAAGCATAATGTGTCTGTTGCTGTAAACCTCAAATGCTGTTTTCATATACTTACAAGTTACATATATATATGGATGGCACTGTAAAGGCAATCATCACATCATATATACTTCATGTGGTTAAGAAGGCAATAATGAATATGGTGCTGTAAAAATCACATGATCAAGTGGTAAAGTTTAAAATAATTTGAATGGTGTTATAAACATAATATATTTTCATGTAGTTAAGTGTACTATATATATGGGGCTGGGAACATGACAGTGTTTATCTGGTTAAGTCTACCCTAAGGTCTATATTGTTGTAAGCATCAGGAGATGTTTTCATGCGGGTACGTCTATAATAATGTGTAAAGTGCTGTATACATAGAATGCTATTTTCCTGTAGCTAAGTACATGTATACACTAATGTGCATAGTGCTGTAAACTTCCCATATGCTTCTCACTTATTACCCAACACCATCCCACACTTCTGAGTTCCTCCAGCCAAAGACAACATATTCTAATATGCCTATGTCATTACGATTGGAGCTTGCCACCCAGGTTGGGTTTGTGAGTCTCCACTTGCTGGAACCAGCGACCACTCTAGTTCCACCCACTTCCGCCGTGCTACTGCTAGGGGGCGCCACTTGTCACTCTGAGAGTCGCCGCCTCCTGTGATACATCACCACTTTCCAGCTGTTTGCTTCCGTCTAGAATATCTAATGATTGCATGATGGCTGTTGCTATGGTGTAAAACTGATTCTTCATCTTCTTCTTCTTCTTTTCGTTTTTGTTGTTGTTACATATTCCTGCAGTAAAATGAGTTTTCAGAACAACACATGCGGCTATCAGAACTACCACCCTGCCAGGAGTTTCCGTCTATGATTGCTTTGGTAAAACTAAATCAACTAAAATTGCTGATTAATGGTGTGAGTAGTGCATGCAGATGGCACTTAAAGTTGCATAGTCCGAAGGTCTTGAGTTTCTATAATCTTTCTGAGCTAAATGGATTGACCTGATTATTGTAACCTGCCTTACTTTAGTTTGAAGTAACTTTCGTTTTAAATGGCTAACTTTTGAGATATTTGAAGTATAAACATCTCAACTTAGTTTTGGCAAGCATGCCAAAACTCTGACACCATAGGTTTCTACAGTAATAGGTTCTGTTAAATTGGCTCAGTATTCCCTTCTTTGTGGCAACACATGCTTAAAGTTGCATAGTCCGATGCTTTTGAATTTTTTCTGAGATAAATATATTAGATCGATCACTACTATCTACTTTACATTAGTTGAAAGTTACTTTTATTTTAAATGGTAAAATCTTGAGGTATTTTGAGTCCAAATATGGAAAATTAGTTTTGGCATGCTTGCCAAAACTCTGACACCATAGACTTCTGCAGTAACAGGTTCTATTAAATTGACTCAACATTGTCTTCTACACAGAAACAAATGCTTAATAACTGAAGCAGTATCTAAGTTAGATGTGTAAAATCAAATCTAGATAATTGGTTTGGTTTTGAAAATTTGATATTTCATCGGACTGTGCAGCTTTAATAAAGGCAGCAGTATCTAAATTAGATATGTAGAATAAAATCTAGATAACTGTTTTGGTTTTGAAAATTTGATGCTTCATTGGACTATGCAGCTTTGGACCTATGGAACTGACCGCGCACTGACCACAAGGTCCATGTAGTATATGAACATTGGAGTTATTCTATGGCATCCAATACCAGCAGGTATTATTATTACTAATGGGGCTGAAGCAGTCTAAATAGTTCCGTGAACTCCTACTATGCCGGAAGTGGCGCTGCATCCTGGTCTCGCCTCATGAGCGGCTACCAGGGGGCGCCACCCCACACTTCCTTTCATAGGCAGGTACCCGTAGATGCCGGGTAAATATGATTCGCCTTAATAGACATTGAAGTTGCATAATCCAATGGTTTTAGGTTCGTGTAATTTATTTTCAATAATTATGTAGGTTTTAATCATTATGATCTACCTTACTTTTGTCCGAACTAATTATTATTCTCAATGGCTATTTTTTTAAATAGATATTTGAAGTGCAAAAATGAAATTTAATGTCAAAACTCTGACGCCATAGGGTTTAGTATTAAGAGGTTCTATTAAATCGACTCAGCATTCTTTTCTGTTCAGCAAACGGTGCTAAATAAGTCTATCCGTATCTAAGTTACTCGTGTAGAATCAAATCTAGAACAATAGTTTTGCTTTCGAAAAGTGTTTGTTTTCATTAGACTATACAGCTTGAATGTAATTTGTGCAAATGGAAAATTAAATCATTTTGACTATTCAATCCATATTTAAACATAAATGCTCATGAACTTATTTACCTATACGTAGACTTTGCAATTGTCCAAATCAAAAATACCAAAACTCAGTAAAAAAATACATGCCAGGTACAAGTATGTTTGTAAAATAGAAGGACACCAGACTGGACTGAGCTGCTTGCCTGCAGAATGTGTGATATATCCCCAGCTGAGTCATGCTAGAAACTTGCAACAGTGACACATACCATACCTTGCCTGGTGCTTGGCATCATTAGGATATGACATGGACAATGATGTGTCTATGTCAGGATAATGTCACATAATAATTTCATAACTGGTTGTGGTGCCAGTGGCCCAATACCCCCAATGTGGCAGCACAATAAATCTGCCGTGAGATGAGTGTGCATTATTATAAGTAGACGTGTCCGTACTGATTGTAATCATCTCAGATGCTCCTAGGATGCAAAACCACATTCAGTCACTTACTCACACACACAGCCACTCACTCACTCACTCAATCAATCACTCACTCACTCATACACTCACTCACTCACTCACACTCATTCTTACTCACTCTCACTCACTCTCACTCACTGTTACTCATTCACAAACTCAATCACTCACCCACTGTTACTCAATCACACCCAATCACACTCACTCACACTCACTCACACACACTCACAGGCACTCACACTCACTCACACATTCTCGTACGCCTAATTGATTGTAACCTTGCGTTACTAGCCGACATATGTGCGCCAACAATTAATTCCCAAGCGCCAGGAATCACCAGCATTAGAGTCTATGAACAGTACATTATAAAGCAGCCACTGACATATTGTTTTATTCTGTCTGTGACTTGGGCGCACTTTCAAAGTGCGCCAATGACTGATGGCGCTGAGAGGGTAAGTAGTGCAGCCAGTCGGGCCACTGCGTCAGGCGAAAAGTAGGCCTGCAGTCATTACGCGGTGATCAGTGGGGCGATTCGTCAGCGCTGATTGCGCTGCGGGCCACGGCGGGGGCCACCCCGGGGCCACCCCGGGGCCAGCCCGCCCCAGCCCCTCCCACGACCGCCGCCTCCACCCTGCCATCCCGAGCCGCCGAGACCACCCGCACACCACGCCCTGGCACCCCTTCCTCCTCCTACCGCCTCGGAGACCCAACCCCCACCCACCACTCCTCCTCCGGCCTCGGCGCCAGTTGCAGCGTTGAGAAACTAGTACATGGTTGGTTGTTCGAGTTTTACGTCCTGGCAACACGTAAGGTCATATCAGGACTGGAAACTAGTAGAAGTCCTTGTCCAGACTCCCAGCCATCCCCCACTAACCCGCTCTCTTTCACCGCCCCCCCCCCCCCCGTGCAGAGTCACCCTCGACAGCCCCGTGCCCCTTGACAACCCTTCGCTCACCCGCCCCCTCCCCCAGCTGTCCTGTTACTAGGATAACAGGCCCAATGCTCCATATTCTCAAACACCCTCCATATTTCGCCCCTCTGAAGAATTCCCTTATAGCTTGGATTCATCCAGTCATAGTCACTGTAACAGTCATTATTACAATCAGATATTGAAACACTCACTGTCACCGTCACTGTTACAATCACTGCCACCGTCACTGTTACACTCACTGTCACTGTCACACTTATATTGACTGTCACAGTCACTGTCATAGTCACTGTTACAGTCACCATCACAGTCAGTCAGATTCTTTATCACCCTCGCTGACATTGTCACTATCCAGTCACCGTCTAGTTGCTATCACATTCAATATAACTGTCTCAGTCACAGTCCCAGTCACATTCACTGTCACAGTCGCTGTCGCAGTCAATGTCGCTAAGAGTGTCACTGTTACTGTTACTGTTACTATTATAGTCACTGTCGCAAACACTCTCACATTTACTCTCACAGTCAATGTCACAGTGACTGTCACAACCACCGGGGTGTTACAATATGTGTTACTGTTGGTCACTGTCACTGTCATTGTGATAGTCACAGTCAATGTGACTGTCACTGTGACAGTGGAAGTATCATTCCATATGACAGCATTATCACAGTCACTTTCACAGTCAGTTTCAGTTATTCACAGTGACAGTCACTGTCAGTGTCACTGTCCTTGTCACAGTCCTTGCCACAGTCCTTGTCACAATCACTGTCATAATCACTGTCACAACCACTGTCATCATCACTGTCACAATCACTGTCACAATCACTGTCACAATCACTGTCACAATCACGATCACAGTCACTGTCGCATTCTCTGTCACAGTTACTGTCACAATCAGTCAATGCTACAGTCACTGTTACAGTCACTGTCACAACCACTGTCACAATCAATGTTGCAGTTCCGGTTGCAGTCACTGTCGCAGGCCCTGTCACGGTCCAATACCCACCCACTCTACCTACAAGCTGGCCTGCTAACACACCAATTGCTAACTGGTCAGTTTGCCTAGTTAAGTCTGCAGGGTGTCCTGACCTTGGCGTTCCCACACCGTCGTCCTGACCTCTGTGTCATTACCACCCTGCCTCGTAATGGCTCGGTTCAGGAAGTGTTCAGGTGTAGGGTGAGTCTGAGTGAGTGAGTGTGGTAATGCAGCTGGAAGTAAAGATGAAGAATCATGGGGTGGGTTCCCATGGTTTCCGGTTGTGACCCGGTGTTGTAGTCGGTCAGCTTTCTCTAATATGTGCAATTAGACCAACAGGGACAGCAAGGTCAAGTGACATGGTTTATTTAATAAGGTTATATTATAGTTGTTTGAGTATTTAATTTGACATTCATGAGAGTAAGATATTGATTCTATAATTTGAAATATGAGAGAAGTGAGGTGGGTGGGGAGAGCTTCACACAAAGTGAGTTCCAGAAATGAGTGATGGGATTGTTGTATGATAGTTGCAACAATCAGACATCACCATTATCATCACCATTACCACCATTATCACCATTATCACCACTACTACTATCACCACCATATCCACCATCACCACCACTACCATCATCAGCACAACCACAACCACTCCCACTGAGAGTCCCTAACCCCATAGCCTCACTGCTCACCCCTGGCCTCAGCTGGCGTCATAAGTCAGCATTCATTAGGTGCGTGTGGCGATGAGTTTAGCCGCCGCGGGGCGGGCCTTGTCCCGCCCAGCACCCCGGGCCCCATGGCGGGCAGGACCCGGGGCCGGGGGCCGTGCCGCGTGCTATCCTCATCAGGGCCTGGCACCAATCAGGCATCGGTCAGGTGCGCAGAAGGCAGATGCCAATAGTGCGCAGACGCACGTCGGTGTGCAAAGGATGGCCAGCGTGTGTGTGTGTGTGTGGATGTGTAGGCGTGTGTGTGTGTGGTGAGTCACCCGCCCAGCAACATGACCAACCACGTGATCCACACTACCCATGTGCATTCTGCCCTCGCAAACAAATGACTTAAAAGTTTATACGTGTCGCTTCCTAGCCAGGCGCTTGGCATTATTAGGATAGGGCAAGGACTGGTTGGCTGACTATCAGGATAATGTGAGTGAGTGGGATATCGGGTCATGGAGGCATAGTCTCGAAGTGGGGTAGACCTATGAAGTCATAATGAGTGCCAACTATTAGAAGTCGATACCCATCCTGATAGATGTTGCCAGGATGTAAAACTCCAACAACCAACCCACCAGCCAAACAGATTCTGGTGGTGTTGATGGGGAGGCATCATTTGTACAAGACAATTGACTCGATATTGTATAATTGTATATTTAATTAATTGCAACTATTTTTAAATCACCAAACACGACGTTTATTACACGAATAGAAAGAATGGAATCATTTATATATAATATGCTGTATAATAATTACACGAGTATAATAGACCGGAAGCTTCCACTTGCTCATCAGCCTACTCCTCAGTCATCGACTGCTTTAGCTTACCCAACCTCAGGTCCGCTCGTGGCGCCACCTGTCGTTTCCCACTGTACAGGCCGCGAAACTTCACTCACTATACCACTAATTATTTATATAAGACATGGTATATGATATATAATATATAATATATGATATATGATATATGATATATGGCATATGGCGTATGGTGCATGGCCTTTGGTGTAGGATGTATGCCGTAAGGCATATGACGTATGGCGTAAGGCATATGACGCATGACATATGACGTACCACGTGCGATGTGGGACTTACGGCGTGCGATGTGCGACGTACGGCGTGTGGCGTACGACGTACAGCATGTGACGTGCGACGCGCCATGTACGACCTACGGTATGCGACATGCGACATACAACATACAGGCTGATCTGCTCAGCACAGACTTAATCCAACGTACCCAGTGCCCGGCCGTCCCCAGCCGCCCCCCCTCGCAGTTCACCCCACTCCACCTCCCTACTCCCCTGCCCCCCACCCCCCGCCACCGCCTCCACATCTGCCCGGCCGGCCCGTCTCATCAGGCGGGGGCAGCCTCTACCTTACACACACTCTTACCTCAATTACGCCGCCAAACACGAGTGCCAATTAAGGGTGTTGACACGGCGCCGCACCTAAACACCAATTACCAGTGATGTACTCGGCGCGCCAAGAGGACAGTGGTGCCGGCGGGTACCTCCCCTCAGCCCGCCTCCCCTGCCCCTCCTCTCCCCTTTCTCCCTCCCCCCTCCCCTCACCCAGCCCGCCCCTCCTCCCGACCCGCCGACGCGAGTGGTGTTTCACCGACAAGCCAAGCCCGGTCCCCTTCGCCTCCTCCCCCGACCACACACATATATACACAGTCTGAAGGACCTTAATGAGCTTTGCCAGTCGTGAGTCTCTCCCACGCCCACCCCCTCACCCATCCCACCGCCTTCTCGCAATCCCCACCTCCCATTCCCAAAGCTTTTGCCGATGTGCTCCCTGACCTTGCCCCTCCTTCTTTTCCCTTTTTTCCTTTTTTTCACCCCCATTTTCTTTCTTTTCTGCAACAACCGCCATTGCCACTATTGGTACCGCTGCTAACATTAACGCCGTTGCCACCGTTGTTCCGGCAATTGCCAGTTGTTCCCACCATTTCCACTGTTGTTCCTGCCATTGCTCCTGTTGTTCTCGCCATTACCACTGTTGTTCCCACAGTTGCCACCATTGCCACCATTATTATCACCTTTGCCACTGTTATTATCACCGTTGATGTTATTCCCTGTTAAAACTATTTCTTTCACTGTTGCCACCGTTGTTCCCGCCATTGTTGCCACCATTGTTCCCGCCATTACCACCGTTGTTCCCAGCATTGTTCCCAGCATTGTTCCCGCCAATACCACAATTGTTCCCACCATTGCCATCGTTGTTACCACCATTTTTCTTGCCATTACCACCACTGTTCCCACCATTGCCACCGATGTTACCGCCGTTGTTCCTGCGATTATTCCCCGCGTTACCACCATTGTTCTGGCCGTTGTTCCTGCCGTTACCATCATTGTTCCCACCGTTGTTACCGCCGTTAATGATAATGTTACCGTCGGTGCCACCATTCTCTCCGCCCTTAGCGCTATTGCCAATATGCCTGCCGCTGTTATCTCGTTGGTCGGAATGGTCCCGTTGGTCCGTTTGGTCCCGTTGGTTCCGCTGGTCCTACAAATTTCACCAGTATCCTTTGTCCCTCTGGTCCCTCTGGTCCCTCTTGTCCCTCTGGTCCCTCTTGTCCCTCTGGTCCCTCTGGCCCCTCTGGTCCCTCTTGTCCCTCTGGTCCCTCTGGTCCCTCTGGTCCCTCTGGTCCCTCTGGTCCCTCTGGTCCATCTTGTCCCTCTGGTCCATCTGGTCACTCTGGTCCCTCTGGCCCCTCTGGTCCCTCTGGCCCCTCTGGTCCCTCTGGTCCCTCTGGTCCCTCTGGTCCCTCTGGTCCATCTGGCCCCTCTGGTCCATCTGGTCCCTCTGGTCCCTCTGGTCCCTCTTGTCCTCTGATCCCTCTTGCCCCTCTGGTAATTCTGGTCCATCTAGTCCATCTGGTCCCTCTGGTCCATCTGGTCCCTCTGGTCCCTCTGGTCCCTCTGGTCCCTCTGGTCCCTCTGGTCCCTCTTGTCCCTCTGGTCCCTCTTGTCCCTCTGGTACTTCTGGTCCATCTAGTCCATCTTGTCCCTCTGGTCCCTCTGGTACCACCGGTCGGTCTGGTCCTTCTGGTCCATCTGGTGCCGCTGGTCCCTTCGGTTCAGCCGGTCCCTCTGGTCCTACAAACCCTTCTGGTTCCGCCGGTCCCTCTGATCCCGCTTGTCGCGTCGGTCCCGCCCGGTCCCGCCAGTCCCGCTCGTCCCGCCGGTCCAGCCAATCTCAATACTCCCCCCCCCCCCCACCACCACCACCCCTTCACCGGTCCAGCGAGCGCGATGCCGTTAATAAGTACAGTGGACGGGCGGCGCGGCAGCTGGCGCGCTGACAGACTGACACTGTAATGACAAGACGCACACGGCGCTAATGAGCCGCCTGGTCCCCGGCCCGCCAAGTGAGCTGCTCGCCCAGATGCTGGAGGAGGGCGAGTGTGTGCCGGGAAGGGGGGTGGGGTGACACGACGAGGTGGGGGGAGGGTGCAGAGGGTGCGAGTCTTTTTGATGGAGAGTGTCCACACTTCTCCTCTGGATTGTGACAGGAGATGGTGACAGGTTGTGAGAATGGGAAGGAGGGTGTGATTGTGTGTGTGTATATGTGTGTGTGTTTGTAACTGGGGGGGGGGGGTGTTAGCGAGATCCCGAATGGGAATGTGTAATCAAGTGGTGGAGCTATGGCCGTGCTCAGAATGGGATAGTTTGCTTGTTTGTTGACTGGTGTTTTTCATCCTAGTAACATATAATGTCATAAATCGGACGCGGTGAGTGAATCGGTAGAGCGAAAGCTTCCCATGAGGAAGGTTGCGTGGTCGAACCACAGCCGAGTCAAACAATGCCTTATAATATTGATAATTGTTGCTACCTAGCCTGGTGCTCGGCATTAAATGGATAGGGCAAGGTATGGTTAACTCAGTATCAGGACTGAGTGGGAAATCGGATCATGGTGCCGATGGCCTGGCCTCCCAATGGAGCAGCACGATAAAGCCGCCATGAGTGTGCATTGCTACAAATTGAGATGATCTATCCTGATATGACCTATCCGATATGACCTTAAATGTTGTCAGAACGTAAAACTCAAACAAAAAAAACATATAACGTCATAGTCCATGACGTCATTACATGGCATATGATACATGGTGGTGTAGTGGCTGTGAGCTGCTCAGCCTAGAGTAGCCGTAGATGCTGTCAATGTTAGCTGAGCTTTGTAACTTTGCTGTGTGAGAGAATAGCACCGCGCCTGCGTTAGGATGAAGGCAGACCGACAGGTGCACAAAGATGGGCCTATCTACAGTAGTCATTACTAAGGAGCTGCTGGAGGTACAACTAATAGCCTTTGCTTACGGGTAGTAGCAGTCACGTAACTTGCAAGTGATAGTCTACTTCAATAGGTAAGCTTACAAATATGTAGTCACTCATTGAAGGTGGTTAATTAGATTAGAACCCAACATCAGATGGGCTGTATTTAAGCACTTGTGTGCGGTGTTTTTCCCAACATAATGGACGACAGGCAATGGACTGTAGCAATGACCTACATTATCAAGGCCCTTGATTTCAGAACCCTTCTTTCAGAACCCTTCTTGTCTGTACCCACTACTGCTTTCATAGTCATTGACTTTAACTTAAGGAAGTATGAGGATGTCTATGTCACTTTATTATCGTTATAAGTGGTCACCTATCCAAGTATTATTAATAACGCTGAAATTGTTCAACTTCAATAATGGAAGTAATCCTGGTGTTTCTAAATCTAATGTGATAGAAGCTGTATTATTTATTGTGCTTACTTCAATCACACCATGCTCGGGCAGCCGACAACGCGTTATCACAACCTGATATATATATACATATATATATATATATATATTTTTATTTGCCACATGGTACAGTCTAAGCTGATCTCGACCGGGCGCGGTGGCGGAATCGGTAGAGCGCGGGCATCGAGTGTGGGAGATCAGGATTTCGGCTCCTAGTCGAGTCAAACCAATGACTTTAATGCTTGTCACTTCCTAGCTAGGCACTCGCCATGAATAGGATAGGGCAAGGACTGCTTAGCTGAGTGTCAGGATAATGTGACTGAGTGGGATATCGGGTCATAGTGCCGGCCACCTGATTTCCTAGTGGGGCAGCACTATAAAAGTCACCATTATTATGCACTGTCACAAGTCGGTACTCATCCTGATATGCCTTTAGATGTTGCCAGGATGTAAAACTCCAACACCCAACCTAACCTGATCTCACCCTCCTCACACCCGGCGTACCCTCCAACACGCCACCCTTACCCGTTCACACCCCTAACCACCCACCCACAACCCACAACCCACAACCCACAACTCATCAGTGTCGCCACCCAGCGCCCATCACGTTAACTACGCCGTCTGCAGACACTGTCATCTGCGCGCGCCGGCTTCTCCCTGTTCAGTCTCCGCCGCCCGTCGCTTCCTCTGTGACCAGCTCACAACAACAATGCCTCATCCACTTGAGCAACTCGCGCCGCTCACAACGCGCAGCCAAGCCCCTCAGTGGCCCAGTCGGGCTATTTATCTAGGCGGTCGCGCAGTAATTTGTGGTGTAATTGCACTAATCACTTTCCCCTTCTCTTCGTTTTTTTTTCTTCTTCTAGCCCGTCCGCTCTTTACTTCTTTAGAAATGTTTGGAGCTATATCCGAGCAACTCAGAGCTGCTCAATAGTTCTCGGATTTGCTCATATCTGCTTGCCAGAGATGATCCTAACTCTGTATCTGCTTCGATCTGTTTGGAAGTGCGCTGAGCTGTTAGGAGCTGGTCTGTGATTCGTTCTATCCGGAGCTGTATGACGCTGGTTAAATATGCTTGTAGTTAGAAGCTGGTTGGAGCTGTTCTGAGCTCTTTGGAGCTGCTCAGAGAAGGGTGGAAATGTTCGGAGGTGTTCGGAGGTGTTCGGACGTGTTCGCTTGTGTTCGGACGTGGTCGGATGCGTGCCGGGGTGTTCGGAGGTGTTCGGAGGTGTTCGGAGGTGTTCGGAGGTGTTCGGAGGTGTTCGGAGGTGTTCGGAGTTATTCGGAGCTGTTCAGTGCTGTTCAGAGCCGTTCAGAACTGGTTGAACTGTTTAAACCTGCGTGGAGCTTTTCGGGGGGGGCGTGGCTTGGAACTACTAGAAGTAGTTCGGAGCTGCTCAGAGCCTACTCGGAGCTGCTCTGAATGTTTTGAGCTGTTCGGAGCCACTCGAAGCAGTTCGGCGCTGCTCGGCCCGACTCGCTCAAAGCTAATGGCTGGTGTGACGTAAGGAGGACAGCGATGGGGATCTGATGGCGACAGAGTGATTAATTAGGTTTCTTAAGACGCCGATGATAATCCACTAAAGGGATGATTAACTCGGCGGCCGTGTCATCCATCTCGCCCACAATGCCCCGCTAACAAACCCCCAAGCAACTCACTGAGGCTGCGAGCAGCTCCTTGTGAGCTGGTGTGTGTGTGGGTCTGTGTGTGATCTGTAATGACTGCGTGTCTGGTGAGAGTGAGTTCCAGCAGCCATGTGTTTGAAGGAGAGGAGTGAATTTCAGATGGTTTGTGTGTGTGGGGGTTGGCAGTTACTTTGTTTGTGGGGTGTGGGGGCGTGGGTAGGGGTGTGGGTAGGGGATGTAGGGCCATGGCTTTGGGATGTGTGGGTAGAGGTGGGTGGGATGTAGGGGTAGGGGAAGGAGCATCAACAAAAAGACCGATGATTGAATGCATCAAATGTGTCGAAATTTGCAAGCAATTAATCAGAAAGAAAACAGCCTGAAGACACTATTTTCTTGTGACATTGAATTAGTCATTCATATATGCATGTCAATGGATTATGAATCCCAGGCCTAAATTCCATTCACTTCATTCAAGTTGGATCCATCCTGCTTTGCCCTTTTTTATTTTGTTGTTGAGAACACGATGGTCTTTATTGTGGGTTTACGTCCTTGCAACATCTAAGGTCACAGCAGGACGGGCGCCGACTTATGGCAGTGCGTACTCATGGCGAATTTATAGTGTTGCCTCAGTGAGGTACCGGATTGATGGCACAGATTATGCACCACTGGCGCCACCTGTACTTCACCTCAACATAATATTCTCAAAGCCAGAAAAGTTAGCTAAGATTAGTCACCTTAGATACTGGTGCTGCAATTATTTATGTTAAGGGGCATTGCCCATTAACAATCTCAGAACTCACTGGCTTCAGCAGAACGGGGATGTGACCTACATAACGTAGCAATAGTGTAGTTTGGTTGTGTACTTGCAGATTCCTTTGCATACTTTCCGTTCAAATAGCTTCGAATTTAGACAAGTAGCATACAAAGAACTCTGAAGGATGGTAGAACCTGGTAAATCTAATATTTCTAAGTTAAATCAAAAACCCTATAATACTAAGACGGCTCACCCCCTATCTCTCCAATGGTAATGTATATTGGCAGTGCCACCTTGTGGTGGGTTTGATCAGCTGGCTGCTGGTTGGTGCAATTATACATGAGATAGGTAAGTATGAATACACATCAAGATGAAATTGCTATGAACAAATACCCATCATCATCAGCATCATCATCAGCATTGCCATCATCACACATCTTTCACATTCATATATACATTTATACATATAATATAGCACCTGTTTAACCAAGAGAACAGCCATTGCACCAAGTGGTGGGTTTGATCATTTTGATTACACAGTACAGGCTGAGTCAGCCGTCTTAGTATTTATTATAGGGTCTTTGGTTAAATTGATGGCCGAATGAGTTGAACGTCCGTCTCCCGTTTCGAGTCAAGCCAATGCCAATGCCAATCGGTCCCATGGTTGGTTGATTTAGAGAGGTTTTACTGTATATATGGTCCAACTATCTATCTATATATATATATATATATATATATCGTTGGATGTAGTCCTGTGTTACTTCAATATGGCGGTACCTTCTCCTTGAGACAAATGGCACTAGTAGTAGTAGTATCATCTGAACTGACTACATTGATAATTGGTGTTAGCTATTCGGCATTATTAGGATAGGGAAATGGGCAGTGGAATGAGGAAGAGCAATTGTCCACGATTGAAATTTCCCCTGCTTAATCAACTAATGTACAACAAAAGTATGACAAACCTGAAAACCAATGGACTATGCAATTTTAATGCACTCTTCCGCTACTGTCAGTTCTGATTATGTCATCTCAGCCCAGTTTCTTGTGCCGTACATTTTAGTACACCTTACCACTTATACGTGTACAGTAAAACCTCTCTAAATCGACCGGCCAATGGACCGACTTTAAGTGGCCCATTTAGGGAGGTGTCAGTTTAGGGAGTTAGAATATCCTTACAATGGTATCGTTGGGACACAAATAAAGCGATCAATATAGGGCAGTTGTCGATCTGTGGAGGTGGTCGGTTAGAGCGGTTTTACTGTATATGTATATATCTACATGTATATGTACATATATATACATATATATATATACACATGGTGTACTGGCTTAATTATATGCTGCATGGAACGATGGTCACTGAACCGTGAACTTCTCTGTCTCTCCTCATTCATCAACTCCTCACGCCACTCTTCTACCTCTCTCCACCTCTTGTCCCTCCCCTTTCCCCACCATTATCCCCTCCCCTTCCCCCCTCACACACTTTGGAGTCATGTTTTACCGGCTGATCGCTGGCGAGAGATGGCCGTGTAACTCCTCCTTAACAACATTAATCTGATTTAGAGACATTATTTACATCTGAGGAATCCTTCCTTATTGTCTTCAAACTCATCCCACTCCCTCCCAGACCCTCCTCCCCCCACCACGACCAGCACCAACCCCCAGCACCAACCCCCACCAACCCACTCCAAACCCAAACCCCAACACACACACCTCCACACCCGCACCTCGCACTGGGGATTAACGATTTGGTGATTCCTGCCGGGAGGGCGAATTACTACAAAATCATCGACCGAATTCTGAAATTCAGGAAGCCGTGTGCCTATTGTAAATGCATTGTCATATACATTGTCCAGTGGTTTATTTCTTTGGGGTTTGCGTCCTAGCAACTTCTATGGTCATATAAGAGGGGGTACTGACTTGTGACAGTTTGCACTCATGGAGACTTTATAGTACT